>JANEYF010005137.1:0-70150 GCA_029963845.1 Rhamnusium bicolor
TGATCCAGATCCACAGTCCCTGACAGACAGATGACTACCCCCGGGGGTGACAAGCTGGCGAAGAAAGAAGACGAAGACAGAAGAGCGCCAGAAGAGGCCCTAGCCAGCAGGGTTCATCAGCCAGGACCCAGGGAGGTTGACCGAAATCTTCGGCACCGCTCACATTTGTGAGTGGGGCCGTTCGTAAAGTAAGTTAACCCGCCCTGCACGAGGCCGGTCCAGGTCTACAGCGATGACTAGGGTAAAAAGGCAATAGTCCTGCCTGGCCCTAGCATCCGAGACCGTCATAATGCCAAATGGATATTGGCGCGTGGCAGTTTTTGCTCCCGGGCAAAACAGTTAGGCCAGCGCTGTTGTGATAATCAAATGTGCGGTGTTGATTCTACTATTCCCGGGTTCAGTAAACAAACGGCAGTCATTTTTAAACTTTAATCACTTGTTCAAGAATTAAATCGAAAACTACTGAGCCAAAAAAAAACATTCTTTGATACCATTAGAAAGCACTTTTCAAGTACTTTTCAATAATATATCGCACGCAGGGAATGCCATTTAAGATTTATGAGTTGGGACAGCTGGGATAGGTGGAGATGCATCACTTATTAGAGTATTCTAGTTCCCTCTTCATATCACCAAAACGGTGATATCATTTTGAATAAAAAATTTAAATCACTTATTCATAAATTTAACTGAGGTGGTGGTGCGTCACTTATTACAGTATTTAAGTTCCCCCCTTTATATCACCGAAACGATTCCGAGCAATTTTTAATATCTTCATTAGTTCCGGAGATATAGCAAGTGCAAGTTTTCAAATTGTCAGCCGGTATCCTTAACCAATGCCTTTCCTTTTTTCAAACCTCTCTTTATTGAGAGGGAATTTTAATACGTCTTCTATTTAAGTATTTTTGATAGTGTGTCTTTTATTAGAGCAAATAGGAGCGACTATTTTTCATCTACCTACAGGTATTACCATTAATGCCCAGCGTATGATATATCATACGTAAAACAAAACCGCTTTTGAGGTTAGATTATTTTTATGTATCAATACGTGCAGTATTTCGTTGTTATTTTGAGAGAAACAGTTTATTATTAGGTAGTAAATCGGAGAAATTGAGTTTGTGCATTATTTTCTGTTGTTCAGGACTATTTGAAACGGAGAGTGATCGAAGTGTTGCGAAAAATGAGTTTGAGTTTAGTTTTAGGTTATATATATATTGTTACTGAATTAAAAAGAAATGTTGAAACATTGGAAATGGTGTTGTAGTATTCTGTAGAATACAATTTCACAGTTTTTGTATATATCATAAAAAAATAGTTAAATAGGACATATCTACATGACTTACAATATTACACTGGCATCAGCTCAACGTATGATATATCATACAAAACATTTAAAGTCATGTAGATATGTCCCATTTTTTCACAGGAATAATTTATACAATATCGAGGATCCACAAGATGCAGAAGAGCTTCTAAATTATTTGGAAAGCAAAGAATCTGATGATGAATGTTATGAGCTATTCATAGACGCAAAATCACTTGAAGTTGCCTTATTCCACCGAGTGACGGGAGAGACAGTGACCAAAATGTTGCTGCAAGTGAAATCGGAGGCGTGGCGTGATCAAATGAGAGGATTATACAGGACAAAAATCCGATCAAAAATATGGTACTGGCGTTTGTTCCGGTTTTGTCTAGATGGGTCTGTTGTCAACATATAGTACTTGTTTCGTCGAGCCCTGCAAACCCGAAATGAAACCATTTCATTACTTGAATTTCGCCGCAATTTTATCTTCATGACATTCAGCATCAAATACTGGACCTAAACCAAAATTGATATCTAATGTGTTGTCAGAAATTCGTTTTGAAGGAAACGAACATTGGATAGATAAACAAGAAACACAGCGCCATGGCGGAAAATGCTGTACCAAATTTTCATGCCTTAAATGCAAAGTGGGATTACATCCAGAAGTATGTTTTCATCAATATCGTCAACAGTAACTTTTATACTTCATAAGTTGCATTACTTTTTAGTCTCGATTTCGCAATATATATTTTGTTAATTTATTAGTATGTATTTATTTCTTCCCTTATTGCCCAGCGTATGAAATATCATACGTCAAAAAATACACTTAAACTGTTTTTTGGCCGATTTGATTATTTTTCCATAAAATAACAAGGTCATACGGGTATCATATCAAAAAATTAGACAAAAAAGGAAAAAATAGTAATTCTGAGCATTAAAGGATTAAATATCACTTAATGTATCAGTGACCACTGATCTTTGGTGTGACATAGCTTTCCAATTATTTATTTCTGGCTTCAAAATACTGAATTTAAAACGCACATTCTGTAATAATCCCATGCAAATTATGCACAAGAAAGAAGCTATTTTACCGTATGCAATAATAAATCCCCAGGATTTATTTTCAGTTCTCTGAAATAAATTACGTTCTCAGAAACTTTAAATATGTGCATAAACGTAGTTCGACAAATCCTTTACACAAAACCGGAAGCGCCTGAGAGTGCATATGCCATCTGAATTTATTTATTACCTGCATGTATCCTCCTTCGCAGTGACTTGCATTGAGCAAATTTCCTACTTTAAATTTGTTGAATTTAATCCTTAAAATCCAATCCTTTGGAGTCCCTCGAAACGACCGGAATCTGTACCAGCAGGTCATCGGTTTACCAAAGTTTTCCTGTGTCACCTCTGGGCTCGCAACATCCTCGTATATTTCCACTGTTTTGTTGCAGTGGTCCTTTTTGGATTCAGCTGAAAAGAATAAAGAAAATACAAGTTTTAAGAAGCGGCACATTGTTAGAAGTTTCTTAATAAAATTAACAATTCGAAGGGACATAAAACGTGAAGTAGTTGGTGAATTTACTGCGACAGAAGTATAAAAAGGATAAAAACTGAAAATTGAAAAATTCTCCTAGATATTTTACTGCTTGAACTTTTACAGTTTAACATAAAATTGCATTTTTTTTCACGTAAAAAAGGGTTTTAATGTTCTTTTTTTGTTAGTTTTCTAATTCTGAATATTATAAACTCATTTATTATTTTTTCCTAAGGACACTGGTAATGTTTTCCTATAATTCTGTTCTGTATTATATGTGATCTAGAAATATTGTCATTAAATACATACGTGTACATTTTACAGGGTGTCCCAAGAGTGCGTCAAAATTCGGCTTTATTAGAAGACTTTGAAAATCATTTAAGAAGTTGATGGGACGGTTTGACAATGCAGGAAAGTGGAATATGTGAAAAAGAAACGAACGAAAATGTAGTAAATGAAGAAAACGAAACAGTCATAGTTTTGAGCATGCCTGAAGATCCTCATCAGAGTATAAGAGAATTCACAAGTGAAAAATATATTTGCTGATCTTCAGTCCATCGAATTATACAAAAAAAAAAAATCATCACTACCACGTTGTACTCATACGGGAACTGACTGATATACAGTCAGATAATAAAAAAGTTCATTGCCATGAACCAAAATACATGGATCTAGTATTTTTTCGACGCTGAATTCGAATCCGTAATTAAAAAAATGATATATCGTGTCAGATTTTTTTGTCCAAAAACATCCTTTGAAATGGGGCAAAACTATAGTAATAATATAATGACCAAAATACATGGATCTAGTATATTTCGAAAGGTGTCAAATATTTGTAACTCATTATGCTAAACAATTGGCATTTGTAGTTGGAACGAATTGACTCTGTATTTGTCCATCCTGTCTGAGACTACGAAAGCCTGTATGTTTTTCTCAGTGTGTCTTTCTCAGTATGTTTCTCTCATGTTTTTCTCACTTCTAAATTTCATCAATCCCAGGGGTAGTTCCCCCTCCCAGGGATAATTTTCGACCTCATTAGGAAGATGATCTGGTGATCTTGAATATTTGGCATTAGATAAAAGTATTTGATCTATTCCGAATTGCAATAACTTCCATGTGCAAAATAGAGCTTAGGGGTAGTTTCTACCACCCTCTAAGGGCAGTTTATAGTCATATATCGGTAGTTCAACTGAATCCACTCCATATTTGTTCACCCTGCTTAAGACTACTAAAGTCTAAATTTTTTTCGTCGTTATTGAAACTTATGAGATACCTCCGTAGATGGGGGTGGTTTTTACACCCTATAGGGGTGAGTATCAACCCTTTATGAATAATGTCGAAAAATACATTAGATCCATATATGGTCATTACAATATTACTATAGTTTTCCCATTTCAAGGGATGTTTTTGGCAAAAAAAACTGACACGATGAATCTTTTTCTTAACTACAGATTCGAATTCAGCGTCGAAAAATACACTAGATTCATGTATTTTGGTTCATGGTAATGAACTTGTTTTTTTCTTTGTGTGGCTGTGTAATTGTACTTCAAAAAATGTATCATACTCTAATAAACAGTCTATTAGTCTGTAATAATTCTTTTATTTAAATAAGTTTTCAAAGGCCATTTATTATTATGATGTATAAGAATTACGTTCTATTTAATATGATAGAAAATTAGATTTGTGATCATACATATAATCAAATAATTGTTTTTTAAGTAAAAACTTCACTACCATCAACTTATTTTAATCCTTGTTTAATTTAATCATAATTAAATACGAGTATAACTTTCTTTAGCCTTATTGATTTTTTTCATAAAAATATTGACATTTTTGCTTTTAGAAAACAAATAAATTTTAATTAAAAAACATTGTCTTAATTTTCTTATCTAGAATGCCTTATACCTATGTGTCAATTTAATCGTGTGTACATCGTATTATGTTGCACATATAAACATAACCTAGGTATCCTATAACATACTGTTTTTATTTGACTATCTGCGTAATTATTATTGAAGTTACCTATATTTTGAAAAACTGCCTTATCAATATGCTTATAATGATAACGGAAAATAAGAACATATGTATTTTGCATAATTTCTAAATCTAATTAACATATATTCTACGTCAAGTTATACATACTTAATAATTTTTATTTATCTAGAAAATAATAATTCACTATTCTCTTCTGAACCACACACAATACAATAATACATTTTTGAAACAAAACGTAGTTCAATAACCACAAATAAATATGTTTACCACTAAATGCTCCTGCCAAGATGCCTTCTGTTTACTACATGAATGCATAACATGAAATAAGAAGAACTACAGGATATTATGTGACTGTACTTTTCGGGGAATAATAAGACCCGTCAGGGAATGTCAGTGGTGGGGTTGAAGAAAACAACAATATTTATAGTACAGCTATCTCTTTAGTTTATATCACAACACACACATAGAATTATTTCTCCATACATTAAACTCGATGCTCGAAGGGGATTACAAATAGAAAAACGTGGAGGGGGGAGGGTCGTCACCACAAATAGCATTCGAAAACGTATTCTGCACATTTTATCCTTTCAATGTACAACGGACATGATTTCTGGACGAGTTTTTCCTACGTGCAACCTCTACTATATAAATAAATTTCATACAGAATCACTAAACTCGGTAGCACAGTGAGCCCGAGTGTTGAGTGACGAACAAATCTGGCTTTACTGTCTGCCGAGTCCTGGGTACAATTCCCGGCACCTGGTTGTGTATCCGTCAACATTATAACCCCTGCCCGTGCAACTTCGACTTTGGATTTGTGGGTTGTTTAATTTATGTGGTATGTTTTGTATTTTAATCACCACTTGAATATGTTAACGAAATTTCCGGACACCCTGTATATATTTTAGATATATTAAATACTATTAAATTATATGTTTATTACAAGCTATATTACTTTGTTTCTGCATTCAGTATTGGTATATTATATTATGTATCGTACGATATACACTGGCAAATTACACTGTTATACATATTTCCAAAACAGAACATTTATAATTATATCAAATAACTATTAACTACTGTAATTTGAACGATAACCAACAATAATCCGACACGTATATAAATAAAAAGTATTAGTATCGAATCTATGGTATTATTTTACAAATTAATAATATACAATTTAAAGAAGGCCTCTAGATAATAAATTAATTAAAATGATTTGAAATTAAATGCGCTTTGGATTTAAATTACCTGCATGGAAATAAAATATATTCTGTTATTATATGGGAATGGGGGATTAATTAGTTGACTAAATTAGGTATGTAATTGCCAAACTAGTAAACAAGGGATTTTAATTTATTCCACAGACTCTATAAAATATTTAACTATATTATTGTCCCGTGTTTTGCAAATGAACAAATAAAAACAAATGGTTTTTCAATTTATTAAAAGTAAATCTGATCCATGGTGTGACTGATATCAACTGGATATCATAATTAGAGATCTGGACGTAGCCATAAATGATCTCAATTCCAGGTTCGCCTCTAGGTGATATGTCATCGTGAAAATATGTTCATGCATGACACAATTATCTTATTTTGGTGAGTTCGGTAACATCCAAAGTTAATACGGAGAGCGCTGAAGGTATTGGTGAATGTAAACACTAACACACAATTGTGTTTTTAACAGGCAATCATCACAAGGGTAAAAATATATTATTAATATTTGCTGTAAATATTCCAGAGTTTATCTCCAGCACCTCTCATTAAAAATCTATTTGTATTGTGAGAAGGGCCGTTCAACGTTGACAGATGTAATTGGCGCATACCTAAAATATGTTAACTTTTTCAGAGACCCCACACTTATGGCTTGTATAGAAAAGTCTATTTCTTTGCAATGTAAAAGGTTATCTCAGGTTTAGCATCTGCCGCTCCGCAAACCGATGCCCCGGGAAATTCAATAGCAAAAGAAAACAATTTTTAAACGGTCGAATATGCATATGTTAAATATGTAAAGAATAAACTGACAATACCAAAAAGTCCTTGTAGCTCGTGAAGGGATGCAGATATCGAAAAAAATAAAAGAAAAACATCCCCGCACCACATATCAACTTTGGCACTTTGGCAGCCTACTACCATGTAAAGCTCTCAAGCCATTTGAACGAAAAAAATTTTGAAATTCATTTGGAGATTGATGTTAACAACACAGAGCATACGAACACACGCGCTAATGAGTTATCTGTTTGGGAATGTCATTAAGTGTATACAATGTAATAATATATCTACGTAAAAGTAGTCTCTGGAATGTATCGCTGCCTCCCGATCACTAATCATAATAAAACAAAATGGTGTTTTTGATATAATAAAGAGGAACGTAATTACAGCATTAGGCGAAAGTTGTCTGATACGTATTATAAATTATCAAAATCAGAGTTATCAAAATTGATCCTTGAATTTGAACGGATGACTAGCAATTTTTTCAAACTCGAAAATACTACACTTGGCGTGGGTTTCGCACACTAAGTTGGCGTCATCTAGAGGTGACTAAAATAGTTTTTATTTGGATTTGGTAGCTAAGCTCATACAGCCACGACTAAAGTTACAAAGTAATTATTAGAGATTAGACAAGGGCACGTAATTCCAAATTGTTTTAGTTTTCTCCAAATAATTACAAGTTAATTGACAAAAGTCAAAACTCGCAATATAGTACCGAGTGCTTTGGGGTTTGCAAAATCAATTTCAATGTTAAATCTTACGTAATTGGGAGTTCCCATTATTATTTAATACCAATTTACAATTAGTCGGATTGACGGACTTTTCTTCCTTATGAGTATATTTGGTAATAAACTCGCAAAATGTGATGATTAGATTGCTCATTTGACAGGTAGTTGGCTGGTCTGTCTAGTATTCAGCTGTTTTTCAGTCAACATTATTTTTACTCATTTGGTAAATTGCATTTCTAATAAGTTTATTGAAGTAAACAATTTTTTAAGGCACATCTAAATAAATATGTTGCACTGGCGTTTCAAATGGATCAAACTATTGGGTTCGTATAATCACAAATAAACCCAGAAAACTTATCTCTCAGTTTGCAGATTAATACCGGCTATCTTCCAAAAACTACACAGCTTAAAGCCTCCTGCGCAGAGCACAGACTGTGCTGGCCTCCCCTGGTATTCTGATGATCGGAGGCAACATCCGCGATGGCCGGCTAGTTTTAGACTTTGACGGATACTTCTTATATATTTTATTATATCAAATATAATATGTCAAATTAATAATGTTGGTTTTAATATAACATACATTTTTATCCAAACTTCCAAGGATGAAACTAGTCATAAAACTAACAAAATTAAGTGAAGATTAGTAAAAAAACGGTGTTGTGTAATCTTTTAATTTGAATGAATGGAAAATAATAGAGGATGGAAGATGTTACTGAGGCGAGAAATATCCTCTATTATTTTTTATTTTTTGGCTAGGGAATTCCACGCAGGTAGCCATAGTTGCTTCTTTGGCAGTATTGTCTGTTGCCCTGTAAACGTGGGATCTCTTAAATGCAGCCACAAATGAGCGAGCAGCCTAAGTTGTGCCCATCCTTTTAACCTATCAGCACCGTGCCGATGAGGACCATAAGTCCGAAACACATGTGTCCATGGTGTGCATACTTTGTGCAGGCCTCACTCACGATATCTTCCGCTTCTTAATTAAAAAGTGAGATTTCCACATTTTACACTACACAAAATTAAAAATTTTCGATATGAAGTCATATGCCTAGCTGAATAAAATTTGCTGGGTTGATATCCAGTAAAGACTTTAAGTTTACGAAAATTTTTTTCTATCTTTTTATTTTTTCGCTAGAGTCTTGCAAAGTTATGGAATAAATTTTGCTTTGATAAATTAACTCCTATATGAAAAAGTTTATCTGACAGCACATTTTTGTCACTTTGACAGCGATAAAAAAGGTGCATCGTTTTTTATCACCGATAAAAATATATAACAATTTATAACAACTGTATTTTTACTAACTGTTCCTTTAAATAATTGTATAAATAAAGATAATTATTGTTGTTGTTCGTTCACATATTCTGTCGTTAATTTATCTTGCCAAAAAACACTCGAGCATTTCTTTTATGGATAAATTTCTTTTAAACTAAAAATTTTGCGAATCAGTAATTTTGCTCGAAAAACTGACATTTGACATGTCATGTCAGTTTTTTTATAAAATTACTGATTGGCAAAATTATTTCGTTACAAAGAGAAATTTATCCGATAAAAAAATAGCTCTTGTGCTTTTACTGTTGATAACATTTTAAGATTATTTTTTTCTGCAAATAATTTCGGTTTCAATAAAAAAAAATATTTCTCAAGATGATAGGCCCACTATTGGACGACGTTCATAAAAACATCATGACAGTAGTTAAGCCAGAATTACAAAATTTATGGATAAAACTAAGGTTGGGAATTTTCCAGATTTTAGTATTCGAATATTCGTTCGAAAAAATATAATCGAATATGCGAACTATTTGAATTTTCGAATATTCGGATTATTCGAATTATTCGAATAGGTATTCGAATAATTCGAATTATTCGAACACCTATTCGAATAATTCGAATATTCGAATACTCGAATAGTCCGAATTAATCGAATAGGTATCCGAATAATCCGGATAATATTCATTATTAATAGGTATAGGCACTGAATACTAGTGAATGGTAAATACTCTATTTGAGTATTTGGTTGGATAGACCACAATAGTAGTCGTGACGTAATCCACTAAGCAGGCAATTTGATTTGCTTTCCATACCCACAAAAGGGTATGTCTCCTGTACATGTGCTTTAAGGGTCAGAATTATTTAGTTAGTATTTTATTTTAGGATTGAGGCGCGATTTTTCACATTTAACTATTGAAGCTTAAATGAAACGAAAACAGATCTAGTTTATTATACTTCTGTGTCATAACTATTTTTCCTTTTCGAAAAAAATAAAAGTGCTCTAAAATTAGAATGTCTTTTAAAAAGACGCAGATGTGAAGGTAAAACAAATACATGAAAGTCAATAGTTAAATATTTACAGGTTTTCTAAAATTTAAAATTTAATTTTAACCCTTGCCTTAGTACAGTAAGAATAAGGTCGAGGCGAGAAAGAGGTGAAATAGTTTGACTGGGAGTAAAACGTGCCACTAATGTGGTCTATATATATATTTGGATTTTAGAATAGGTACCTACCTATACCTACTATCTACCTACTTTGGTTGGATGCATACTGCATACCTATTCGTACATAATTTAATAATATATTTTAATGTTCAAATTTACTCAAATATAATCGAATATTCGAATACTCGAATATATTCGAGTATTCGAATATTCTAGTATTCGAGTATTCGAATATTCGAGTAATCGAATATTCGAATATATTCGAGTATTCGAATATTCGAATAATTTCCCATTAGAATAACTCGTATTCGAATACTCGAATATTCGAATACTCGAATTATTCGTATTCGATTCCCAGCCTTAGACAACACCCGAGTTTAGCTAAAAATACACGAAAATCTAAATAACTCCTAAACTAACAAAATTCGCATAACACAAATAGGGGTCAAGTCGATGCGATTGAGGTCGTCTATAACCCTGCGCTGGTTGGTCCGTCTTCAGTGAAACACTCTGTATGAGGCGTAGTGATTTATAAGTGTCCATATGTGATTATAGTTAAGTCCTTCATTCTAGAAACCAAATGTCAATAAAGTAGAAGGAAAAGCCATGGAATTTCCTATAAGGTCCTGTTTCCGCAATTCTCGGCAAGTACTTACTCTTAAACAAATTAAAGTCTCTAATTTGACCTTAGTTTATTAATTGAATACCAGGTAACTCCTTAAACTGTCAGCAGGATAAGTGATATAAAATATCCATTTTTGTAGTCTGTCTAATTGAGTTAATCACCTTAACATGGCAAGTAAAACGCATAATTAAATCAGTGTCTAAAGCAGACATGCTATCGGTAGCCTGAAGGATATCAAATTAGTTAATTTGAACGACATGAGACAGGATCTCGTTAACGGAAAGAGATCCCTAAGCTTAATATATTCGTTGCAGATATTCTATTACAGTATAAAAATAACATAATTGTTGAACAATCGTGAAACGATGGTTCCATAAGTATTATCACAGTACGCCGTGGAGAATCTAAAACTGACTCCCCCCAATCCTTATCTTGTTAATTCTTAACATATTTTATTGCTTCAAAAACAAAATATGTGCCAGTTTTCTTGTTTGTAGATTTTTGTTCTGGTGTCATAATTTCTTTCATCGACATTATCCTATTAAATAATAATAATAATAAAAACATTCGACTTTATTCAGAAAAAAATGTACAATACAAAAAAATGTACATACATTCTTTTTTAGCAATTTACAAGGCGAAGTTTAGCCACATGGCTATTCTTACACTTAACCTTGTAAACCACCTAGACAGAATACAAAAAGAAATAAGTAAGATACATAAAAGAAAGAATAAAAAATAATAACAACAATAATAGTAATAATAATACATTTGAAATTACACACAGATTCAAGACTAATTAATGTCCAAAATGATACTAAGTAACCACCAATTATGGCGCTGAAAATAATGATATAATGTATGTAAGCAGTAAATACCCAAAAATCACTTAGGTATTACTCGAATTAATAATGCAGGCTTTAATATTTTTACGAAAAACATTCACTGATGATAAGTATTTATATATGGGATCCATAGAATTATACAAATTTACAAACATATAAGAAAAGCTGCGTTTAAATAATGCAATACTATGATGTGGCATGGTTAGCATGTTTTGATATCTAATATTTACATTGTGAACGGCAGCTCTAAAAACTAGCTTATCTCTTAAATAAGTGGGGATGGAAAATTTTAGGTTAGGTTAGGTTAGGTTTGTTGTGAGTGGGTCTCAGTAGACCCTCCACTGCGGCCATCAGCAGGCCTATTGTGGGTCACGCCTAATTATATTTCACCCAATAAGTTCAGTCTCTTAATGAAACTGATAACTTTATTGGGTGAGAATGTGTCCAGATCCTCTGGCAGCAGTTGCCTTTTGCCAAATATTGAGAATCGGATCCTCTCCACAGCGGGACAGGTGCATAAGATGTAGTCTGCCTTCTCATCATCCTCCAGGCATAGACGGCACTCGGCGTTTTCCGCTAGACCGAGTTTATGCAGATGATAGTTTAGTCGGCAGTGCCCGGTATATAGGCCTGTTAGAGTTTTCAGGTTTACCCTGTTTAACTCTAAAAGTTTCTTAGCTCTTGATTTCAAAGGGTATTTTATAAACGCCTTCGAATGAACTAATCCTGGTAACTCTTGCCAATGCTGGAGAGTTTTCCTTTCAGCCCAGGTTGAGATAGCCATCTTGGCAGTACTTGAGGATATGCCAAGTATTGGTTCTGGTCCGATGAATCGTGATCCCGCTCCTTCTCTGGTTAAGGAGTCTGCTATTTCGTTACCTTCCATACCAGAGTGGCCGGGTATCCAGACCAGAGTCACTTTGTTGTTCTTGCTCAAATGATTTAGAGGAAAGTTTTATTAAGCGAAACAAAAAAGTTAAAAAGGGAAATTTGACTAACTGTTCCATTTCTAAGTATCGCAAATCTACATATCTGGCAGAAGCATAATCAAATTTCCTTAAATTATAAATAAAACGACAACAATAATTTTGCAAAATTTTTAGTCGATTTTTTGTAACTTGATCCAAGCAGAAATAGTACATAATGTTGCAGTCATAAAAAACAGGCATAACTAAGCTTTCACAAAGTTTTTTACCTTTTTAAAGTTTATATATTTAGTATATGTTTGTTAGCATATAGTACTTTTAATCGACAATAGAATCTTTGTAAAAGCATTTTCATGTACTGATCAAAACGTAACTTTTCATCTATTATCATTCCCAGGTTTTTAGCATGTGTTGAGAAAGATAAATTTTCGCGATTAATATGTATTTTAATAGATGACTTTAAATATTGCCTCTTGTTTTCAGAACAAAATAAAATGACAACCGATTTATTAGGGTTGATTTTAAGGTTATGTCGTTGTGAATATTTATAAATATTGTCTAGATCTTGGTTGATTAAATTAGCAGCTTTGTCAGAATCAGATGGGTCAAAACAATGGAGAAGTTGGGTGTCATCTGCATATGCCTGGAGATGAGAACTAGTTACAACTTTAAACATGTCTAAAGTATAGACAAGGAACAGAAGTGGCCCAAGAATAGACCCTTGGGGAACACCTGATAGTATTATTATTTTAGGGTCAGATATTTTTTTCTGAAACTGATACACTTTGACGACGTTCACACAAATAAAAATTAAAAAACCGTAGTGATATTTCATCAAACCCATTATAATTGAGTTTTGCACAAAGAAGTACGTGGTCAATCGTGTCCAATGCCTTGGAGTAATCGAGTGACACTAGAAATGCTGCCATGTTACAATCTAGCGCACGGAGGATGTTGTCACTAAGATTCAAAAGAGCTGTAGTGGTGCTATGAGCTTTACGAGATCCCAATTGATGTAAAAGATATAAGTTATGTAACAAGAGGTAAGAATTTATCTTATTATAAACAATTATTTCCAAAAATTTTGAAAGAACTGGTAATAAGTAAGCTAATAGGACGCAGATCTTCTACGGACAAAGGATTCGCAATTTTAGGTACCGAACAAACAATTGCATTTTTCCATAACGACGGAAAGTAGCCCTGTTCGAGACAACAATTTATGAGATGTGTAATATGGTTTAAAATAGTTGGTATACATAATTTTAACATGTGTAATGTTATTGTATTATTTCCAACAGCATTCGATTTTATACTCTTAATTACATTATAAACAATGTAAGTATCTACAAGGGTAAACGAGAATGATAAATTATTACTAAATTTTGTGTTATTATAACAGTCTACTGCCATATCAGAGTTATCATTTTTACAGAAAACACTAAGAAAATAATCATTGATTTCTACAACATTTTGCAAAGGAGGTACAACATATTCACATTTAAAACGAATATTTAATTGCTCTAAGCGTTTCCATAGTTCAGGATTAGAATTTTTATTTTGCAATGAATTTAAATATGCTGCCTTTTCTCTACGGATAGAAGTCAAGGCAAAATTACGTTTATTTTTATAATTTTCACGATTTTGTTGCGTCTTGTTTCTATTATAAGTAGATATTGCTTTGTCTCTTTCTTTTAAAATCAGCTTTAATGGATGTGTTAACCATGGTGCTGGAGGTTTAGTTACTCTGACTGTTCTCATTGGTGCAAGGATATTAAAAAGTTCTGTAATATAATAAGTTAATAACGAAACTTTTGCTCAATATTATTAATGTAGTATATATTAACCCATGGCACTGTGTTTAAGTCATGACCAAAAAGTTCTTAATCAAATTGTTTAAAATTTCTATATGTAATAAATTTTAGACTATTCTTAAAATTAGGAATGTTTATAACACAGTAGACTAAGAAAAATTGCATTTAAAGTTCCACTTCTATTTACTACATCGGAATTACTTATAAAAATAGGATCCAGTAGAGTAGATGTGTTTAGTGTAATCTATTTGGATAGAATAATGAAAAAAAAGATATATTCCCAATGGTTTCGAATAGTAGTAATATTGAGTAACTAGCAACCTTTTTGAAACCTTAATATATGATATTTTTTTCAGCAAAATAAAACCTCAGATTTGTCATGATCAGCATGGATTTGTACCAGGCCATTCTGCTATAAACAATATAATATGCATCGCCCAATTCATAGCCGCAAGGTTGAATGCAGGGATTCAGGTTTAGGTCATTTATAAGGATTTTTCAAAGACCTTTGACAAGCTTGACCACAATGTTTTGTAAGTATTTCATCTAACAGAATACTTTCTCAAAATATTTGAGTCGTATTTAGAAGATAGCTAACTGTACAGGATGATCATTTTAAATGCCTCACTCGATTTCATTCTTTATTTTAGGCCTAGGAAAAAAATTCAAAAATTGTACTTGTGTATTTCTTTCTGAGAAATCCGAATTCGAAAAATTAATACCCTATATATTAATACAGAAATTAACATAATATGATATTTCAGTGATTAAAAATACGTATCACATTCATATTGTTCACTTCCGGTTTAACCGGAAATTACTTCAATTTTTTTATTTTAAGCGATGCACCCTGTATATTTAAAGAAAATTTCGTTCTGCATTCACAATATATTATATATTATCCCTACCTTTCATAATTAATTAGATATTGGAGTTTAAATTTAAAATAACACCAATATCTCTTTTAAAACCAAGTCATCCATGAAAACATAAAAACATTTAAATAATTTATTTATTTCACAAACTAAAGTAATTCTGTATATTCTGCTTACAACAAATGTTCGAAAACATTGCTATTTTGTAGAAACGGAGCCAAAAGCGTTTGATCAAATAAAAAATTCAACAAGAAATAGAACTACCCAACAACCGAATTATTTTAAGCAGATGCTGAGAGAATTTGGTCAAACGCCTTCACTATCGGTTGCACTAAAATGGTAATATTTTCGAACAATTTCTGTAGTGTTTATGTTTATGTTATGTTATTTGTTGTAATTAAAATCTATAGAATTACTTTAACTTCTGAAATAAATAAATTATTTAAATGTATTTATTTGTTTTCATAGATGATCTTGTTTTACAAGACATATTTCTGTTATTTTAAATGTAAACCCCAAAGTATATTATATATTTCTGAATTCAGAAATAAATGTTTAAATTGAGCTGAATATTTTTTTATTTTTATTTATTTACGACAACTTTACAGGCCTTACTAGTACAAATAAAGAAAACAATAATCTAACAAGTTACTACAGTAAAATAGTGAAATATAAACAACTAGTATAACAATACATGTAACATAGTAAAATATAAAAATACCTAAAAAACTAGACAATAATATCACAAAAAATATTGAGACAGAGCACGAGTAATTAATTCCCATAAAATCTACGCACCTTGAATTTCGTTTAGAGAGATAACTTTTACATTTTTGACGAAATCGGAAAAGTTGAGTGTAAATAAGTCTCGAGCGTGCAAGATTCCCCAATATACATAGTCTCACCAAAGGGCTAGCCAAGTACAGATTAGTTCTGAATGGCGAATAAGTCATAATATCTACTTAATCTGTTAGGGTAAATTAACTGGTAATTTAAATAAAAACAAGGAGTCGTCTGAAAGATAACTTAAGTGTTTATATGCATAAATCATAGAAGTATGAGCATGCCTAAGCTCAAGTGCTTCATACTCATACTTAAGTAGCAATACATTATAGGAGCTAAGTGATTATACATAACTGTTTCCTTGAATAAGAGGTATTTGAGGAATTTTTTTGCGTACTTTCTATGAGGTTGATGAGGTTGCAACAGAGATGATTTGACAATAATCAAGGTTAGACCTAACAAGGCTATTATATAATATTTTTAGACTCTTATATTAGTGAAATCTTTCGTGTTCCTAATGAGAAAACCCAATTTTTTTTAACTGGCATTACGAATTTGTTTTATATGACTATTAAAAGATAACGTTTGCTCAAAAAGAACACCACGATCTTTATATTCTTTAACACGGCAAAGCACAGTATTATTAACACTATAAGGAAAATTTATTGTTTGATTTTTTGCATAATACAATCATTTATATTTTCTATTCTGTGATATAGCTTGCAGTCATCTGCTAAGAGAAGACAAGCAGAGTTATTGAGTACGTCAAGCAGATCATTAATAAATATGAGAAATAGTAGTGGGCCCAAATTGTTTCTCTATGGCACGCTAGAACTAGCTTCAAAGCATGATCACTTTAATTTGATATAAACTTGTCTCCTATAAAGATAGGCGCATAATAAATTAATAATGTCAGGGTTTATTTCACATTTATTTAAGTTAGTATTAAAAATCTGATGGTCCAATCCATCGAATGTTTTTAGTTATATCCGTGTAAACCATATCCAACTGTATATTACTTTCTATAGCGTTTTTAGCATCTTGAAAAATATTCAGTAGAGTAATAGTAGATTTCGTAGGTAAGAAACCATGTTGAGAAATTGAGATTACAGGTTTAACTGAACTGTAGATATTTTCATAAAGAACACACTCAAATAATTTTGAAAATGTACATAGAACAACAATGGATCGGTAATTTGTTATTATTTTTTTATCATCCGATTTGTGAACAGGCAATAGACGCACCAGTTTCCACTTTGATGGATAAAAGCTATTTTTTAAAACCAAATTAAACAGAATGCTCAACAGTTCCAATAGAAGTTCAACACATGACTTTACTGGGTATACCGGAATACCATCGGATCCTGCAGCCGCTTTGAGTTTTAATTTTTTTTGTAGCCGTACTTATATCTCCGCTCGTTATAACTATGCTAGAAAGTGCATTTGAATTTCCTACAGGACAATCCAGCGACTCAGGTAGAAATACCGACCCAAAGAAACTAGAAAAACCCTCCACTATGATTTGACCACCCTTCAAGGTACAATCATGGTAAATCATTTCGTTAGGTATATTGAAATTGCTGCCTTTTGTTTTAATAAATGCCCAAAACTGTCTTGGATCTTCGAATAAATTAAACTGTACTTGAGTGACATAATGTTGATGAGCTAATCTAATTTGTTTTTTAATTCATTTTTAACATCCATGATATGCGGAATTAACAAGTTATTGCCTTTACTAATTCGTTTCCTGTACCATTCTTTCTCTTTTTATTAACTTTATCATAGTACCATTGTACCAAGCCGGACATTTAGAAGGTTTTAACGATTGCTTAGGAATACACGAGTCCAAGACCATATAAACTTCATTATAAAAATTCGTCAAAAGACCTCCACTGAGGTAAATCTATTAAGAAATAACCAGTCAATATACAGGGTGTATCACATAAAATAAAAAAGTTGAATTAATTTTCAGTTAAACCGAAATATGAACGTGATACGCATTTATAATCAGTGTAATATTATATGTTCACGTAGTAGAAATAAAGCAATTTAATCAAGTGAGGTTCTTAAAATGATCATCCTGTGCAATATCGCGGTTTCTGGTCTAATGAGGTTATCGCGAAATCTGGTGTTCCTCAAGGCTCCGTACTCGGACTTTTATTACTTAATATCTTTATAAATGCCATCACTAATGATTTACAATGCAAGACATTACCATATGCCGACAATTTAAAACTATACAATCCTATTGTGTGCGTATAGAATACTATGCTGAATTGCAACATACGGTTATCAACAAGGCGCGGTGCAAATAAGCCAAAGGTAAATGTCGCAAAATGCAATTTTACATATTAATCGTATGCAGTGACTTAGAAACGCGCCATATTTATTACTGTCTTGTAGTCCAATTTTAAATAGCAGAATTGATTGTGCTGAAATCCTTAACTGCCTTAAGTTTCAAGTTCCAAATCTACAGACTCGTTCGCATTCGTTTCTTTTCTATTTGCCTGCACCTCGAAAGGATTAACTACCGTTCTTTCCTTTGTATCGTATGTACCCCAACTATGCTTCTTTTCAAAATAACATAGATAATTTACTACCATAATAAGTGAAATAAGAAAACTTATTCTTAAACCTTTCAAATATAGTTCTGTATAACGTATCTAAAATATTCTGTGTGTGACAGAAACTACCTTTTTCTTGTCCAACTGCTTTGTATATCTTTTTGTATTAATTGATTAATATTGTTATAATCTTTATATACTATACCTCATATATATATTTAAATTGTATTTTCTCTGTCCTGTAATTGAATTTCTGTCTGGGCAGTTGTACTTTAATTAAATAAATTAGTGAGTGAGTGAGTGAATATATACAAAATATATAACTAAATGTCTCCCAAAGGACCCTTATGCAATGTCTATAGGCACGTTTATTGGACAAACTACCTTACTTTTGATGATTTACCACCTGGTGAAGTTTAAAGACTCTACCTAAATCACCCTGTATATCTGATTCTTCAAAATTACCAGAGTATACAACACCAGTGCCAATTTGCTAATCAAGTTTGATACAACACTTAATGTTGCATTATTTATTTATATTTATCGCTTCCAATAAAATTCTCTGAGTGCCTAATATAAAAGTACATTAAAAGAAGCATCAAGAGCTTATAAATTTAGTTATAAATGAACGAACAGACTAGCAGGCTATCATGTAGGTATTTTTTGTTCGTCGTCTAGAAGTTATAAATTCTCATAAATAGGTTGCGTGGGAGGTATCGAGCGAACCACTAGTTGTGTAAAGAGATTCGATGAGGGAGACTACAGCGAGTCTCTCGGGGGTGATACTTCAGGAGAGTACCGATGCGAGCCAACAGAGACTCCCAGACTGTCACCTTTTAATAGATATACTACTAAATCCTGAAAAATATGGCGTTTGTCTTTTATATAAAACGTACTCATTTTTAAAAATCCTTTAAAAACTTCTTAGGAACATTATTTGTCCTGAAGTGGCACTTTGATTCGTCACAGCTTATGTAGTCGGTTGAAAATAGAACCCAAGATCCTAGAATGGGTTGGAACCTTCTAACACTGACATGGTTTTCCACAAAACACCATATACTGTACTCGAGACGGGTTTAGCTAACCAAGTTAGAATTATCTGGAGACGGTTTTAATCATCCCCAAATTATGTCAACCTGGTTGGCGAAACGTGCGTCGTGTGCAGTGTACCGGGTGTCACCCCCTTTTCTTTTGTTTAATTTTTAATATAATCTAAGTTAAAAAAGAAACAAACAAAAAAAAGGGATGAACCATATCTCAGGACATTCGGTGTGTGTGTTTTGGTGTTTTGTGGAAAACCACGTTACGTCAGTTTTTACTGAATATCTGCAAAATAATAATCAAGAAATAAGCAGCACAGACCTTTAATTAACTTAGTTGTACACAATTATTTGCAAGGTACAGAGTTAGTCATTATAAATTACTCACCCCTTATCATCGTTATTATTGCCTATAGGAAAAAAGTTTTAAATAAAAGTTGTGTGGATATGACTGAACTTTGTTAAAATGCTATCAAAAGTACAGTATTTCAATCAGTATCAATTTTTTGAATGAACCTTTGTTCCTGATTTCAAAAATATACCACATGTTACCCCGACCATATACCGTCTTTGAGTTATTAAACGTCGAATATCCTAGTTAAACTAGTTACTGCAAATATGAAGAAGTTAACATTATTAAAGTGAGCTATGAAAATGACAACTATTATGTCTGATAAGTGACGTTTCTTTAATGAAATAATCAAAATGGTTTATAGTGAGGAAGAAAAAATAAAATATTTATACAAAATAGATAACAAAGATTTATTTAGGAAATTTAAATATAAATAAATGATAACTCATAGAAGATGTTCGATGTGTCCACCATTATTGTCAATGCATAATTGATAACGTCTTCTTATATTTATAATTGCACCGGAAGTGGCTTCATTATTTACATTCAGATTGTTTATTTCAAGTTGAATCCTGTCTTTAATGACTTGAATATTATTATTATTGGGTGGAATGAAAAATAATATTAACTATAAATTTTTTGTTAATTATTATTTACTAACTTTTACAAATCTTATCACAGATAAGTATAACATATATCTTTTTAGACAATTATTTTCCCGGCTATTTGCCAAAACGCTGAAACTTGGATTACAAAAAAGATAATATGCACATTATGTTCAGTATTACTGACTCAATAATGTTATTTTTACTATTCTGTCCAGTAAAACCAAAAATGGACAGGACTGGACAGAATAGTTGAAATTAAAAATAACATTATTGAGTCAGTAATACTGAACATAATGTGCATATTATCTTTTTTGTCATCCAAGTTTCAGCGTCTTGGCAAATAGCCGGGAAAAATAATTGTTTAAAAAGATATATGTTATACTTATCTGTGATAAGATTTGTAAAAGTTAGTAAATAATAATTAACAAAAAATTTTCAGTTAATATTATTTTTCATTCCACTCTATATTTTAACTCTTATCAAGAAGAGGAACTTAATTTGTTTTTAAATTATTATTATTATTGACAATGTCTTTTAGGAATCCCCAAAAAAATTAATCCATAGGGGGTCAAATCAGGACTATTAGGTGACCATTTATTAGGTTCATTATTCCCTATCCATATTGGTAATATATTATTCAAATGATGTCGAACGGGTAGGGCACTATGCGGAGTTGCCTCATCATCATATCATCAAGTTCGGCTTCCGGAAAATTCTGCAAAAGAATATTTTCTGCTTTTGGAATAATTATTTCCAGATAGGTAATTCCAGTTAAAGTATAATCTCATAAAATATATGCCCAACAATTTTGTTTCTGAAAATTCCACACCAAACGCTAACAGTTTTTCTTCCTGATTTTTCATTTGTTTTACCAATCTATTTCTGTTGTGCTTGTTTTTTCCACGACCCTCGATTTTTTCTATTAAAAACTCCTGCCGTAGAAAAGGATGATTCATCAGTTTATAATATTTTAGTAAAAAAATCGGGATCGTTATCTAACTTTTGAATTATCTGGCGGCAAAAGTCCAGCCTTTTCCTTTTATGAGCCTCTGTTAAAACTTGTACGGGTAAAATTTTATATGGTCTGTTATTTTTTAACGTATGTTGGATTTTGGAATTACTTTTACCTAATTGATCGACTGCATTATTTATACATCAAGAACAGCTGATTGTAACCCGAACCATATAAAAAACTTAATAAAAAACACTATATACTAGATTTTTGAGCCTTACCCACAGAAAATAGTCTAATGGACTTAGTTCCGGTAACCTGGGAGGCCACTTAATTGGACAACTAGGTCGTATTAACTGATTTGAATATTGCCGATTTAAATAGTTTCTTGATCGGCTGCATTATTTATACCACATTCAGAATTTTCTAAAAAATAATACAATATTCCAAAAAAGTCTATTTGCGAATAAATATGGATGGGCTTACCTTCGGAATGAAGCAGTATATCTAGCTGTTCTTCCTGGTTGCTTGAACTACACGCGTTTTTCAACTAAAACTGGAGGTATTATTCACCTTTCGGTAAATATTTTTGAACGTATTTTCTGATGGTGTTGGACGATTTGGATACAACACCTTATATGCTCTTTTTGCTGCACGTTTATTTGTATATAACAAGTAAATATTTAGACTTTTCTTCCTCACTGTAAACCATTTTGATTATTTCATTAAAGAAATGTCACTTATCAAACATAACAGTTGTCATTTTCATGGCTCACTTTAGTATGTTAACTTTTACATATTTATGTAACTAGTTTAACTAAGTTATTCGACGTTGGATAATTCAAAACCGGTATGTGGTAGGGGTAACATATGGTACATTTTTGAAATCAGGAACAAAGGATCATTCCAAAAATTTTATAATATACAGGATATCCCAGTTAAAAAAAATATTATTTTTTTTGTATCCCCTGAAATCTGCACGTTACTGTACTTTTAACAAAACTAAGTTATAACCACACAACTTTTATTTAATTTTTTTTTCTGTAGGCAATAATAACGATGATAAGGGGTGGGTAATTTATAATGAATAACCCTGTACATATACAGTGTGGAAATTAAGTAAAGCATAAATTCAGTAATTCCGTTGATATTAATTTTTTTGGAAATAATCTCAAGGGGTATAGCGATTTTAGCTTCAGGAAATATTTTCAGTCTATTTTCAGTTTCTTAAGTCATTTATTTTTTAAGTTATGACGTCATCGACTTTTTTTTAAATAACCTATATTTTTTATTATTGATTTTGGTAGTACTTTTTTATTCCGGTTCCGGCCGTATAAAATTTTCAATATATTACTATTTGAAAAAAATCGAGAAAAACAGTCTTAAAGTTCAAATAACAAAAATTCATTAAATTGGGAAAATTTATCTAGTTGCCTAAGTTTGGCGGAAAGTTATCGACGGCACATTCGTTTTTATTTTGAAATTATACAAAGTTGAAAAATCGAACAAATGTGATACACCGGCAACTAGATAAATTTACTCAGTTTAATGAATTTTTATTATTTGAACTTTAAGACTGTTTTTCTCGATTTTTTTCAAAAATAACATATTGAAAATTTTATGCGGTGGAACCGGAATAAAAACTGCTACCAAAATCAATAATAAAAAATATAGGTTGTCATTTAAAAAAAAGTCGATGACATCATAACTTAAAAAATAAATGACATAAGAAACTGACAATAGACTGAAAATATTTGCCTAAGTTAAAATCGCAATACCCCTTCGAGATTTTTTCCAAAAAATTAATATCAACGGAATTACTGAATTTATGCGTTACTTAATTTCCACACTGTATACATATAGAGGGTTGATTTTAATTCTATAGAAGCAAAAATAAAAACGCCTAGGAAAAAAATGTATTCTATTGTCCACTATCGGTATTCACCCGATTCATTGACACTTTGTACCGTATTAGCGTTGCTTGAATATTTAACCAGTGGTATAAGTTATTCATTCATACCTTTTAGTGTTGACATTATTCTGGGTAAATTCGATGAATATTGTAACAGAATTTACAGAACTTATAAATTATTTCTTAGTGATTCTTCAATAAGTAATATCGGTTTAACTCCTTGGAAATTCAATTCCAAACTCCCTGCTGAACTAACATACCGGTTTAAACATTTTAGTGTATTTCACGGAACTTTCTAAATCACTCCTGATTTATTTGTCTTCGTAAAACTCTAGTTTATTCGTATTTATGTGGTTCTACATACAACCTTCTATTTAATTATCTGTAAATTGGTATTAAATTAGATACAATACAATAATGAAGGAGACATTGGCATATTTATCTGGATCTTTTTTTGTATACTTTTTTACAGTATACGTAAAAAAGAGAACGATTTAATTATATTTTTTCTGTACGTATATGATCCTTTACGCTAAAAAAATATTTAATACCAACAACTATTTTGTTGCTATGTTGCGCAAGGTGAGAATTCTCTTCATATAAAAAATAAATACAGGAATTTTTATCAAAAATAAATATAGGAACAAATTAAATATTGAGCCCGATTGAGGCTTTACCTGTATCAAATCAAGCCAAACTCTCAAAACAAGCTCAAGTGTTGATATTTCGTTGACTGTGTGTACTATTAAGCTTATTATGTGTTCGAATTATTATTTCAGATAAATTTTGTATTGTCTAGCAACAATCTAGGTATAAAATTTCATTTATAATATCTGATGTGGCCAGCACCTAACTTTCTTGTGTGTCCTGGTATTCCGGAACCACCAGAGCCGATTCTTACACGTTGGGGTAAGTGGTTGAAGTCAGCTTTTTATTATGCTGAATATTTTCAACAAATAAAAGCTGTGATACTACAGTTCAACCCTAACGAGGCTGCAGCTATTAAGGAAAGCCAAACAAGCTTTCAAGATGTTTCCCTTGAAACAGATTTAAAAACTATTTATAACAATTACAGAAGACTACACGACAATAGAAAAATTGCAAAATACTTCGTTGTCGTTAGTGGAATCGCTGCAAATAGTGGACGACGTAAATACGCAGCTACAGACTATAAATGACGCAAAAAATAATCCCGTTATTGAAAAATTCGAGTGTATTACGGAAAGATCCTGATTTTACCAAATTAAGACAAATTTGTGATGGTGCATCTACAGCTGCGTTAAGTGAGTTCACAGAGTATTTTACTTATGCCTGTATTACTTCCGTAGATGTCGAACGGTCTTTTTCAAAATACAAACATATTTTTTCACAACAGCGAACATCGCTTACTGAGACAACTGTAGAAACATATATGATGCTACAGTTATTATAGAAATGCTCCAGTTTGTGATAACGACAACCAAGCTACTTCATAAATCTGCTTAAGAAGGTGAGTTTTGTACATATTTTTATAAAGTGTACCAGTATTAATAAAATTTATTTCTATTTATTTTATTTATTTATTTATTAATTATTAGTTGTCACTAAGATATACAATTTACATGTGTGAACGTCATTTAATAGTTTAATAATAATGTGCAGCACTAAACTTACAAAATATGAGGAAATACATAAAAAATAATTTAAAGCGAACGAAATAGTACAAAAACCTACATCATAATATATAAAATATTTTTGTTTTTATTATTGTACTTATTCAAGTATTATGATATGATGCACACCCAGTACGTCTCTGTAGGATTAATGACCTTGGCCAGGCTTAGACATAATGAATGAAAGAAGAAAAAAGGTACAATTTCGGGATAAAAATTAAAAAAATCTTATTGCATTTCTGGACGAACCTCGACAAATTATAATGAAAAAACATAACTTTATGAAAAAAAATCTGTCTGCATGTCTGTAGTATCGTGATAGTAGCCACAGTCTTTGAGATTAAGTTTTCAAATTTGGTACACATATTCTAATGGCCAAAGACAATGATAAATTCGTAGTTTTGCTTATAATTTGAGAAAATGTGATCATATTACTCCAAAGTGTAAATGACCTTAGCTGTGTAAAAGTATATAATTTGTACAGATATCAGTTATTAGTTTTTGTTCATTAATTACTGAATAGGTACATCTCCCGCGCCTTATCTGAAAGAAAAATAAAATTATCGAAGTGACACGCATAATTTAATTTAGTGTTTTACAAAAATTACAACAGTCTAAATTCCATGAATTATTTCTAGAAAAAAATAATAAACTAATTATTGTGTATTACATAAGCAACCTGTCAAACTATAGTTTATTATATTTCATACCGCAGTTCTTATCAGAATGCGCTCGTATAAAGTTTTAGATAATACCCAAATACTTAATTTATTCTTTTTATAAATGTAGGAATAATGAAAACTCGCTCTTTAATTCAGAATTTACAAATAATTTTACTGACTAAAATATACACTTCAATTTCTTACTGCTCTAGTTTCTAATTCCATTTTCTTGAAGGAAAATTACATCTGCAAAAGATCAAAGCCAAACCTGTTTCAATATTCAATCTAATATTGAATTAAACTGATATTGATTTTGCACGGCAAGTGGCACAAGTATTTCTATTTATCCTTTTGCATTACGTGCATATAATAAGATTCGAAATAAACTATCAAATATATTTAATCAGAAATGATAATTACATTCTAAACGTAAAATCTTCTGTTTTGTAGATTTAACATTTTAATGTCTTATTTTTTAAGACAATTTGATAGTACATTTTATGCGTAACTTACTAATCTTACGATTACTGGAAGAAATACTTGCAGAATTGAATAGAATAGGATAGAGTATAGTAAAGTAGAGTACAGTAGAGTATAGTAGAGTAGAGCAGAGTAGAGTAGAGTTGAGTAGAACAGAGTAGAATGCAGTAGGGTAGGGTAGATTAAATTAGAGTAAAGTAGCATAGAATATGATAAGGTAGGATATGGTAGGATAGGATAGGATAGGATAGGATAAAATAGAATAATTTCCTGAAAAAAATAATAAAATAATTATTGGATATTACATAAACATTCCTTCAGACCTAATATGATAATAATAATAAATACTTATAGTTTTTCTATATTTTCTTATTTGAATGTTCAAGTATAAAAGTTTTAGGTAGATAATAAATCAAAAACAATACTTCCAAAGACATTTTATCATAGAAACTATTAAAACAACTACTCAATCTAGGAGCAAGAATTGCATTGAATTAAATAATAGTATTCTTAGTATTAGAAGCAAAAAAATATTTATTTTAATCAAATATTAACTTACCAAAAAGGTAAGTTCTTACACTTAACAAAAGATTTCCTTCAGTTACAGTACAAAAACGAAGACTCCTAGTCCGATATATATCTACTTTCATTATTCTTGAACCCTTCAGGGCGCTGGTTTACGAAAAAAATATAAATATGTTTAAAGCTACCGATAAATTAATTGAATAAAGTCTACTTTAAACATGACGGGACGGCTCCCTGTTATGCTACAATTGTGCTAAACTTTTTGAATCAGACATTTCCTGGACAATGCATAGGTAGGGAGGATCAAGCGTATGACCACCAAATTCAATAGATATAACCCCATTAGATTTTTTCTGTGGGGACATCTGAAAGCAATTGTTTTTCGAAATTCGAAACCACAATATCTAGAAGATCTTAAACAAAGAATTCGAGATGCGGTTCTTCAATTACTCTAGATATGTTACGAAATGCCTTTGAGGAATTTAAGTGTCTAATTAAATTAGTACCCGCAATTACTAATAATGGCGGCAACGTAGAATAACATTTGTTCGATATTGTTTAAAAAAAGGTTCTTCTTGCACCATTCATTTATGACCACTGTCTATAATGACTAGAGTTGGCAAAAATGCGTCGCATAATATAGGCGTACGCATCATAATAAGTGTAATAAAAGAAATTAACTTGTAATAAAAGCAATATACTGTTTACGATTTATAATAAAATATGCACAATTTACCCTCTTAAGTAGCTTGGTTATCACAAACTGGAAAAGATGTGTAAAAACTTTGCAGCATCATGTATGTTTCTATGGTTGTCTCCGAGAGTAATGTTCGACGTGGTGAAAAAATACGTTTATATTTTGAGAACGACCGGTCGACTACTTAAAATAGTCTTACTTAACAGATCTGCAGCTGCACCATCAGTACCATCACAAATTTGTCTTAATCTGGCAAAACCGGTGTCGTGCTTTAACACACGTGCAAATTTTTCTCGAACGGGCCCATTTTTTGCGTCACCTATAGAATGTAGCAGTCGATTTACTTCGTTCACTATTTGCAGTGACTCCGCTAACTCCACTAACGCACTGTTTTGTAAGTTTTGTATGGCGTCATGTATTCTTTTATAAATCTTGTGAATAGTTTTTAAAGCTGTTTCAACAGAAACATCTTCGAATTTTGTCTGGCTTTCCTTAATAGCTGCAGCCTCATCTGGATTGATTTGTAGTATCACAGCTTTTATTTGTTGTAAATATTCAGCATAATAAAAAGCTTCCTTCAACCATGTTCCCCAACGTGTAGGAATCGGCTGGGGTGGTTCGTTAATATTGGGACAATTGATATGAAATGCGCGAAGACGTTTAGAATATTTAAGAAACACTTTTTTAGTAATTGCTATTAAGGCATCTCCCTCTGGAAAACCTTGTCGAATAGTTCTACCACAAGGTGTAAAGCATGCACTTTACACGTAACATTTATCAACCTACAACCTTGTTCCTGAAGAGAACGTCCTACCAATCGCATTGTCACGGCACCATCGCATAGGGCACAAACATAACATTTAAAATATAATTTTTTTTACAATCTGTCGTCTCGTCAAAAAATAATCACAGCCGTGTATTTTTTAGTACATATTTAATCTTATTTACAATGTCTTCGCTTACAGTTGGTACATAGTTACGCAACATTGTTCGACTTGGTAACGTCACCTTGGGATTGTATTTCTTCCAGAACACCTAAAATGGTTGATTATCGAGTATGTGCAGTGGAACATCACGGGCAATTAGCATTAAGAATGAATCTAACATAAACTGTGTTGTCGAAGGCATGCCATTTTTTTTAGTTTTATGTTGCACAGAATTTACGTAACGTTTACAATCACGTTTGTCTCAGCACATTAGGTATGTCTCACACACCTTACAAATCCGGTAAATCCGAGAATTCACTGATAAATTTATTCACTTTGTCAGCGTAGGCCAAGGGTAAACAACCCTTGGGCAAGTATGACATACTTTATTATTAAATTAATATCAAGAATAAAATACAACAAATAAAATTATCAACAATACAACGGAGAGGAATAAATTACGTTGTACACACCACGAGGCATAACAATAGATTAATATCAAATGTTAGTCTTTGCTAAAATAGTAAACAGATCTCGCTTACGTATTTGGATATTTTTTTACCTGGCGCCGCCCGTGACTTGCGGACTGATTTGCCAACTCTAATAATGACTAAAGATCGGGAGGTAGCGATAAACTACCTCCAATTCCAGGGTTGCCTCTAGGTGATGTGTCATCGCGTAAATATGTTCATGCATATATGACACAATTATCTTACCTTGTGGTTATTTTGGGGAGTTTGATAACATCTAAAGTTAATACAAAGACGGCCGGAAGTATTTGTGAATGCAACACTAACACACAAGTGTAACTAACGATCACAAGAGTAAAAGTATACTACCAATATTTGTTGTAAATGTTCAGAAGTTAATCTTCGGCTCACTAAAAATCAATTTATGTTGTGAGAAGGACTGTTTAACTTCGCGAGATGTAATTGGAGCATACTTAATATATTATGTAAACTTATTCAGTCACCACATTTATGTCTTGTGTAGAAAAGTCTATGTCTTTGTCATTTAAAAGGTCGTCTCAGCTGCAACTTCTACCATCCTCCAGACCGATGCCCGGGGAAGATCAAAAACAAAAATATTTTTGAACAAATCTTTAAAAGGTTGAATAGATGTTAAATATGTAAAGCATAAACTGACAAAATCAAAAAGATCTTCTAACACATGAAGGAGTATAGATATCGAAAAAAATAAATGAAAAAACACCCCCACACCCTCGGTCGACTTTGGCAGTCTACTATCCTGCTCACAAGTTTCAGGCCTTTTGGATGAAAAACAACATAGTTTTGAAAAAAATTCTTCAAAACATCGAATAGGTGTTAAATGTGAAAAGTATGAACTGTCAAAACAACAAATTCTTATAACTCGTGAAGGAATGAAGATATTGAAAAAACACCCCCATATCCTTTGTCTACTTTGGCTATCTATTACCATGTGCAAGATTCTCAAGTCCTTTGAACGAAAAAATAAAGTTTTAACAAAATTCATTAGGAGATTGATGTTAAAAACACACAGTGTACGTACACATACGTTAATGTTCTATCTGTTAGGAAATGTTTCATTAGGTGTTTACAATAATATTATATTTTATCTAAGCAAATGTCGTCTCTGGAATTTATCGCTGCCTCCCGATCTCTAAATGACAAATAATGTTGAAGGAGAATTTTCAATACATTTGTTCATTGAGCGCGTGTTTCACTTTAAAATAATTTTATCAACTCCGAAATATTGGCTTTAGTATATTGTATTAGAAATTTGATATTATTGATAAAGAAATAAGGAGGATATTTAAGTGTCTTCATGTAAAATAAAACACAGCATATCTAATTTTCGTCCAATCGTGGTGACTTTCTATAATAATTTATTCATTTTTTTTTATTTCTAGAAGTGGAATCAAGACTTTTATCATTATCTGGTTTTAACAAGTATAATCTCAATCGTGTTACGAGTAATGCAATTAGACAGAATTTTCTCAACAAAGCAATAATCTCTTTAGTCCGCAATTGTAATAAGGGAGTATACAATAATTTGTCTTAATCTCAAATGGGAAAAGGTAATCCGCTTAGAGATATTAGGTACAAATGAGGCCATTCGGCAATAGATCTCATGACTCAACTCTACTGGAATAGAAACAATTAACAGAGAGCTTAGGTGGTATTTATATAGAAAGATATTTATATCGTTTTTATGTGTTAATAAAAATCGCTTTAACTGTTTCAGAAATGGTGGCTTTCATCGTTAATTCTGTTAGAAAAGCCTCATCCAGGACGATGGAGAAGTGGGTGAGATTGGATGATTCTGTAAGCGATCGAATAGAACACGAGCTTATAGAGAAGAAAACATTTTGAATACGTGAACCCTATGTTGAAATTACTGAGAATGTGGGATATTAACTAGAACACTAAAGATTAAAGGTGAATCCTCAACCAAACTTTCTGCGTGTTGCTTTTTGCGTTACGAAGTTCATTAGTGGCGCTAAGTTTACAAGTCTGCTATTCGTCTGTACCCCTGTGGAAAACTGATAGAGTTGGCATTTCGATCCGCAAATCATGGGCAGTGCCTGGTAGAGAAATACCCAAGTACGTAAGTGAGACTTTATTATTTTAGTCTACTCTTATGCGTCGAGGTGTCAATAACGTAATTTATTTATCTCCGTTGCATTGTTGATAATTTAATTTTTTGTATTTTATTCTTGATAACAATTTAATAATAAAATATATTAGACCTGCCCAAGAGTAAAAAACGAACATACGCTTACAAAGTGAATAAATTTATCAGTGAATTTTCGGATTTATTCTACAATGGTGCTATAATAATTTGTAAGGTGTGCGAGACTGACCTGATGTGCTAGGACAAACGTGTTTGTAAACGTCGCGTAAATTCTGTGCAATATAAAACTAAAAAAAATGGCGTGCCTTCGACAACACAGTTTATGTTCGATTTATTTTTAATGCTGATTGCCTGTGATTCGCACAACGTTGCGTAACTATGTACCAACTGTAAGCGAAGACATTGTAAATAAGACAAGAGAAATATTTGGCCCTTGTTAAAAACGAAGGACGGTATAATGCAACCATGCAGGTTTCACGAAGTTTAATTCCTGATATTTGCTGGTGGATTGACAAATTGCAATATAGTAAAAACTACATTAGAAACGATAATTACGTAAAAGAATTTTTTTCTGATACCAGCGGTAGGGGACTGGTGTGCATTGTGACAATATCAATTCACATGGTTTTTGGTCGGACGAAGAAAAGGATCACCATATAAATCATTTGGAATTACTTGCAGTTTTCTTCGGCCTAAAATACTTTGCTAAAGACTTACGTAACTGTTCGATATTATGCAGATTAGATAACACCACCGCGTTGTCCTACATAAATCGCATTGGCAGTGTCCGATATCCTAAATTAAATAATCTCGCTTGAATAATTTGGCAATGGTGCGAAATGAGAAATATTTACATATTCGCTTCATATATTAAGTCGGAAGAAAACGTAGAAGCAGATAAAGCTTCGCGTAATTTGCAAATAGATACCGAGTGGACTATTACTGACTCAGCTTTCAGAGTATTGGTTACACAATTCGGTAATCCAGAGGTGGATTTATTTGCCAGCCGTTTGAATAAGAAAAGTATGTATCATGGCTTAAAGATCCTGACGGTATGGCATTAGACGCCTTTACTTTAAACTGTTACTATTTTTATGCATTTCCGCCATTTTCCATTATTTTAAGAACCTTGGAAAAAATTATTCATGATGAAGCGGAGGGTATTATGATTGTACCAGTCTGGCCTACACAGCCGTGGTACCTGGTTTATATGTCTTTAATAGTCGGCAAACCATTTATTTTTAAGCCTAACCAAGAATTACTCTCTTTCGGCAGGACTCCACACCCACTATCAGCAATCCTTTCTCTGATGGGGGGACGATTATCAGGGAAGCTTTATAACATAGAAAAGTACCAGATGAATGTTTAGAAATATGTATGGCTTCGATTACAGGAGCGACAGTAAAACAGTATAGTTCTCGCCTAAAGCTTTGGTGGGAGTTCTGCGCTACAAGAAATATTAACCCCTTTATAATTTCAGTAGTAAACGTCTTGAAATTTTTGGCTACACAATTTAATAGAGGAGCTTCGTATAGCTCCCTTAATACTTATAGATCGCCTATAGCTCAAATAGCTGGGACGGATCTAGCCAAAGATTCTCGAGTACAACATTTTTTTAAGGGAGTATATATGCTAAGGCCGGGTCTGCCAAAATATGAGAATACTTGGGACCCTGCGGTTGTATTGAGATACTTAAGAGAATTAAAAAACTCTGATATTACCGTAGATATACTTACCCAAAAACTCGTGACCTTGCTGGCACTCGGCACTGGTCAACGTATACAGACATTGGCTCAAATAGAAATTTCTAATGTCTACAGGTCGGAAAAGAAAATAGATATTACAATACCCAAAAGAATTAAAACATCTCCTAGAAACAAACCTCAACCTATTTTACAATTGCCCTTTTTAAATTCCGATCCCGAAGTTTGTGTTGCCAGTGCTCTTCTTGTATATCTTGACAGAACAAATAATCTTAGGGGTTCGGAAAATTCTTTGTTTATAACGATCAAAAAACCCTTTCACAAAGCTTCTACATAGACCCTTAGCCGTTGGATAAAAAATATTTTAGAGACAAGTGGTGTTGACATCAGCAAATTTTCTGCTTATAGCACTAGACACGCAGCAACGTCGGCGGCTCATAGGAAGGGTCTAAATTTTGACACTATTCGACTATCTGCCGGATGGTCCAAAGATTCCAAGATGTTTGCTAACATTTATAACAGACTATTGCTTTCAAGTCAGACTTTTGCTGAAACGGTTCTCGAATCATAACAATTTGTTTATTTATATTATTATTGTTTACTTCTTATAGAACTGTAATACGTACCTAAGTTGTTTTGTTAGTTCAACTTGTAAAGTACAAGTAGAAATATGCTAATTTTGTTTGTAGTTTAAATATATGTAACATTTATCAAACCAAATAAACTATATAAAACCAACTCATAAGGAGTATATTTGTCGCAACTGTAGCTCTAAACATCTACATCTTGGCTTATTTACGAGGCGAGGTTTTTATATAATCATAAGATCAAACGAACTGACCTAAGTGATGTTCGATCTTGATTATAGGAAAACCTCATCGAAGTAAATAAGGTCCCAGCCCACCCTTAAAACCTGAGGGTTGCGACAAAGTAGCTTTAAACTTGACTGAGGTCTAACACCGAGGTAGTTGAGTAGGGGGGCTAGGAAGTGGGGAGAATTGTACTTTGAAATATGTGATCACCACGCTAGAACAGAGGTACTACATCTTGGCTTATTTACTTCGACGAGGTTTTCCTATAATCAAGTCGAACATCACTTAGGTAAGTTCGTTTAATCTTATGATTATTACTCAAGATTTTCTGTAGTAGACTCCTTTGGTAACGCATAATCGTCAGGATTAAAATGTTTCTTACAAACACAAGAATATTTCGAAGCAGTAAAGTTATCTCTATCAACCACAGTTTTAGGCGAGTTTTGTCTCTCGGAAGCATATGTCCGCCTTTTGTTTCCGAACAAAATGGAACTGCACAACACTGAGGCACAATTAACATGTTTTTTTTATTTGTTGGTGTACGAAATAATTATAATAAAACAATATAAACTTTTCCGCGCCTAACAATAACTTTTGACATGACCATACTCGACCAGTGGCGCCAACTGGTGAGCCTAAAAAAGTTAGCCCTCATTAAAAAGAAAAAAGAGAAATTAGTTGCCTGAAAGACAATTTAGTGAGTTAGTGAAATTAATTTTTGCTATCGAATGCGTGCAAGTTTAGTTTTACAAACAACCTTTAATAACATGCAAATCTTGATGTTTAATTTCGATTTTCATATAAGCAATTAAGAAGAAAATTTATTTGAAGCGAAAGGTTTATGGCGAAACGAAAAACTGCACCGCAGGGTGCTCTGTTATAGGACTACGAAATTGGGGCTGGTCCTTAGCCACCAATTTCTGTAGAATTTCAGGGAATTCTTTAGTGCCTGCTCACATAATGGTCATCAATTGAACATTTGCCAGATGTGAAATGCGAGGAATGAAATGGAGTTAGAAATCGTATACAGACTCCGATACAAAAGGCAAACAATAAAATCATAAAAAAAGACTAAAATGGAATTTTTACTATAATTCGTATATACACAGGATGTAATAAAATTCCCAAAAAAAATTTCGAATTTTTCTTATATTCTCATTATTAGTGTAGCTATTTAAACCAAATTTGGCCCGCACTACATTTAGATAGGATGCCTTAAGCTCTGTCTTTATCACGCTCTACAATTAACCTGTGGTGGATTTTTGGATAATCAGTACGATAAATCTGATAAGAATAATTGTTTTTGCAGTAACAGTGGAACAAATTTTAGAAAAATTACTGTGAAACTTTGATAAAGAGTAAAAAATTGAAGTTACATTTATTGTCTATCATTGAGTAAATTATCTTAAGTGACCGCTTCTAATTTTATGGGCGTTATTACTTTTTTATGAAAATTGACAAAACAAACATACAAGTGAAGCTAATAAAAGCGTGTTAAAAAATACCTTTATTGCTTTAAAGCGAACCATACATTAATTTACTAAGAGACACTTAATTCCAATATTTGATGTATAGTAAATAAAATATTAATTTTCCATTTTGTAAACTCTGGCTGTGAAAAGTTTTTCGGTAAATTTAATACCTTGTATGATTAATTAAGATATAGTAGTAACAAGTTGATGTAAGTGATGTTCCTGTGTTAAACTGCAATATTTTAATATGTTATTTTAGAATAATGTTAAAGTTAGACAAGTTAAGATAGATCAGTATTTTTCGAGTAAAGTTGCATTTTGCCTTTATTCTCGATTTCATAAGTTTGATGGTGAAGTTGCCTTTGCCTTTACTGTCAGTGAATTGTCCTTGACAATTATATTTTTAGTGTAAATATCTTTTGTTGTAACTGTCGATACGGTTACGTATTCGAGTAAAGTTGCCTTAATGCTTGATTTCTCGATTTCGTTTAAGAGTGAAGTTGCCCTCTGCCTTTACTGTCAGTGAATTGTCCTTGACAATTATATTTTTAGTGTAAATACTTTTTGTGGTAACTGTCGATACAATTACGCATTGTTTTTCCACGAAAGTTGCCTTTTGCCTTTATGCTCATTTTTTTCTATTTCATTTGCGAGTGAAGTTGCCTTTTGCCTTTACTGTCAGTTAATTGTCGTTGACAGTTATATTTTTAATGTAAATGCTTTTTGTTGTAACTGTCGATATGGTTACGCATTTTCATGTAAAGTTGCCTTTTGCCTTTATTCTCGATTTCAAGCTTGAAACATTGTGCGTGCCGCTTACTTTCGAAGTACCCTGTATATTGCGATATAAAGATCACGGTGAAATTATTTCTTTAACGTACCTGTATAATATGGGAAATTTCTTCAAAATGCAAGCTAGCACTTGTTTATATTTAGTTAGCGATTATATTTCTATAGCTTTTCGTGTAGTATATTTTTTTACATTTTCGTAGTGCAAGCTAAAACTTAAATATATTTAAGTTACTTTTTTTTTACGATAATACGTTGTAGCAAAATTGGTGTTAATACAGCAAGTTAGCTTTAAATTGTATTAATAGTAAATTATCCTAAAGTCGTACTAACCAATGGGCCAATGGGTTAGAAATGTCTAAACTTGTGATAAGTATTTTTAACACGCTTTTATTAGCTTCACCTGTACGTTTGCTTGCTTGCTTGCTTGTTTGCTTGTTTGTTTGTTTGTTTGTAACCGACTCTTTGGACTCGATTTTGACCCACTTTAAACGGACAGATTTAATTGAAACTTTGTACACTTACGAAGAACCGGTAACAATACAATAATTTGATAAGTTTATATCATTATCCTGATCAGGATCGCCAGTCCTTTCCTCACGTATCCTCTGCGTGAGAGCAAAGGCTTAATATGTTAGTACATGCCGTGATTGTCAGTTAGGTCGGTGGTCGAGCGGGTTAAGGCAGTCGACGCGAAACGACGGACTCCTCGGGCGTGAGTTCAAATCCCATGGCTGAAATAAAAAAATATTTTTTTTTTTCAGAAATATCTGTTGGATCGTAATATGTTATAATATCAGCATCAATAAGCAATATAAATATAGTTTAAAAAAACTAAAAAACACGCTTTCATAGCACATCAAACTAAAAAGTGAAAAATAAATATAGTTTAAAAAAACTAAAAAACACGCTTTTAAAGCACATCAAACTAAAAAGTGAAAAATAATTATTAATATAAACTGAAAACAATAATGAACGAAAAATACTAGTATTATTGTGAAAAAAAGCGTGGGTTGCTCGATATACGAAAAATATGGCACAAAGCGCCCAATGCTTTTTTTCACAATAATACTAGTATTTTTCGTTCATTATTGTTTTCAGTTTATATTAATAATTATTTTTCACTTTTTAGTTTGATGTGCTTTAAAAGCGTGTTTTTTAGTTTTTTTAAACTATATTTATTAAGATTAAGGTGTAACTTTACTGTTCATATTTTTATATCTTTTCGTATATTCGATTTTTCTCTACTTATATATTTTATATGGTATGGTAATATGTAGTATGTAATAAATACCTTGTATATTTAATCTACTTTTCTTCTTCTTGATCATACTATGTAATCTGGCGCTCACAAATTAATTATCCTAAAAACAAAGGGAAAGTGGTCATAGCAGACTTTTACTTTACTGACAATATTTGTGAAGATTTGATTCATGCAAGATTCTCTGAAAAATCCTTTAAAGAAATCAGATATTGAACTGAACTTTCAACACTTGCAACAATCTCTTCTAGAATACCTTCAGAGGCATTTATCAAACGATTGTGACGAACGATTCTCTACAATGGTGCGAACTTTCTGAGGAATACTTTCATTTAACGTACTGCTAATTAATCGTTTAAGTTTTATATTTTATGGCGACTTTTTCTTAATAAATTTAATATTATTGATAAAGATATGTTCCTCTAAAAGTCACACTCTTGTTATGGTTCTAAATTATTTAACTTATATGACATTAAGTAAAACCAATGGCAATCATAAATTGCAGAAAACTTTTGAAGAAAGAAAAAAGCAAAATTTTATGCCTCTAAACGGCCCAACTTTTTAAAAAAGAATGGCCTCATAGGTTGTTTTCCAAATTTTCGTACATTATTAGGATAGATATATTTTTTAAACATGTTCAGAAAATAAAGTAATTCGATAAAAATGTGATTTGCTCCTTTTAACTTTACCTTTACGCAAGTGACACCTATAAACTGGACAGTATGTAATTTTGTCCTAAACTGCTTGGCTTTTCCCTTGTGCATAATATGTACATTTATATCTGAATTTGGGTAGACAGCCCATCTAAAATAGATTGTGAAATATATATACCGAAATCGAGAATATAAAATACTTCATATGTTAGAAAACAACGTTATTCATCTTTTCAACTCTGACAGACCGTACGATGTACAAGGTGGGAAGTAATCCCTGCAGATTTTACAGGCAACGAGAAACAATTTTAACAAATGTAAATCCTATTGATTTCTTTATTGTTGAATTCAGAGACGTAATCCGGATAAAGTTAAATATAATCTCATGCCTAACTCCTCCGGATTATCATGAAGGAGTAAAAATTTAATTGTCGTCTCTTCCACTCGATATTATAGGGATGGATATCAGTTTATTATTTCTGCTGATCTGATGATAGAATTTTTATTTATTTTAACAATTTTCGTAAAACATTTAATTCCGGCCTTTTAAACATTTATAAAGATAAGTATGAAAGATTAAAAAACTTTCTGCGCCTACTTATTTTTTATTAACTTTTACTTATCTTTACACTTTCTTCTTATTCCCAGCTGAGAAAATTAGCCTACTATGATGTAAGGGCACGTCGACCCCTTTAGACATGATCATGGCCCTCAATATAAACTTTATTCATAAAATGTTAAAACACTTTCTTGAAACGACGCTTTTTCGTAAGTTTTACAAACTCCAGTTTCGAGTAACTCGACACTTTCGGAAGCTGCACCAAACTTTTGTTTTTTATTTATTTATATTCCCTTTTAACGATTTACATAGGTCATGGTAGGAGTTAAAATAACAATAAAGTACCTTATAGTTTCTTATATTTTACACTGTCATTCTTATCTGAATGCGCTGGTACAAAAGTTTTAGGTAGATAATAAATTAAATACGACACTTCAAATAAATTTTATTGCAGACAGTATTAAAACAACTACTTTACCTAGATGCAAGATGACATTGAATTAAATAATAGTATTCATACTAGTAGTATTAGAAGCAGAAAATATTGAGTTAATACAAAGAGGGCTAAACAAATTGGTGAATGTAACAGTAACACACACACACATGAATTTTTAACTTGTGATTACAAGAGTAAAAGTATATTACTAATATTAATATCCCACACTAATACATTAGTCACCTTCCAGCAGCAAGCATTGACGTTTTCATCCACGCGTTAATCTAGACGTATTTGTCATTCAGTTCAGAATATTTTTTTGTTTAATGCTATCACATCTCTGTGGTAAATATTTTTTTTCATATTATCAGTTATTAAAATACTCTCAACACTGACGTAGTTGGCATCATCTGGAGATGATTAAAGTTGTTAATGCGGTTAGTGCAGTATATAGAGTTTTGGTGTTTCGTAGAGAACTACGTCGGTGTTATCTTCACATCAAAGGTTCCAACCCACTCCGAGACTAAGAGACTCTCATTTTGCACATTTTAAAATTTGTTTGATTTATGATAAGTAATCTTCAAGATACCTTAACATTAATTCTTCTGATATCCCGAAGAAATTGAGAATTTTTTTTGCGGAGCTGCCAAAATTAGAATTTTTTGGTCGAAAAATTGTTTTTTCATTGCGAAAAAACTTCTCATACATCGGCAAACATGACAATTTTACTATGAGGCATATAAGAAGGCAGGTCGTTCATGTATAATAAAAATATTAGGGGCCCCAGCACACTACCCTGTGGAGTTCCAATACAAATATCTTTCTTATCGGATTTTTATGGCGCCTTTTACCACGAATTTTCTATCTGATAAGTAAGAAACGATCCAGCTATTAAAAGGATCGACTATTTCTAGGCCACTTAGTTTTTGAGTAACAAAATCACTATCTACCGTGTCGAAATCTTTAGAAAGATCAAAAAATACACCATAAACATGTTCACCTGAATCCATTTTGTCATACACAAATTGACTAAGATCTACTATACTCACCTATGTTGATAATCCAGCTTTGAATCAATACTGACAGCTACTTAAAATGGAGTTTTGATTTAGGAACTCAGATTTTATTTGCTACTACTTTTTGTATTATTTTGGAAATTACACTTAAAAGATCAATAGGATGATAGTTGTCAACATTTTCACTTGCCCCCTTTTTAAAAATTGGTATTAATGCTGTTTCCTTTAGGCAGGTTGGGAATGTACCTAAGAGTATCGATATATTAATTATGTCCATCGATATATTAATTATGTCCGCTAACTCATTTGAGTTAGTCAATTTCAGAATTGCGGGACGTTTTGCCATTCAAATTGTTTACAAGACCCCATATTGATTTGGCTTTATTAGTGAAATGTTTAATTTGAGAAATATAGTATGCTTCTTTCCTCCCTAATTTTTTTAATTTATTTGGGTTTTTATGTTTTTATATTTAATTTCTAGGTCCCTATTATTTATTTGTTTGCGTAGCCAATTGAGTTTTTTAATTTTTCAATACCTTGTTATTTAAATTGTTAGAAAATCTTATTTACTTTTATTGTGATTTTTTGTAAGTTCTGTTTTCTTTTTAAAAGCAGTAGAAAAACAACACATAAAGTGTTGTCAAATATACTATCAACATCCCAGTGGCGTACGTCAAATACAAAGGGGCTAAATGAAAGTTTAAATTCGTTGATTGTTTTTGCATTAATTTGTCTATACGTCAACGGACACTCATTGGAAATGTTGCTATATATCTTCTCTATACCTTCTAATTTACAATTTTTTAATTGATGATCTGAGATCGCCGAATAAAAGTTTATACAATAAACACGATCAGGAAGATTAGTCACCATATAATCTATTGTTGATTATACTACACCCGAGGGTAGAGTAGCAATTATTGTAGAACTTTAAACTAGTGAGGTTAAGTTAAACGATCTAAATATATCTTTCAAAATTTTAGCATGGAGGTAGTCTTTATTTTGATTAATGTTTAAATCACCATATAACAGAATAAATTTGTATTTCTGTGAAACATTTGATAACAATAATGACAAATGTGCCTGCCTGATGTTGGTCTATATAAACTAATGAGACAGAATTGTTTATTATGTACGAGTGTTTCACATTCCAAATGCATTTCAACTGCATATTGATTAAGATACGATACAGGTTTACAATTTGATAAAATACTGTTCTTGACAAAAATAACAGACCCACCATGAATGTGTTTTTGTCTGTAAAAATTACTAACAGCTGTCATACAGCTGTTTCCGTGCGCTACGGGTTTTGATCACAAATTTTGAGCGAGGCTCACGGCTAAAATATAAAAGATAAATATATACCATCACAGACTTTTTTTTGAAGAATTTTCGCCTCGACAACTTTGGCCCTATAAAATTTTGATGAATATATTACGATTTTCGGTTTTCTCAGCATTTTGGGTTGGGGTGCACTTTTTTAAAACGTTAAAAATGACTCATCCAAACGGCATAATTGACAACTTTGTGTCCGAAGATTTTCAGTAACACCCAGTAGGTTCACACAAAATGCCATGGAAAATATCTTCATTAGGGTCCCAAAATAACATAAAAAAATCTAAAAAATCGTTTGAAACCCAGAATCCCTTTTATTACCCTGCTATGCCTTTTACATAATATATTATTTTTTATTGCCTTTGCATTTTTTATATTATTTTTTTAATTATTCACATAAAAATAATCCTCTCATACAAAAACTAGACATTTTTTCGAAAACTTCTTTGGATCTCGTCTAATCATCTTTAACCAAAATTGCGTACGTTTTTCGTTTTTTGGACCTTGGATAATTGTTTTTTTCTGGTGTGTTTATTGAAATATTTTTACAATCGGCACGATGATGATTTTGTGTTCAGTTGATCATTATAGATATGTAATTACTTCACAAATTTCATAAATCAGAACACAAAATATAGCACCACCTGTGTACATTTAACGTGTTTTGCCTGCTTTGTGTTCACTTGCACTATGATAGTTCCTGTTCTGTGACGTCACCGGATAGATCTGCCCGGTAGGCGGTGTTTGAGCGCGTAATAGATTTTATCAAACTTTAATGTTGAATAACTTTTGTAAAATACAAAATAAAAAAATCATTACACACTATTTTTTGTATTAAGTAGAGATTCCAAAAATGCCAAAATTATGGAGCATGGGGCCTATTAATGGTAAATATTTGAGCTAAGTTTTGCATATGTTATACTTGTCAAATTACTATTTTATTGGTTTTGTGAAGAATACATTTATTTTCTTTCTCTTTATGGGATTTTATGTGCTTTTACATAATTTAAAAGGTATGTATAGTATTTAAATGTTTATTTTTGTACAAGTTTTTAAAATCCACTGTTTATGCGCAAATTTAGTGGTATGATTCGAATGTCTTATTAGGAGATCGACTTTTTGGAAAATATTATTTCTGGGTATATACAGAAATAATATAGAATGGTATTTGCATGTATGTTTTACGACAATAAAATTATGACGAATTTTGAATTTGTCGAGTGGTTTTTAAGAAACTCAAAAAATAAAAAATGGTAAATCTGAACAGAGCTCAGAGCAGTGAAAACGCCGGCCTAATAATAATTTCTACTAAAAGCTACACGATAACATGCCTTAAGAAAGAGTAAAGCCATTTTATTATTATACTTATTAAAACTTCTATGAACTTAGTTACATAAGATGGTAGTAAATTAGCAAAGTTAGTCCACTAATCAAAGAAAAGGCATTTTCACTGAATTACCATTAAAATTTAAATGGATATTTAAAATTGTTATGTGCAGCATATAATTTTATAAAATTAGTTTTCATGTGTATAGGGTCGAAAAGTATGTGACTATTAGTAAACTCCTGAAAAGTTATACCTTATATAAGTGTAAGCACTTTTTTTTGACATATGCACATACGACGTATTACTGAGATAAAGATTTATGAAAGAAAAATAGATGCATTGAGTGTGTCCCAGTATAAAGTAGCAGGAGATCACCAATCGATAGAGAACCTCATTTTAAGGTAATAAGTTCAATTTAATCTGCGTTGGAAAGTTATTCGTTTTTGTGAGCTCGCCGAGCGACAAAGTAAATTGATGCTCGCTCAATAATTATTAATTTTTACCAAACATTTTTATAAAAACACCAGTTGTAGAAAAAATCCTGTGTGTAATTCGAGCGCAAAGTGACATTGCCGCTCTCGCGAGATAGCCGTCAAACTTCTCGCTCAGAGCGACAATATATCACTTTGCACTCTTAAAACACAAATAGCTATTACAGGCAAAGATATTAATATTTTATTATTTAAAAACTATCTCGCACGACTTCGCAGTACCTAGCAGGATTGCTGGTCCTCCGGCACTACTGGAGTACCATGTAAAAAGTTAAAGTCCTGCTAAAATTGGCAGTAGGTGAACAAAATTTTGAGAGACTCTAGGTTTTATCTAATGTTGAACAGTCCTCCGGTAGCCTCGAAACTTCACGGGAGAACTATTTGCCTTAAAATAAGGTCCTCTATCGATTGATGATGTTCTGCTGCTATGAATTGGAACACCCTGTCTATAAAAAAATCATAAGTTCAGTAAAACAAAATTTGCCACAAGCTTACAAATTTGTGACCATAATGTTCTTGGATATTACTATAGTGTTGTCATGTTATGATTGTTCTTCCAATTTATGGGTGGATTAACTGATGAAATGTCAGACTTTTAAGTAGTTTTATTAAATTTTCTGTGAAACATCTCATCGTAGATATCGTAGAAAAACTGAATTAATTAATCAATGGTCGTCACTTCTTAATTTCACTAAATTTTCAAAACCATTCTTAGGGATATCTGGCAAAGAAGGATTATTATCCCCCCTTTCAGTAATAAAATAAAAGTTCCCATAGATTAGAGTACGGCTTCAGCAGCTATATTGAATTGTTGTATATACCTTGTAAACCTTTAATCATAATAATATGTAAAAAAATTGTAGGAATTTTCGTGGCACACAATTTTCTCAATAAGAGGTTGTCTTATACGTGGATCAGTTAGCAAAAGAATCAAAATATCCTTAATTTCTGATGTGACACTTTACATATTTATTAACGTAAAAGCAAATATTCTTGTGTAACAGCAGCATTTCAAAGTATGATTCAGCAACAGTGATAAAGGCTTTTGGTACAAAAATGTTAAATGAATGCCAAGGGGATGAAAACTGGGAATAGCTGAGAGAAGTATTCTGTCTAAGGTTGTGTAAATAATGCAAGAATAATTACATAAGAAATAATAGTACTAAAGTTACTAAGAACAGTGAATTAGGTCGAGTTTCAGTAACTTTATGTAAGTTAGCCTCACCACCAACAAAACCTCTGACGTCATTTTTTAGAGTTTAATATGCCATAAATTCAATTCAGCTTAATAAAATTCTATTTATCATTGAAGTTTTATGAATTAAATGTAACCAACGGTAAACGTAGTCCATTTTCTTAGCGTTTCAGATGATGGAATTGATGAAACTATGATCAACATTAATGTGTTAATTATTGTGACAATGTTAGTGTTTCTTTAGAAATTTAGCTTTATAGGAATTACCAATATTGTTTGGAGAAAATTTTTGTAATTTTTGCTATTTAATATACATGGTGATTCAACTAAAACTCCCCAGGCCGATTACTCAGAAACTAAAAAAGATATTGAATTTCTGTAAACGCCAATAAATAGATACTTCTAATGACTATATATTGAAGTTCAAATGACGTGCTTGCCGATTACGGTATGAGCGGCGCGACGCCGAGAAAAATTTTTAGGTGACAAGTTTGAAAAAGTATGATTCTAGTAGTACATTCAATTCTAAGGCTTTTTTTTCTTACGCACATTTTTATTTAAATAAGTAGTTTTTAAATTATAACAAACTTTAATGTCAAACGGCCATAATTTTTATAATCGCATTGACACAAATTAACATAAGTTGACTTTTCTTACAATTTGACAAATGTCAACAATCTGTCACTGCAATACAAGTGACGAAAAATTTTTATATTTTGTAATATTCACTTGTAAAAAAATGCAATACTAACACAATAATTCCCAAAAACTGGATATGATTATTATTTATGGTGAATATGGCAGTAACTCAAGAGAGGCTGCAAGGCTTTACAGGCGACGTTACCCGGATCGAAGACAACCAGATCATAAAACGTTTTTAAATTTAATGAAAAATTTGCTACAATATGGGAGCTTCGATAAAGGCAAGCGTGAACGTGTACGAAGAATTAGAAATAATTGTAATACGACGGAAGTTCTACAGTGTGTTGAAAACAATCCTCATATTTCAATAAGAAGTGTTGAAGAGGCCACTGGCATTTCATTTTCCTTTTGTCAAAGAATTCTTTCTGATAACAAATTTTATCCCTATAAAGTGCATCTTGTTCATCATTTGCATGCTGAAGATTCACAAAGGAGATTAGATTTTATCTCCCGCTTATCAATACTGTATGCGCAAGATAATACATTACTACGAAATATTTTATGGAGCGTTTTCACAATAATAGTATGGTAAATAGACATAATTGCCATTATTGGTCAGATGATAATCCAAAATGGACCAGAATAACCCATAACCAAAATGTTTTTGGTATCAATGTGTAGTGTGGCATTTTAATAGGACCATATTTATATGATGGTATATTAAATAGCCAGCGATACCTAAATTTCCTACGTAACGAGCTTCCAGCATTATTAGAGGATGTTCCCATTAATGTTCAGCTTAATATGTGGTTGCAACAAGACGGTGCACCGCCGCACACAGAAGAATTGTTTCGAATTATTTAGACACTGTTTTTACACAGAAATGGATAAGAGCAAATGGACCACTTCGTTGGTCCGCTCGGTCACCTGATTTAACCCCACCTGATTCTTTCTTATGGGGTTACTTAAAAAATGCGGTTTATGAGGAATCAATACAAGACATGGCTGATTTGAAAAATATAATTTATGCCAGTTGTGCAGCAATTAGCCGAAACACTTTATTAGCTGCCTATGATTCGGCACTTAGACGTCGTTATGACATGTGCATTTATCAAAACGGGGGGAACTTTAGAAAATTTGCTTTAGTTTTATTTCTTTTAAAATCATAAATTAGGCCTTGTGTTTATGTTTTCAGGAATAAATGTTAAAAAAACGTAATCATTTTATCATTTTAGTGTTGTATTAGTGTTATTAATGGTAACAATAACAATATTATAAGAAATTCTATTCAATTATTATATTATAAAAATTACGGGCGTTTGACATTAAAATTTGTTATAATTTAAAAACTACTTATTTAAATGAAAATGTGCGTAAGACAAAAAAGCCTTAGAATCGAATGTACTACTAGAGTCATATATTTTCAAACTTCCTGTCACCTAAAAATTTTTTCTCCGCGTCGCGCCGCTCATACCGTAATTGGCAAGCACGTCGTTTGAACTTCAATATATAGTCATTAGGAGTATCTATTTATTGGCGTTTATAGAAATTCAATATCTTTCTTAAGTTCCGAGTAATCGGCCTGGCGAGTTTTAGCTGAATCACCCTGTATTTGGCATTTTTTGTAGTATATCTTAGAAAACAGTTGACAAAAACAGTGTTTTAAAATTTGACATATCAGCATTTTTTGTTTGGTCGATGTGGACTGCGATTGACCCTGCCATACATTTTGCACCAGTACAAGAAATATATTCCACTTTTTGTATTCCTTATATCCGAACTTGATTTGGAGCCAATTTCCAATTAGATTATTTCAGCTACAAGTATGTAGTTCGGATGTATAGTTTATCCTGTGAATAGCCGAGTGGAAACTAAACGGTTCCACATTTTATTGCCTCAGCACCAACATTCCGTAGTTTGGGGTCTGAAAAATGTGACCACTGAACAATTGGGTGCAATTAAGAGTTACCCGACTAGTTTTATAAAGGATCCGAACGATCCACCATTAAAGCAGGGCTGCAAAGTTCAACCTATCATTCAAAGTTGGAAATACGAAGCAGCTACTCCTCCCCTTCTTGTACATTTCTATTTTACATACGGAACTACAAATAGTTTTTAATGGATTAGTTTTATGCAAATTCATCATACCTACCAAGACAAGGTTGAAACATGGTATAATTATTTTTTTGTTACTGGAATATAATATAAAAATATGGTATAATTATTTTTTTGTTGCTGAAATATAATAATCAGTAACAATCATTTAGATAATAAGTAACATTTCTAGGTTATTACCGCGCGGTGTGTTCATTCTTCCAGGTGATGAAATATACATTGTGGGCGAATAAGTGTCTGGACGGAAGATAGCTCGTTTATTAGAGGTGATAGAAAAAAACCTTTTATACAAAAACTTTTCAGTTATTAAAACTCCAAATCTAAGAAATATTTTGAATTATACAAGGTGTTCTGTTTAAGTTGGGCAGTATCCAACTTTGTTAAGTTAACTGGGACACTCTATATATTATTGTATATTTTATTAGAGAACATCAAGAGCTTTTCAATGAACTACCATAACATGTATTTCTTATCGTTAGTTTAACCCTTAATTACTAACACCTTAAATGTATCACATAGGTACTAACCGTCCGTCTCTCAGACGGGTTTTTATAAATGACTATAATAATAGTATGTTTTATTTTTTTTGAAATTTAGATTATTTACCAACATTTCTAATGTATTTTGAACCAGATTTGAGTCTGCTTAAATAAAATAAATGTTCATGAATAATTTTATACAAAAAAAGATTGTAGGTGATGCACAAAAACCCAACTTTTTGCACTCTTCAATAAAAATCAATTTAGGACATAAACTATTTATTATTTTCAAAACATCAATGCAGAATCATAAAATACAAAGATCAAAAATATATAGGAAAGTATTAAAAACATATAAACTCTCAACATGTAAAAAACTGCAAGCAAGGCCGGGCTTATATATTTTGGGTGCATTCTGGGCACATTTTCTTAGCACATTCTAAACAAATTGGCTTCTGACAGTTGAAACAAAGGTAGGCTGTTCTTCGTTTCAATTTGTAGAGGCACAAAAAACAATTCTTTCTTTTCTCAAGTTTTTCCAATTTAGTTTGGGGATTTTCCCCTTCTGGTTTATCCAGTATTCGTAATATAGTCAGTCTCAAGTTTCGCTGTATATAGGGGTTGGTTGACCTACGTTCTAATTCGGGCGTCACTAATTGAAATGCTAACTTCTCCAAAAATACACTTCTTTGCAACAGATTATTATCACGATATGACTCATACATGATGTAAGCATTGACTGTGCTTATGTCAAATAATTGGTAAAAAATTGCCATTGGCCACCGGCAAGTTCTACGGTTACAGGAAAACTTTGCACACTTTTCGTCCAGAGCATCTACACCTCCTTTAGTGAAATTGTAGTCCGTAATGATGTATGGCTTTTTTAAATTTAGATCGTCACCTTTATGGTGATGGGAAGAGGATAGCAAAATTACGGCTTTATTTTTCTTAGGTACATATGAAAGTATAGTGATATCCCTCGTGAAACCATAGAGCGAAGTGCCAACTTCTCTATTTTTATTGGGTAAGAATGCAGGTGGAATCTCTTTTTTGTTTTTTTTCAATGTACCTATACAGGTCAGGCCTCTCTCTTTTAAAATCTTAACAAGTTCGATCGATGTAAACCAGTTATCAAAAGTTACGCTTCTGTTTGTATGGTAAAGTGGTTTGGTTAGATATAATACGGCTTGAGTTGGTTTGCTGTATTTCTTATCTTCCGCCGATAAATAATTGCCATCCGAATTTTTGCCCTTGTAAATGTAACCGTTGAAAAAATATCCAGTGCGGGAATCTGTGCAGCACATAATTTTTAATCCGTATTTGACTGGTTTACTTGGTATATACATCTTGAACTTGCACTTGCCCCGAAAACCGATTAACATTTCATCAATGCAGACATAATCTCCTAACACATAAGAAGTCTGACAATTTTTGACGAATAATTCAAATATTTCAGTAATTGGTGCAGCTGAATCGGAAAGTCTTCGCATGATTCGGTCTTCAGGATTATCAAATCTAAGGCATGTCAAAAGGAAAGCAAATCTCTCTTTCGACATAATACATCTTATCATTTCTCTCCCTGTACCATTTGTAGCAAATAGAGTACTTATACTCTCATTGTTTGATTTGAAAAGTGATGTGAAGGCCAGAAGCCCAAGAAATGCATAAAGTTCGATTTTATCCAAATCTTTCAATGTTGGTGAAGTTTTTCTATCATATTTGGAGCGTTCTTGACCTATTTTTTTGTTTGTCCATGTTAGAATTATGTCGCAAACTTCATCACTAAATAACAACTTCCAAACTGTGAGTGGATCAGCTTTGCTACCTAAATTTGCAGCAGGACGCAAGCCGGGTAACTTCACCACAATATTTTCCTGTGCACGTCGGCCTCTAATAGAGGTTGCAGGCTCTGAGGACCATTTATATCTATTTTTGCCATAATAATACTTTTTATTGTCATTTTCCCCATCACTATCTTCAATTTCTCGACTATCCTCTTCTTCTAACATCTCTTCATTTTCACGTTCCCTGTTAATTTCATTCGTTTCCTCTGAAATACAAAAATGATATGCAAGCTATCAAGAGTCATTTAGAAAGCACCATTTACCTTCTACTTCTGAACTCGTCTCTGAATCAGCCTCGTGTTCGCTATCTAAAATGACATGATTTTCGTCACAGTCTGCTTCAATGTCACTACAATCACTGCCCAGTTCTTCATACCATTTCATAAGTTGTTCCTCGTATCCAGGATCACATAACTTCACTTTTTTAGAGGTACTAGGTTGCTCATCCATCATCGCTAAATATCATATATTCACTAAACATACGTCTCTCAGACGGCAAGAGCTCTTTGAGCCTCACTAAATCACAGACGAAACAACACTGATGCCTGATTTATTGCATATGAACATATTTCGGTACAATATCAAATTACATGAAGTGGGAGTACCTTGGTATACTTGGTTGTCTAAATATTAGCTTAGTGAGTATATGGTGCCATCTGTGAGACGGCGGGTTAGTAATTAAGGGTTAAGAGATATTTGAAATTTTGTCGAAATTTTGACAGATGAACACCATTATGATACACGTTGTATATTTTTAATTTATAACAATTTTAAACTTTTTATTACGGCAGTTGATTAACCTAGGAAAGAGCTCTCAAATCATGTATCCGAATTTGTGATTTTGTTTACAGGATGTTCATAATTCTATGACGAACTTGAAGATTTCTCGATAACTTTGTTATTTCAAATGGAACACTCTGTATATTATTTCCAATTCTAAAAGCCCTTTTGCTACGCTTTCCAATGATACTATATTTGATATAGCTGGAAACAGCAGTTATTCAGTAATTTAAGATCAAACTTGAAAATTGTTTTAAATCACGATTTTGCGCCAGACTTTCATATTAATGATAAGAATTTTAGTTCAGAATCGTATTTTTCCCAAATGACACATTAGATATTTTTCGGTTAGGGATTTAAAAAAAATCTTTTTTTTAAATGGAATCTTTCAGTATCGTTTGTTATTTTAACTCCTAAGAATCATTTGATTTTCCTGTTAAAACAAGGGGTGCCGTAGAAAACAATCACTTCTTTTAATTGACAGCTTCTTTCTAAATGTCATAGTTAGTGTACTTTACAAGAAACTAGTTTACAACATGAATTTTTCAAGAGAAGAATTAATTGATATGGTGTATATTTTGGGTGAGAGTCACAAAAATTCTTTGTTAGCCAGTAGGGTGTATAAAGAGCGATATCCAGAAAGGCGATGCCCAAGAGAGGAATCATTCAGAAGCCTTTCTGGAAGATTTGATAATACAGGAAGTGTAGAATATGCAAAACATACGAGCCAAAAACTGTATTAACTGAGGAAAATAAATTTACAATGATGACCGCGATTGTGGAAAATCCACATTCCACTACGAGGCAATTAAGTACTAAACTTGGCATACGCAGGACAACTGTAAGAAGAGTCATTAAAAAAAATAGATATCATCCATACCATGTACAGTTGCATCAAGAGCTAGATCAAGCAGATTTTGAAAATCGTAAGCATTTTTGTCACTGGGTAACAGCAAAGATGAATGAAGAGCAAGATTTTCTTAATAAAGTTATGTTCTCAGATGAAGCAACGTTTCACAACAATGGAAGTGTAAATAGGCACAATTTTCATTATTATTCCGACGAAAATCCGTATTATTTGCGCACTGTAAATAATCAGCGTAGATGGTCCATTAACGTATGGGGAGGAGTAATTGGTGATTTTGTAATTGGTCCGGATTTTTTTTAAGGCACCCTCACTGGTCCAAAATATTTAGATTTTCTACAGAATAATTTTCCCCAACTGTTAGACCATATTCCGAATATAGTATGACAAGATATGTGTTATCAACAAGATGGAGCGCCACCACATTCTGCAGTTGCCGTTAGGGAATGGCTGAATCAAGCATTTCCAAATAAATGGATTGGACGTGGTGGACCAGTAAGCTGGCCTCCTAGATCACCGGATATTACCCCACCGGACTTTTTTTATGGGATACGTTAAAGAAAAAGTATATCAAGAACCTCCCACTACCCTGAAGATATGAAAAACAGAATAAGGGAAGCATTTGCGTTAATTACACCTCAAATGATTGCTAACGTTAGAGAGTATTTTTGCCGCAGAGTCCAGATTTGTATTGAGCAACATGATCGGCACTTTAATCAATTGCTTTAATTTTAATTTTTTGTTTGTTTTCTTTAATTGTTTATTTTGCTTTAATTTAAATACATTTTTTTGAGTAATTTTTGTCTAGTTTAGCTATTAAAAATACGTAATGCCGGGTTGATGGCAGAGTGGGCTAGCGCATTAAGTGATAATCGTAGCTAGATTATTGTGTTATTTCGACTCCCGGGTTTGTACTCCGCATCGACACTGGCAATGTCGAAGGGAATGGTTGTGCGTCCTCGTTTTTTCAATTGTGTAACACCCCCTCCCGTGCAGTTTCGGCAAAGTTTACAGAATAAATAATCTGTAAACTTTGGTTTCGGTTTTGGATGGATTTGGGGATTGTCTAATTTCTGTTATGATTATTTTATATTTAATGTATTATTTTACAGAAGCATAAACCTAGTTACTATTTTTTTTAAATAGTAAAAAATATCTAAGGTGTGCCTTTATAGTTTTGAACTAGTTTTTTAAATTAATATGAAATGCTGGTGCAAAATCGGATTATGAAAAAATTTTCAAATTATCTCAAATTACTAAATAACTGCTGTTTCCAGCTATATCAAATATAGTATCGGTGGAAAGCGTAGCAAAAGGGCTTTGAGAATACGAAATAATATACAGGATGTTCCATTTGAAATAACAAAGTTATCGAGGTTTTTAAATCTTCAAGTTCGTCATAAAGTTATGAACATCCTGTAGACAAAAACACAAATTCGTATACATGATTTGAGAGCTCTTTCCTAGGTTAATCAATTGCTGTAATAAAAGGTTTAAAATTTTACAAATTAAAAATATACAACGTGTATCATAAAGGTGTTCATCTGTTAAAATTTCGAAAAAATTTCAAATATCTCTTAAACTAATGAAAAGAAATACATGTTATGGTAGTTCATTGGAAAGCTCTTGATGTTCTATTTTCCGTCCAAACACTATTGGCCCACCCGGTATATAAAAATATAGATTTGTTTATACATATTTATCCTACAGCGTTGATTTTCCATTTGTGCAATGGTTAGAAGTCCAAGAAAATGAGGTGAGAAGCTGATAATTAATTAGGTGGTGATTAAAAATATTTTGTAGTTATATAATTATCCAAAGTTTCGGAGATTGGACCGACTGCACAAGTATGTAAAAAAATTAAAAAACATTTTAAAAAAAGGTACGCCGCGACCATTTACTCAAAACGTTGAGAGAACTTAACAGATTCGTGAAAATTTTATAGGACCAAAGTTGTAGAGGATAAAATTCTCCAAAAAGAAAAAAAAGTCTAGATATACAGGGTGAGGCAATAGTGCGTCCGACTTCGATATGTCGAGTTCTATGATAGCTAGAAACCTAATTTAAAAACAAATAAACTAGACAAAAAAAGTCTATAACCGGAAATTATTTTCGAATATACAGGGCGAGCCAAGAAGATCCTATAGGGACAACTTGCATTTTTTTAAATGAAATGCCATGTATATCAGAACATTTTTGAAACCTCTTTGTGGCCTACTTTCACTCTTTTTTTAAATAATAACATTTACACGTGCATATTAAACAAATCAATACAGTCACAATTATCGATTTTAAGAAAAAAAGTTTTAGTACCAACTATGAGACATCTGTGTGATTACACTTGGCCAGTTTCACTTTCTAAAAGTGTACAGGGTGGTCAAAAATATGTTACTTGAACTTGTAGAGTCGTCTTGGCTCACCCTGTATATTCCAGAACAATTTCCGGTTATAGACTTTCTTGTCTAGTTTACCTATGTTTTTAAATTGAGTTTCTAGCTATCAAAGAACTCGAGGTATCGAAGTCGGACGCACTATTTCCCCACCCTGTATATTTATCTTTTATATTTTAGCCGTGAACTGCGGTCAAAGTTGTGTATTCAAAACCCGTGATGCGAGGTAACAGCTGTATTGACGCTCTTAATTGTTTATGTCAATCATTATGTAATTTTGTCAGTATTGAAACGAGTCCAAAAATTTATGGATGTTCTAAGCATTGCGGAGAAGTTTTTCGCAACGGAAAATAATTTATCGACCAAAAATTCAAATTTTGACAGTTCCGCGAACAAAAAAATCTCTATTATTTATCACAAAACAAAAAAATTTTGTGCAAAATGCGAAATTTTTAATAACTGATACATCTGATCCCCTGATATTTTATTGTAAAATCTAGTATCGCCGTAAGAAATTGATAACTAAACAAAAGTAGTTTTTATCAATCCCTTGCATGAAAAATATTTAACAATGTCGATTTATCAAAAACATTTCGGATTTTTCCCATTATAATTTACAATTCCTTTTAATTAAAAAATTATTATGAACAATTTGGGAAAAAATTCTTATATTTTCCTAAAACCGACTCATATGAAAGAATATATTTTTTTAACTTCTCATTGACTCACTTTTTTAACTTAAATGTAAGTATAATTTTTCCGTGTAGATTTATTTTAAACTTATTTGGAACCATATGGTTTTATATTTTTGTAGCGCAAACAAAAAAAGATTTATAAAGTTTATCTAATTGGGAGCCTAGACCTAGCCTAAGCTTTTGTGAATTTATTCAAAGAATGAATGTTAAATATTTTGCATATCGTAAATTAAGAAATAATGAAGTATACGTAAAAAAAATAATATTTAAATGTGCAGTTACTAACCTCACATAAATATGAATTATTTGTAGGATTCTAATTTTTGCTTTGTACTTTGACGGCCTATTCCTTTCTTCTCTGAGAATCCCATGGACATTTTTTTAATTTAGGTTCGTCAATATTATTCAACAGAATGAACACTAGAACTAGAATCGGCAATACGTTCATTGTTAAAAATTCGGAAAACATTGCAGTTGTATTTGTAGAATTATGCAAGAAATAAATATGTCTTTACGAAAAATTAATATATTGCATTCACGCTTTTTTTACAATATGGGAATAATAATTATTATTGTATTGGACACCAACGGGGGAACACATTTGGAAAGCTGCTACAAAAACAAGCTTATTTCCTAAATTGTTCAGATGCATCTTCATACACATGAAACTAATTTAGCTGATGTGGGAGTAGATATAGATGTCCTCAAGCGTCGTGTTGGATGTAGTCGTTAACTGTGGCTGGGAGGTATGTTAAAAAATCAATTAATAACAAAGAAAATGTTGCCTAAAAAAATTGTTGGACATGAATATAACCATAATACAACCGTGAACGATACAATTCAGGCATCTATGAGTACTTCAGTTGTGCGGCCTAGTAAAATTTTCACAAAAAGCTGAAAATGATTCTAATCGTTTACTTAATTTCATGAGTTGCAATAATGTTATAATAACTTCGATACAAAATTAATTCAATAAAAAAATCGGTTATATAATTTCCCTGGGATAATTTAATGTTTAATCCCCCAGGGAATAAATCCGAGTTAGTAATAGCCATTACACGCGAGTAAAATACTATACTTTTTCTACGACTACTCAGTAGGAAGTTATACTATTAGATCTAGATAAATCAGCTACTAGTTAGTGGTGAGAGGTATGTGAAAATTCTCATATGGTCCGAATTATACTATCCGACAGACATCATAGATGTCTCTGTGGCGGATAGCGACTTGCGACGCAAGTACCGAGAGCGGCGACCTCTAGCCTAGGTGGAATAAACTACTGTTATTAAATATGATTTGAACGAAACAACTACTCAGCGGGCAAATACCCCGACCTGCATTGGATTGTACCTTCAAATCATGATAGATCGGTAGCTAATATCATTTGTCAATTCCTAACCAGACATAGACCGGTTTTGAACTAATTAGTTTTCCTCAGTATGCCATAGATTATGGAACAGACAAATGATAGTGGCCAACCTGCTAGTCATATACTGACTAAGGTAAATTGAGTAGTGGTGAGATGTATGTGAAACTTCTCATATGGTCCTAATGTTATTATCCGACCGACATCATAGATGACTCTGTGGCGGATAGCGACTTGCGAAGCAAGTACCGAGAGCGGCGACCTCTAGCGCAGGTGATTAGGAATTGACAAATAATATTGGCTACCGATCTATCATGATTTGAAGGTATAATCCAATGCAGGTCGAGTATTTGCCCGCTGAGTAGTTGTTTCGTTCAAATCATATTTAATAACAGTATTTTTGTCCACCTGGGCTAGGGGTCGCCGCTCTCGGTACTTGCTTCGCAAATTGCTATCCGCCACAGAGACATCTATGATGTCGGTCGGATAGTAGCATTCGGACCATATGAAAAGTTTCACGTACCTCTCACCACTACTCAATTTACCTTAGTCAGTATATGACTAGCAGGTTGGACACTATCATTTGTCTGTTCCATAACCTATGGCATACTGAGGAGAATTATTAAGTTCGAAACCGGTCTATGTCTGGTTAGAAATTGACAAATGATATTGGCTACCGATCTATCATGATTTGAAGGTATAATCCAATGCAGGTCGGGGTATTTGCCCGCTGAGTAGTTGTTTCGTTCAAATCATATTTAATATCAGCTACTGGTGATAACAAATTATGACACTTGAAAATAATTATGACATTTGAATATTGCACTGCGGCACAGCATCCTCGATGATGCGATTTAACCACAAGTATTACTTAATAGGAATAGAAAAATAACATTTAATAAAGCTTATAAATAAGCACAACAGACGTAGAGTCAAAAAATATTAACAAAATCTGACACTGACATATTTTATCATCACAGTAACAGAAACTTACGATTTTTGAGTTTGGAAAAGTTCCAATGTTGTCAAAGTCTTTCGTGACGTATAAACTTTTTCGATCCATTACTTAACGATTACCTTATAATTTAGTGTTTATATAAAATTAATTATTTCGTTCTAATTCGGTACCATTTCAAGCATTATTAAATACCATATCCTGGTACGCATAATATATTACGATATTAATAATGGCAATTTAGAAACATTGTACATTATTTATTAAAGTTTGTGTTCGAAATTAACATCTGTTGCAGACATTAATTAGGTAAAGTGAAGAGGTTTATTATTATAATTTCGTGAACCCTATATAAAGACTTAGCGGTAAAACCATCTACAAAGGGATATGAAGTGGCAGAGCCGCCTCTGATCTGCTTGGGGCTGCAGTATTCCCAGCCTTCTTGATACCTCTCAAAACATGGCTTGGATTTGCTCTAATTATTTTATTGGGTGAAAATTCAACACGATCCACACTTTGCTCGTTATAATTCTAAGACTTAACTTCCACGATTTGATAATACAATTCTGATTTTAGTTCTCTCGGTTGTTCAACGAAATGTAAACTTAAAAAGACTTTTGTCGCGTTTGGGCTGTACGAGTGGAAAACTTCTTGGAAGTTAAATTGCATTCTCAGTAGATAATTTGGCGAAAGTTTTTACGCGTTGTTGTAGTTATTTATGATATTAATGTATTCTGTGGTATCGCTCAGCCATGATTGCTTTGATGCTAATGCGCTGTGTCACTTTAAATACATCAAAGATTAATGCTGTTTTTCCTTTAAATAATGACTGTGTCGAACATTTTATGATAAGAGGTTTTAACGGTTTATGTTGTGGAAATAAATATGACAACGACTTAACAAGACGAAGTATTAGAGTCAAGTATCTTTCATGTTACAATTATTCTGGCTCTAGAAACTAGTGAATAAGTTGAGTTTACAAAACCAAAAAATATGAAGCAAATTATTATTGTCAATGTCATATATTCAAAGTTCTCTTGTTTGAAGAGTTATTTTAAAAAAAGAACATGTGAGCAAAACCTTGAATCCTAACCCTTTAATACACAATGCATCATATATGATACACCAACTCTAATACGAAATGTAGCATATATGATGCACCTATTTATTTAGCTACTGGTAATAATATGATTTGTAATTGTGTAGATTTCTATTCTTTAATGTAGAATTTCAAAACATAACTTCACTATGCTTAAAATTTTGAAACACAGATGGCAGCATCAAACCGAAACTATCAGAACTGTCAAATAAAAATATTGATGAGTGTCAGCTGTGCTAATAACGTTATATTTCGTATGTGTATTTGGTGCCTGAATAGAGATATTTTAATCAATCAGATATTGAGAAGAAACTACAAAGTAGCAAAAAACTTGGTCAAAGTCCATTACCTCTGATAGACGTGAGAACTGATCACACTTTACACTTTCCCACTTGAATGGAGAAGCATCTGATATAGATTTCCTAATTGTAAAGGATTCACGTACATAAAATGTGAAAACTGTGGTGCTAGTTTATGTTTTAATAACAAGAAAAACTGTTTCAATAATTTCCATCATATTTGGTTGTTTTATAAGGAACTTCCTTTTTCATTTGGAAAATGATATCTCAAAGCGCTTTGTAGCATGCATCATAAAAAAAAATAACAAAGTAAAATATTGCAAAGTTTTTTGATGTTTTTGATTTTATGTGTATCGATGCATGAAAAACATCAGATACAGTGTGGAAATTAAGTAACGCATAAATTCAGTAATTCCGTTGATATTAATTTATTGGAAAAAATCTCGAAGGAGTATAGCGATTTTAACTTCAGCAAATATGCTTAGTCTATTTTCAGTTTCTTACGTTATTTATTTTTTAAGTTATGACGTCATCGATTTTTTTTTTAAATGACAACCTATATTTTTTATTATTGATTTTGGTAGTAGTTTTTATTCCGGTTCCGACCGTATAGAATTTTCAATATGTTAAATTTGAAAAAAATCGAGAAAAACAGTCTTAAAGTTCAAATAACAAAAATTCATTAAATTGGGAAAATTTATCTAGTTGCCTAAGTTTGACGGAAATTTATCGACGGCACATTCGTTTTTATTTTGAAATTATACAAATAGTTAAAAAAATCGAACTAATATACACCGGCAACTAGATAAATTTTCCCAATTTAATGAATAAAAATCTTTTCCAAAAAAATTAATATCAACGGAATTACTGAATTTATGCGTTACTTGATTTCCACACTGTATAATTAATTTGTAGAATAAAAAAATTTTGCGCATTAAAAGGTTAATGTGATTCCTCAAGAGAGTTTTAAATTTTGTCATTGCATTAGCTGCGATATTCTTGATTTTTCAAGAAAGTGGCTTTTTGGAATACTAATTATTTTGATTTAAAAATGCCTCATATTTTTGCTAGTTTCCGAGACAGAAATAAATTTTTTGACAAATTATAAAAACTGAAAGGAAAATTGATATTAAAATTCTTTTTCTTTCTAAGTATTGTTTAAGAGATTTTTCAAAATTGTTCTTAATATTCAACTAAACTGACAAATGTTTTTCCAATATACTAATTCTTAATTAATTTATTATTTAAAATTTACAAAAGCAGCAACATCTGGTAATGGTATTATGTTATGGTAATATAACAATAAGATACATTTTAATTTTCGAAACGTTTTTAAGGACTTTTAATATGAGATTTGGGCAGAACAAATTTCCATAGTTACGAATATTTTTAAAGCATCTGGTTTCTTTACCCAACTATAAGCTAAAGTGGTTTTATAAAGTTGAAGAAAGTTGACCCCAAATTGAATCTAAAATATTTAATGCAATAATTTAATTTTAGTATTACATGGTTTTAGATCAGAGGCATTTTTGAATAGGAAACTTATTGCTTAAAAAACAACGTCTCATCGGTCATTTTGATGCAATGATATTTATAAAGCATATCCTTGAAACATGTGAGATGTTAAAAAAATGTGTGAAAAAAGTAATTATTTAGAGATCGGAGGTAGCGATAAATTCCAGAAACGACTTTTACGCAGCTATAATATTAGTTATAAAAACAATTGCTTACTGACTGACCGGGTTTGTTATTGTCGAGTGTCCAATAGCAATTCATATATAGATGATGTAGGAAAAAATCATGATTATTTTACTTCTTTATATCAGGTATATGAAAGTAAAAATTATTCTGAATTGAATGACAAATTCGTCTGGGTTAGCGTGGATGCAACCGCCAATACTTGCGGCTGGAATGCAGCAAATCTGCGTGCGTGCGTGCGTACGTGCGTGTGTGTGTGTGTGTGTTGGTGAGTGAGTGTGTTGGTGAGTGCGTGCGTGCGTGTGGGTGCGTGCGTGCGTGCGTGCGTGTGTGTGTTAATGTTGCATTCACCAATATTTTCAGTTGGTATTAATTTCGGTTGTTACCGAATTTTCCAAAATAACCACAAAGTAAGAAGATATTGTATCATATGTGCATGAACATATTTACCTCCTGATCTCTAGTTTTTATACACGATATACTTATTTTTTAAATCAATATCGATTAGCGAAATAAATGTATTTATAATAAAGATAATTTAATGATCTGTTAACCCGTTTTCATAAAATTACATACATATTTAGTACAATGTTCTTTCCATACTTATTTTAAATATTAATGGTTTGATAAGCATTTTATTTATTTTTCAGAAGTTGTAAAATTCCTATATATTAAATGTCCAGTATTGTTTCCACGATTAAAACTTTATTGTCATAGTGTCTTCTCATATTAAATTGTACCCTAGAAGATATATAAAAACTATATACGACAACCAACAAACTGTAACTTTCAGTTCTCACTTATTTAATTTTATCTTTTCAGGTACATGCCAAACTACCAACTATCGTATAGTTTTCAAATTGTCACTTCGATCATGAACAACGGCAAAGTTTACAAGTATCGTGCAGACAATACTCTCAGTCGTTGATATCAAAATTTAAGTTGTGTCAATTTCAAGTTATAAGGTAGATTAAAAATTTCATTTACACCAAATAAACTGTTGGTAATATGTAAATTTCATAATTATTACTATTCGGCAGCTCTGATTCGGACCTTCAGGCGATTTGGCTGAAGCTCATACTGACTCGCCTGGTACAAGATCTAATTTATCTGGTGATTTTCTTGCTGCTTTGGGCATTCCTGCGCCTACTCCTGCAATTTTGTGATGTTTAATAATTCGCAAGAGAGAATCCGAGCTCCAAGATGTTACATACCAACGGCAGTTCTACTCGAGGTATGCACAATCTAGGATGAATGCTCTTGCGATTATCTCTGTCTAACTGGCGTAGCTCATCTATTGGCCAGTCGACTACACCAAAGTAGTAGAGCAGAAACGGAACAGTAAGCATGTTAGCCATAAATATCTAGTTCTTACCCGAAAGGTCGAGGTAGGTGTCTGTACTTATCGCGGAGAATTCTTTACTTGTTCTACATCCTAGATGGGCTTTTGTTGTATACTTAGAAATGTATAGATCTTTGCGGCATCCAAGTAATGTAGGATGCTTTCGTCTGCGAGCTGCATATCTTCAGAGAATTTCCCACATCGTACTCTTTTGCGGTGGATGACTGCACATTTATCCAACTCGATTTCTATTCTAATTGCCCACGTGTACTCATCAATCTCCTAAAGAGAGTTTTGTAGTTCGCGCTCTCCAGAGGTATACTGTTTAAAATCATCCATAAAAAATATTAGCCTCCGGTAGCTGGGTGGTCGATATCGATATCTGCGGATTTGGCAGAACTCAACTGACAAAGGTAGCAGTGAGAGACAGAATACAAGAAGAGGAGAGAAAGTGGGAAAATTATATTCGACAATGAAAGACAAATTATTGATTGACTATAAATCAAATTTGGTGTATAAAATTCCTTGCAGGTATGGGGCAGTATATATTGGACAACCAAAACAACTATTAAAAACTCGGATTATAAACATAAATACTCGTGTAATGCAACACAATAACAAAAAAAGAGGAAACTGCTCTTGCAACACACCATTTCGAGTTAAATCATGATTTTCAATTCAATAATATTAAAATTTTGGACAACGAACAAAATTACAAAAAACGATTAATAAGCGAAATGATACTTATATTAGTAATACTGTTAATGAAAAACCGGACACCGAAAATTTTACCAGAATTAATAACAACCTAATAGAAAAATATATAAAAGTGTAACCATTCTTGTGTACATAAATGAATATCAAATTGATTCTTTAATTTAAATTTTGGTTTATAAACGTATTTTTTTTTCACTGACTTCTTAACTAATATATGAATAAATAATAAAAACGTTTTTTACGGAACGAAATTTTATTAGGCTCTTTTCAAAGTTTCTTTGATAAATATCTATTAATGTTCAAATCTTTATACATATTGAATATTGTTTATGTACTGATTACACTGAAATATTTGCTTTGAAACTCTATATGTTATTTTTTTTTACAATGTTTTACATTGATGATTTTGTTGACAAAAAAACAAATACATTATTAGGTAAGCGTGACTGATAATTTAAAAATTTTTTTTTTAATATTGTAGTTATTATTAGAGTTGGCAATTCGGTCCGCAAGTCATGGGCGGTGCTAGGTAGAGAAATATCCAAATACGTATGCGAGGCTTGTTTACTATTTTAGCAAAGACTAACATTTGATTTTAGTCTATTGTTATGCCACGTGTTGTGTACAATGTAATTTATTCCTCTCCGTTGTATTGTTGACAATTTTATTTGTTGTATTTTATTCTTGATATTAATTTAATAATAAAGTATGTCAACCTGCCCAAGGGTAAAAAACGGCCATACGCTGACAAAGTGAATAAATTTATAAGTGAATTCCCAATTCCAATTTAATCAGCTTTATTTCCTATTTTATATACATCTCTAATTAAGGCTACTTTTATTTTATTTATTTCATATATAAATGTATAAAAACAAACAAACAATATGGCAGTTTACAAAGAACATGTGGATAATTGTATGTACATAAGAAAAATTCCAAAAAACCTGCTCAAAATAATGATTTTTTTATTTTGAAAATAAAAATTGACTTTACGTCCGCGATGGGGTCACACTAGGCACATGAAAATTTAATTTCCCTAATAACTCTTGGCAGTCAATTTGATTGTGTAAGATTTTATATAGAAATACTTGAGAAAAATATTCGCGTCTATTTTCAAGAGATGTCATGGAAAACTTAGTCAACCACTCTTGTTGGGGAACACCAATAGACGGGTATGCTCCCTCAGACTTAAGCCATAATAGTTTTAAGAATCGTCTTTGCACTTTCTCCAAAGAATCTACGTGATTTCTATAGTGAGGGTTCCAAACAAGAGACTCATATTCAAGCTTAGACCTAACAAAAATAAAGTATAAAGTTTTAAGTGTACTGATATTCGAGAAGTCTTTGCTGGTTCTAATTAGGAACCCAAGAGTCTTAAGAGATTGAGTCACTAAATTATTTATGTGAGGTATAAATGAAAGTTCGCCATCGAATATTACGCCAAGGTCAGCAAGAGTAGAAGGTCGTTGAAGGACTGCGTTGTCAATACTGTAATTAAACATAACAGCCTCGAATTTAGTTGTGTAGGTCATAACGTTACACTTAGACACATTCATATTTAAGTTGTTTTCAACGCACCAATTAAATAAGTTTGAAAGGCTGTTTTGCAGAAAAACGCAGTCCTCCAAACAAGGAATTACTTTAAAACTTTTGACATCATCAGCGTAAAGTAGATAGGACACATCAGTAACATTCACAATATCGTTAATGAATATGTTGAACAACAGGGGACCGAGAATTGACCCCTATGGGACACCGGATGTAGCAATATATTCGACAGACTGGAAACCATCATACGCAACATATTGCCTTCTATCCGAAAGATAAGCATGACAAAATAATAACAGAGACGGCGAAAAACCAAAAATAGACATTTTGTTTAGCAGTATGGAGTGATCCAGTCGGTCGAATGCTTTCGAGAGATCTGTATATATTACGTCAGGTTGCCTGCGTTATAATAAATAACAATAATCAGCAATATTATATTGGACATACTAGAAAACGTTCTTCTGAAATAACTAAAAGGTAGCAGTTCGACTATGATTTGCTACTGAAACCCAGAGAGAATAAAACTCATAATATTATTTTCAAAGTGGTTTACACACGGTCTTGGAGATTGCAATAGTTTATAGATTACTGCGCTACGGAATAATTAGCAATTTTAATATTTGAGCCGGTGAATTATTTAACAGCTGCATTTTACTGCGTGGCAGTTTGATAATCTATAGCTTGTGGCCGCGAAAATATTAAAATGAGAAACATTTACTACATGCTAGTTCATTTAAATAATGATAATGACTTACTCGATTAAACTTAAATTTACTAGGCGACAAGTTGCGTGAGAGCTCAAATAAAGTTTATTCTTTAAAACTTAATTTAGAATTACTGACTGCATTTTAGTGGAAATGATAAGTGGGAGATTATTTATGTACTGGGTGTGTTAATTTTATACTGGGAGATTTGGGAATCAATAAAACATTTAAATTTAATGCCAAGAGATTTTCTTTATTATTCACAGGCCAACATTTAGTTTGAAAAAAAACACCAGACTCAACCTAGGTACCCAGGGGTTTTTGGGGTCGCTGATTCCGATGCCGAGGTCGGTTAAGCTCAATCCCGCAAGGTCAATTGTAGGTCAAACTAAGAAAAGGTAGTTGAAAAAATCTGAAAAAATTCATACATAGGTTTTTGGGATCGTTGAGTCCGAATCCGGTATTCGATTACCCTTAGAAGGTATCCAGCGGTCTTTTAAAGGTCATTCGGTTATTTCAAGGTTAATTTGAGAAAAACAGAGGAGAAGCTGTCAAGAAATCTGAAAAAATTCAGATTTCTTGGGGTCGCTGAGTCTGAATCAAGAGATGGTCCATTAAGGTCGCTTAGACGTCATTTTAAGGTCATTATGAGGATGAATTGATACACTTGAAAATCTGAAGGTTTTTCGGGTCCAAATATCAGTATTTTAGATGACCTTTTTATCATATCCACACCTTCAAGTCACAATACACGACCGACTTTGATTTTAGCCTGCATTCGTCCGCCAGCTTTTGCTGCAGGTGAAGATTCTTCGACTATCTCAGTGCAAATATATTTAACTCTATGAATCACCTACTTATTTTTTTCTGTTAAAGTTGACGAGCTTATATTCACCACATAAATCCTGTGGAACGCAAAGAATGGTCTTTAGATATAGTTGCAGAAGCAGACAGATAAGCAGGTAGAAAGGCAGGTAGAAAGGCAGGATGTCAGGTAGATGGACAGAGAGAAAATGCAGGCGGATGATAAATACAAACTAACAAGGAAACAAACAGGTGTGCAGGTAAAAAGGCAGACAGATAAACAGACAATAAGTAGGCAGGTGAGCATTCGTATGTATTTTTTTCACATTTCTTTCACCTCCTATTCTTACTTTAACCTTCAAACGAACTTGAACATGAGGTGATAGAGGTCAACCGACATCGGATTCGGACTCAGCGACCCCAAAAAACCTATGTATGAATTTTTTCAGATTTCTTGACAGCTTCTTCTCTGTTTTTCTCAAATTATCCTTGAAATGACCTTGAAATGAGCTCTGAATGCCTTTTACGGGTAAGCGAACACCGGATTCGGACTCAGAGACCCCAAAAACCTATGTACGAGGTTCTTCACATTTTTTCAACCACCTTTCCTTAGTTTGACCTTCAAATGACTTTAAACCTGACATGATAGAGCATAACCGACCTCGGCATCGAAATTAGCGACCCCAAAAACCCCTGGGTACCTAGATAGAGTCCGGTGTTTTGTTGGTCTGTGACACCAAATGTATTACAACTTTATCCCTAAGGTTACCTTGCGACAGAGGACTACACATTTACATTGATATTCATAGTCGGCCGCCTGCAGTTCGCCAGCGGGATATCCACTGAAACTTTGATTTTCGTTTCGTTATTCAGCAGGCGTTCGTCTATGCAACGAAAATCAGGAATTTCGGTGGATCTATCATTGGCGAGCGGCTGGCGGCCAACTATGAATACCATTGTTAAAGTCAACAGAAACACATCCAATATTCAAGTAAGCTTAGATTAATTTCTGTTTTAGAAAAATTCCCAGCTCCTTGACCGGGTATCGAACTCAGAACTCAGTGGTGAGAGGCAAGTGTCCTTACCACTGAACCACCAAACAACTTATATCGAATTGTGATATTGTGATATAAAACTGATTTTAGTTAATAATTTTACTACGATAAGAGAGTTTTTATTAACTTCTGTATGTTATTATGGTATCCCAGCAGCACAAAATATTGGAGCAATGTTGATATAGGCCCAATATATGAATGACGGCCATATATATGATATTTATGACCGATATTGGGCTACATTGTTCTGAAAACTTAAACATAGGTTGCTTTGAGAAAACATTTAAGATCTGTCAATAATTTATTACTAAAATTTGGTTACCATATTGTTTAGTGTATTATTGTGTTAGAAATGTATTCCAAGCAAGAAATACATAATATGTTACGTGTATACAGGGTGTCCCACTTTTCATGGAGCCACTCTCATATCTCGCAAATCTGATATCCGAATATTTTGAAATTTTGGTGGTGAATATATACCTATCAAGTGAGTCTTTAGGCAACCACATTTGATTGTAGTCAGAGGCATTCTAGATAGAAAGAGGTTGGTCGATTTTTCAAAAAGTATTAGCGATTTTTTTAGAAAAAAACTTGTAAGATATTCTTAATCAGCACCTTTAGAAACCTCTTTGTACAAGATTATATTGTTGTGGGTTCAAAAGTGTTTGAGATATGGGCCGTCAAAGAAAACAATTTTTTCAACTTAAAATAGTTTTTATCTGTAAACGGATTCTCAAATAAAAAAAATATATTCTTTATTTTTTTGTTCATAATAATATATTGTACTAGTATGAAATGATTTTACAACTAAATAATTATTTATTTAATAAGGCAAACATTTTAGTTCGTACATACCTACCATTTTTCTAACAAATAATCTTCAATAAAGACCTAAGTATCACTTTTGTTTTCATGGCCTACTAATACTTATAAGACGTTACAGGGAGACTGGACAGTGTTCTAGGAGGGAGTAGCAAGGACGTAGGATAGTTACTACAGCTGTAAATTATCGTTTTCTACGAGTGATAGCCTTGAACTCGACATTGCACTGCCTGAATGCTTCAAACTGAACTCTTAGCAGCTGGAAATTTAAACATTTCATTACAAACTGTAAAAAATCATCTCCGTGAACAGATTATACGATCAATTGTTCCAGTAATAGGCCATCAGCTTACTAGAGCACACTGGGTTACCCGGTTACAATTTACCAGGGAGCACGTGGAATGAAGATTACGGATGAATCGAGATTTTGCCTACACTCTTCAGATAAATGTATGCCAGTATACAAAAGGCCAGGTGAGCGTCATTTCCAATGCAACTTTCATCAAACGGCAAGTTTTGGAGGTTGGTCAACCATGGGGACGGATTTCGTTTCATGGAAGCACGGAGTTAGTGGCACTCAATGATGAAAGGATGACGGGTGATCGATACATAAGAGATATTCTAGAACCTCATGTGATTCCATATGGCCCTCTGATAGGTGACAATTTTATACTGATGCACGATAATACACGACCACACTCGGCCAGGATAGTGACCAATTATATAGATGACGTCAATGTCACTATAATGAATTGGTCAGCTCGCAGCCCAGATATTAATCCGATAGAGCACGTATGGGATCGTTTAGGATGGGAAACTCAGCAAGATCGTATCCATGTAGAACATTGAATGCACTCCAAAATAAATTGCATGTGGTTTGGAATAATATGGATGAGAAATATATACACAATTTCATTGAAGGGCTACCAAGGCAAATACAAGCGGAAATTAAAGCGAGTGGGAAATACACGTTATTAAAAATTATTGCACCCTAAATTTGGTTTCTTGTGGTTTTTTGTTTGTTGTTTGCTTTTGTAAAAATTTAATAAAAATTTTTTATATTGTTGCTTTTTTGTTAATCCTGTATATCTCCTCTAATAACAGAGATAAAAAAGTGAATAAAAAAGAGCATGTAATGAAAAGATGAGGCTAAAGTTAGCTATTAACTGTAACTTGCTATTGTTGCTGGTGCATACCACATGGTATTACGAATTATTGGACCAAAACCCACATTTGTACAAAAATGAATTTTTATTTAAAAAATCAATAGACAGTAACATTCCCGAAGAGTCGTCCTATCTTCCAAAAAAAAAATCATCCAAATCGAACAAACGATTCAGAAGAAAATTACCATCAAACTTAATGTCATTTTATGGTCATGCCATAATTCTTGTGGATTGTGTAAAATGTTGGGTGTATCATTTAAAACAATGAACTAAAATAGTATATTATGTTACTAGGGGGAGAAGGCTAACATTACATGTTGAGCCCAGAAGTTTGCTCAGCCGAGGCGCAAGCCGAAGCTGAGCAACAGGGCTAAACATATAATGTGCCTTCTACTCTAAGTGACATATACTATTTTTTTCTTCAAACGTCAAAATAAAAAAATTGCGACTTTAATTTCGAAATTATTTCGAATACATTATTTGTAATAAGATTGTCAGTTTAATTGTTCAAAATTCTTTCATTGTTGGCAGAAAATTCTTCAGTAAAAATGTTTTCAGTTTGACTTGAAGTACTGGGCTCATTATACTCTAATGGGTTTAGTATATTCATCGCTATCTGTTTTTTGTTGTTTACAGATTCTTCAATGTATCCTTCAGCAACGCTGGTGGATTTCCATCCACCATGTCGCTTTAGGGTTGTTATATCTCCACCATTATCAAAATAGTTACCGAGGTTCTTCTAAGGCTATGGCCCGTGTATTCATATGAATTTGGCAACTTTAAAAATGACGCAACATCTTTTGCAACGTTTGAAATGTTATGTATGCCCATCACAACACGATGACAAAAATTACTTTGATATTTAGTAAAAAATCTACCAAAAGTTATGTCTTCTGGTCGAAGAGTAGTATATTTTCTGTATAAATTTAAATAAAAATCTCCAATTATAGTAAATGAGCGATGTTTTTTAGTTTTTCTGTTGGAAATATTTACTAAGATTAAATCTCCCAAATCTTTTATATCATTAACTTTTATATGAACACGTTCATCGCATCTATAAGCTCCTATGAGTCCAAATATTAGTACAACCTAAAAGATATACTATATTAATTATATAAAAGTAAAATAAAGTTAGAAAGAGCAAAAAAAAAGTTAAAAGTACAGGATTCGAACCCGAGTCTTCAATTACGAGTCTAACACTCTGACCACTGAGCTATATCCGGACTTAATCAAAGCTTCAATTCTTTTTGTCTATTATTTTCCTAGCGGATAGATATAAAATAACTGGAATTTCACAAATTATAACAAAATTTTATATTACAGATATGAAAGGGTTAAATATATAAATTTAAAATGCGTACATACCTTTGTTGCTAAATATTTATCATTAGGTGCTTTATTAAGGAATTCATCAAACTCTTCTTTAGACAAAACTTTTGACTTTTTAGGTTTATAATTTTCGCCTTGTCGCTTTAAAAAGGCAATTAATTTAGAATAGTTGTCAATTTTTACATTGTGTTCGATGTTTAATTTAGATTTTATCATTGAATATTGCGCCCATACAGTTGAACTTTTCAGTTTTTTGGATAAATGTGTAAAATATGCTATCATCACATTTTCCGAATACATATGTACGTTGTTGGCCTTGGCCCATTTTATAAATTTATCGTACGCATTATCGTAAACTTTTTTGGATTTCGCGGGAATTAATGTTGCCACTGACGAATTTGCAATTTCAAGTAATTCAGATGGTGTGCACTGCATTTCTTCAGACATTTTTGCTTTTATATTTGACAACCGACCCAACGTGAAATTTAAAACTGACAGTTATGACAAGTCACAGCTAGTTGGATTTTTAATTCATTGTATGGTAGGTACACTGCTCTGCAAAACTAAGTAGGGCAGCACTTATTACTGTACCTGTAAGAGTTAAAAAGCAAGATAAGAAGAAAGGAGTATTAAAAGAAGGCCTTTATCTGGGAGACGGAGGATAAATGATGGTTGAATACGATCAGCAATTAGTAAATTATCTGCGTGGAAAAGCAGATACATTTATGATACATATATATTACAGCACAATTGTCCCTGTCCTACTTACTTTTGCACAGTAGTGTACATTGTTTCATTTTTGTCCTAGGAAAAAAATTAAAAATATTTGTATTAGTACAAAAATAGGCTCTTTCTCCAGGACGCGTTGCAATATATAATGTATGTATTGTTATGCGCTTGAAGTAAAATATTTTAATTGGATAGAGCACCAATGAAAATCTACACATAAAAAATTTCCTAGCAGCACTCTTAACAGTTTTGGAAATATAGATAGTTTCCAGTCGTTTTGATACACACTGTATGCTGATTAGAAATAGGAATAATCCTAAACTTTACTAAAGTAAATTCTATTTATAACGTTAATAAGATTACATTTTTTTAGTTAATAATAAATTTATTATAGCAAAAAATAATATAATATGGAACTGGATGAGGGCAACAAAATAATAAAGCATAATAAAGTTTGGCCTATTATTAGGACATACGCGTCACTTGAAAAAAGTTATATGCTATGAGTCCATTTACATATTTGTTATGTAGATAGATGTTATAAATTTGAATTAAAAAATAAAAAGTTGTGGAGTGTAATATCATGTTACAACCAAGCTAAAAATTTTAATTAAAAATAACCGGCGCATTCGTCAATATTTAGAATATTAAAAAAACCGTACCGAGGAACAATAAAAAATGAAAATCTGTTAAAACATGCATAATTAAAACCGATAGCTTGTATATCAGTGACACCAAGTTGAACTCTAGTTTAGTATGCCGGATTACACAGAGATACGGTTATCATCCTTTTTGTCTTTAATTTCCAACTTAGAGAAATAT
>JANEYF010005138.1:0-199034 GCA_029963845.1 Rhamnusium bicolor
CCCGCTCATTGAACAATTTTCCTCTAATGCACCCATTAAAACATTCGCGACCTTAAACCCGCAAGAATTATTGGTTCCGTCCGCGCTAAGATGTACTTCCCATTAAGCTCAGAAGAAATTTTCTATCTAATATTTTCACCCTCCGTTGATAAATATTTATTCTTACAATTAGTGTAAACCCCGAAGGCACGTTAACAATGCTAATACATTTTTTTATACATTGTCTAAAAAGTGGATTGTCTAATTTCGACCACGGTATGTTATATCCTATCATAAATTCCACTACGTTGCATGTCACAGTAAGTAAAGCTACCTGTTTATGGTTTTCTGAGGAAATATGTCTATTAATATTTGTGTTGCATGACCACGAAATTGCTTTGTTACATCTTGTCTACCATCAAAATGTATATCGGCAATATCGCGAATCCGAGAATTTCTTTCTTTCTTCCCAACCGCAGCTAAAGTGAAGTGTCAAAAATTGTTAATCCTACAGTAGTGCCACTGTGCAAAAGAAAAAAATAGTTAAATTAATAGTTAAAAAAATATTACATTGTGAAAATCAAACATAAGTTTATTTTGTGTTTATTTTTAAAAAAATAGTTCTTCAGATGAGTTTCTTATTCAAATATCACATCTTGATTCACTACATTTGGCTGCCCATAAATTACGCATTTACGTTGTAACAGAAAAATATTTTATTGTAATTTCGATATACAGCCATTCACTACAACAGTTTGGCAATTGTTTTAATTATAATCTAAGGAATATCTTTCACTTCCCATACACAAGTAGAAACGTATTGCGAAATATTATGGAAGGTAAGTTAAACAAATAAAATAACTGTTATCATTAAGCAATTAATTACACAAAGTGTAAACAACATATATCTTTATCCAATTTATAAAATGGCGATAAAGTTTTGAAGTTAGATTAACAAACACATTCGTATGAAGTTATTCTATAAAAATAACTGTTTACTTAGTTGAAATTATTTAGTAAATTGGGTTATAAATAAATTACTCGAAAGAGTAGACTAGACGCTGGATTACAGGGTCGTACTTAGGAGTGTTACTATATTGTACTCTATATAACTAGGTGCGCTACATGAACGGGCGATTATGAATTTCGTTTCATTTTCAAATGGATAACGATAGTAGGCTGCTGTCACTTTTGAAATATTGTCAATTAGTTACTATTTTATGAAAATGCCACGGTGGACGACGGAACACCGGGCATTTGCCGTAAAAGTGTTTTACAAAAACATATAGCTACATATTAACTAGACGATTGTTCCGCAATCCCTTTCATGTAAATCGTAACGATGCACTTCCTTCAGACCACGCCATCAAAATATGGGTTAGAAACTTCGAGGAAACCAGTCCTGCACTTAAAATGAAAAGCAGTAAAGAAAAGTCGGTTCGAACACCGGAAAATATCGAGACGAAGCTCACTTTCATCTTTTCGGTTTCGTCAATAAGCAAAATTTTCGATAGTGGACAAATGAAAACCCCAGGCGCCTCCATTAAAAACCACTGCATAGTGCTAAAGTGACGGTATGGTTTGCGATCTCGTCATATGGAAATATTGGGCCATATTTCTTCGAGGACGAAAATCACAACACTTTGTGATTTATTCTGAGCGTTACATCTCGATGATTGAGACATTCCTTACACAAGAACTGGCTCTATTTCCTCAAGTCAATGAAAACACATGGTTTCAACAGGACGGGGCGACGGCACATACTGCCCGAAATGCAATGAATTCCGTGAATCAACTGTTTCCTGGTCGAGTTATGTCCAAGAATTGAAACATTTTTAGCCCCCGAAAAGCCCCGACCCGACAGATTGCGATTATTTTTTGTGGGGATACTTGAAAAGTAGAGTGTATGCTCATCGCCCTAAAGATATCGCTCAGTTAAAACAAACAATCAGGGAAGGAAATTGAACGTATCCCAGTAGAAATGCTCTGAAATGTGATGCACAATTTGCGTCTTAGGGTTAGAAGAACGTTTCGAGCGAAATGGGCGGCATCTTCAGAATATTATCTTTAAAGCCAAAAAATGTAACTGATTAGCTGTAATTCGAAATAAAGGGTATTTTTCTACTCAAAACATTTCGGTAATTTTTCGTGGTTTTATACAGTGTTTTACAGTTTTATACAGTGTCCGTCTAAAGTATCCCACCCTACCGCTTCAACGAATTATGATAACAAGTTCGCACAAAATTGAGGTTGGTTCATATGGAATGAATTGTTTTTTTAATGATGAATTCTTGAAAATTCAAATATGACACCAGGGGCTCTGGCAACTACAAATTTTTAAATTGCAAGGAGCGGTCATGTTGCACCTCATTTGAAAGGGATTTCAGTTCTCTACACATTTGTTTTGAAAAATGAAAATTCAATCATCTGCTCTCTAAATATAATCATTAATACGAATATCAAAAATAGATTCCTTTCGTATTTATCCTACGTACGCGTATAATACTATTTTTTGTGTAGAGTGTTTCACTGAAAACGAACCAACCGACGTAGGGTGATAGAGAACCTCAATACGCGACCTCCAGCTGTATTAAGAGAAAATTGTTAGTTTAGGAATTATTTAGGTTTACGTGTATTTTTAACTAAGCTCCGGTTTTGCCCACAAATTTCGTCATTATAGCAGAACTATTAGCACTAGCGTCATGACTTCTTTCATGAACGTTGTCTAATAGTGAATATATCCTGGGAAATATTTTGTTTATAGGAACCGAAACTATTTGGACAAAAAAACAATCTTAAAATTTAGCCACGTGTCCAAATATCTGTTCCAACAGCCAGTTATAGAGTTTGCATTAATTTGATATCAGAGTTTTTCTACCCTTTAATTTGCAAATTTTGATCCTTTCTGAAATTTTGCATTTGATACTAAATAGTTAATAGCCTAAAGAGTAAAACTGATCCAGTTACCATCTCCTTTGATTAAACAAATTAACGAATCTTCAACGAGAGACATCTTTAACGTCCCATCTATAGGAAATATTTGAGATCTCATTTCGAAATTCTTGAGGACTGGTTCTATCAATACTGAAAAAAAGACGGACAGATCATCTCTTCTTGAGGATACGGAAATTTGTGGTGCATTATATTTAACACACATCCTCGATTGCCTTATTACATGATGTATGCCAGCGTCTGATCATATATTCGTCAAAAAAAAGAAAAGATGAAAATAGTACATGAGTTAACGGAAGACGGTCCATGTAGACTGGCGTTTTGTGAGAAAATAACTGAAATAATTGACCAACATCTTGAAGAGCATTTGGTCGGTGATGAATGCAGTTTCGATTCGAGGGTTGCCTAATTTATGTGGTGTTTATGTTATGTTACTTTATGATATTTACTTATAGAATAAAAATGATCTTTCAACATCTACGCTTGTAATTTGCAATAATTAAATGTTGGTATTAACTCAGGGTTCATTAGCAGTTTGTTATACACATCTCGTTATATTTTTTTCGCATTTTGACTTATAATGTGCTATTTTACTAAATTCAAAATCGTTTATTAAAGTGGCACTTTACCACATAAAAATGACACTTCACTATACGGCAATGTCACTGTTGATAAAACAGTTGACAGAAAATATTTCATATACCATCTCGTATTTTTTTCTTGGATTTTAAAGGAAGTAAGCTTACTTCTCGAGCGGCATTTAAAATGTCTTGACAACAATTTTCTAAATTGTTTTCAGTAGCAAGACTCATTTTTATAATTAATATTGTAACTTAAACTCAATTCGACTCACAAAAATGAAACTTGTTAACTGCTGTTATGTAAATAAACAAAGCCGTGTCAGGTTACTAGGTTACGGAAATCCTACCCAGGTAGCTACTAAATATTTTAAATTTCTAACTTTGTAATGCTTTTATATCTATGATTATTTGCTTATAATTACCAACACAAAATGCGAAAAAATAGTATATATAAATAAAGCTTGTATATTCGTTTAGTAAAACTTTGCTTTTTTAAACTCAAACACTAGTTACCGCAAATGCTCGATATGACCTCCATTTTGTTGTTGTAAAATTACCAACCGTTCCTCCAAATTGTATACAGCACTATTCAAAATTTCTGGTTGAATTGCACGACTTTGCTCTCTAATACTGTCCTTTAATTCCTCCAGCGTTGTTGGCCGTGTTCTAAACACCAAATTTTTTAAATAACCCCACAGCAAGTAATCCGCTGGGTTAATATCAGGCGATCTTGGTGGCCATGAATTTGCAAAATGTCTGCTTATAACACGATCTTGAAAAACCGCAGTTAACAATTCTTTAACTGGTCCTGCTCGTTTTGCAACTGTGGAATTGCATAATCTCTTAACATTTGCAGGTATCGTTCACCAGTAACAGTTACAGATACGGCCTCCCCATTCTGTATTTCCTCGAAAAGTATGAACCAATGATGAAATTAGCTGTGAAACCGCACCAAACGGTGACTTTTTTGTCATGAAGGCCTTGCTGAACGATTTCATGTGGATTTTCTCGGTGACCATATTCGACAGTTTTGAGTATTAATTCCACCATTAAGAGAGAAATGGGCCTCATCTGTCCATAAATGCGTGATAACCATTCGGGTTCAATTTCCATCTGGCCAATATGTGTAATGAAAAATCGTACCTGAGAGCAAAATCTGCGTCCTTTAATTCAAACAGCAGTTGCAGTTTATAGGCATACATTTTTAGTATTTTCCATAAAATTTTCCAAACCGTGGTGTATGGCATGTGTAATCGTTTTGCTATCGCATTCACACTACTGATTCTAGCGGATTAGTATTGGCTACGTTTTGATTTTCCTGAAGAACTTCTGCAACTTGGACATCACTAATCCTAGGTCTTCCTGCTTCGGAAGGTCTTTTACAGACCCTGTTCCTTCAAATTTGCTAATCAAATTACGATACGCCTTCATTTTGCACGGCCCTGCTCTCAAACCCATTTTCGTACGAAATCTTCGTAATCTAATAGTGTAATTTTTTACCGTCTTCATAATAACATTGCACTAAACCAATTCTTGTTTGCAGATCCATATTGAAATTGTTACAATTTACGTTACGCGAGTTTTATTTTGAGAACAATTCTCTAAATTACGATTATATCGTTTGACACTTGTATCAATAGTTGTCACGACAATTCTTTTGTTTTCCATAGTTACACTAAAATCCAATTATTGAGGCAACTAGATTCTGTTTACTTTCTGCTACTAGCATAATTTCTTAAAACTATATAAGAATTTAAAATAGACCCCTTACTTTAATCATAACCAAGATTCTTATTTAGCGTGGAGTTCAATTTGGCATTTATTTTTATGGCCAATCACATGGTAGTAATTTACCAGTATATTCTAGTTTTCAGAAGCAAAAACTGGATTAACTCTTTAATTGCAGGTAAAATTATTGTCAAACTTTTCATTATTTGGAACTGGATCTAAAATTATGGCTCATAGATTTACGAATTACTTATCTACAGGTCTATCATTAAACAGGTAAAAAATTTAGTAATAATTAATAATTCTAATGATAATTAAAACTGCAGTACGCCTCTGTTCGGCTACGAGAAAGTCATCATAATTTCTATAAATATATATTACAAATATTTGTAAATCGAAATAACATATATGTACTATAAATTGGAATTTATTTTTTGTCAGAAATGGTAACTAATAAAAAAAAATATGACATATTTTATCTTAACCTTGAAAATACCAGTATGGTATAGGAGTCACACACTTTAAGTTTATACAGTTTATTAAGTAAACAGAAGTTTAGTCTGCTAGTTGATAAAATCAACAAGTCAGGTATTGTATTTTCACGGTCAACACAGTTTGGTTTCAGTGCAGACACAGACGTCCATTCTACATTTTGTGTATTCCTAATAATAACTTTAACCTCTAAAAAATGTAATCCAAACAATATGTGCACGATATTTACTGTAGGAAAGTTTAGTCACCAGTTTATCACGAATTAGGCCAATTCCTAATTGTCTGATGTAATTTAAATATCTTAAACCAACAAAATTTTATAAACTATCGTTTTAAGTATGGTATTTTCACTTATGGCAAGAATAAGCAAGTAAACAAAATTTGTAACATCAATACGATTTCTAATTTTAAATAGTGTAAAAACGAAGAAAATTAATTTATTCCATGCTTTTGTTAGACACTGTATATATATTAGGAGTGTGAATTTTTGAAATATTAAAAAATGTTAAAAATATATCAACTCCAATTTCATTTAATAAATTTGGAAAAAAAATATATTAAAGATTTTTTATATCTTCATTGAGACAAATGCGGAATCTATCATGCCCATGTCTTCTTTGTTAACTGTCTTTTAAAAATAAAACTACATAATTCTTCCCACGCTGCAAGTAACTTTCAGATAAAAACTGGCGACCTTTCGGTTCAACTTTTGTACCACAAATATAAAGCAAAACAGCGATCCACATTACAGCCGAGCGGAGTCTATTAGGAATAGTAAAGCCAAAGTTTGTCAACTGTTCATTTTTGTTCTGGTGGACCAATATGCACAAAAAGATAAACTGCAAAATTCTCGACGAATGTCTCCATGTAAGAAGTCATGGTATAACAAGAGGTGACAGGCACATAGGAAGTAGAAGAATTGGTATACCCTGTATATTGTCAATGTATCAACAATTATTATCACTTTGTAGCTATTATATTTTTTTATTTTTGTGTTTTCATGTAATAAGTCTTCGTGGATCTTATTATTTTTTTGGATTGTTTCTCATGTCACAACTTTAAACTGGTCGATGTAATATTATTATTTTTCTTTTGTTTTAATCGTGGTTCTTTTCACTATATAAGGTGGGGCAATGGTGCGACCGACTTCGATATCTCGAACGCTATGACAGCTAGAAACTTGATTTAAAAATATAATTAAACTAAACAAAAAAAGTCTATAACCGGAAATTATTTTCGAAACTACAGGGTGAGCCAAGACGATTCTACAGGGTCAACTAACATTTTTTTAAATGGAATGCCTTGTATATCAGAACATTTTTTTGAAACTACTTTGTGGCCTCCTTCCACTCCTATATTATTATTATAGACTCTCCCAATCAATTGAATTTATGATTTTTTTTTGTTGAAATTATGCCATTTATACGTGTATATTAAAAAAAATCACTGCAATCACAATTACCGATTTTGAGAAAAAATGTGTTAGTACCAGATATGAGACATATGTGTGATGACACTCAGCAATTTTCACTTTCTAAAATTATACAGGGTGGCCAAAAATAATTTTTTAAATTTACAACTATTTGGAAATGAATTTTCTCAATTTTCTTAAACGAAACATCCTGTAATATTTTTCGACGATATGCTGTAGAATTGAAAAAACGAAACATTTTTGGTATACATCCCTATGGCTATTTGTAACCATTTTCGATTTATTGAATAATACCTGCAAAATTGAGCAATGAAAATTAAAAATATATTTTTTTTGTAATTCAAGGGAAGATATAAAAAGTGCTCCACATGTTGCCCATTTTGATTGACACACAATTCTATGCGTCTTTGGAATGAGGTTTCTACTGTTCATAAAATTGCCGGAGTGATACTTCTGAAAGCGTTTATTATCCTTCCCGTCAAATTTTGGATTGTTGTTGGTGTGAAGCTTTTATGGGCATCATGTAACATGTTTATTATTAGGGGTGTCAAAAAATGTTCCGTGGGACAGTGGCGTACGCGAAATTAACTAATACGAGAAACAATAAACTGTTACAATTTATAACAATATATGTAAAACTTACCCTCTTGATGAACTAGCTTGCTTATCACAAACTGGAGATATGTAGCCATTTTGCAGCAGAAGGTATGTTTCTATGGTTGTCTCCATGAGGGATGCTCGCTTTGGTGAAAATATATTCTTATATTTTGAAAACGACCGTTCGACATCTACTGATGTACTACACGCATACGTAAAATAGGTTTTGATCGCACTAACGGATCTAGGGCTGCACCATCACATTTGTTTTAATTTGGTAAAACCGGTCTTTATATAATACACTTGCGAACTTTTCTATAACGCGCCCATTTGTTGTGTTACCTATATCGTAGTAGATTTATTTCGTCCACTATTTGCAGTGACTCCGCTAATGACAACGCACTGTTTTCTAATTTTTTCTGCTTTCATGTAATGGTTTATAGTTCTTCGCAATATTTTTTAAAGCTGTTTCAACGGAAATATCTTCGAATTTTGTCTGGCCTTCCTTAATAGCTGCAGCCGCATCTGGATTGAATTGTAGTATCACAGCTTTTATTTGTTGGAAATATTCAGCATAATAAAAAGCTGCCTGCAACCATGTTCCCCAATGTGTAAGAATCGGCTGTGGTGGTTCAGGAATACCGGGACACTTGCTATGAAATGCACGGAGACGTTTAGGAGATTTAAGAAACACTTTTCTTGTATTTGCTATTAATGCATCCACCTCTGGAAAACCTTTTCGAATAGTTTTTGTCACAAGATTTAAAGCATGCACTTTACACGTAACATGTATAAACGTACAACCTTGTTTTTGCAAAGAACGGCCTACCGATCGCATTGTCACGGCGCCATCAGTCACAAACATCAACACTTGACTTTTTGACAGTTCAAATTTTTCTAACGGCTCCAGCACCACCCTGGTAATTGTTTCGCTAGTACACTGACTTAGTCTTTTGCTAACTAGTAACAGTGGAACTGACGGTTTAAGAGAGTCCAGTACTCGTACTATATATAACATTTAATATAGATTTTTTTTTACAATCTGTTGTCTCATCAACAGATAACCACAGCCATGTATTTTTTTAATTCACATTTCATCTTATTTACCATGTCTACGTGTACAGTTGGTAGACAGTTACATAATGTTGTGCGACTTGGTAACTTCACCTGAACATTGTATACATTCCAGAACTCTCGAAATTGTTGTTTATCGAGTATGTGCAGCGGAACATCACAGACAATCAGCATTAATAGTAAATAAAACATAAACTGTGTTGTCGAAGGCACGCCATTTTTTAAAAATTTTATGGTATACACTATTTACGTGAAGTCCACAATCACGCTTATCCCAGCACATCAAATCTTTCCTCGCACACTTTACAAATTAGTTTAGCACCATCATAGAATAAATCCGGGAATTCACCTGTGAATTTATTCACTTTGTCAGTAAATGACCGTTTTCTACCCCTCGTACGTCTGCCATGCTTTATTATTAAAGTAATATCAACAATACAGGACAACAAATAAAATAAAAACACAAAAACAATATGCAATACGCCCAAGTGACTTAACGTGTACACAACTCGAAAGCTAATAATAGACTGGACTGGAGAAAGAGTTTCGCGGTCAAGGTGAATGCCGGCGACAGTAAGTACATATGTACTCTACGACCATGATACACAGAAACGATTTGCAGCTTTATTTACTATAATACCTTCTCTTGAATTATTTGAGAAATACCCTCATTTCTAATTTTTATTGCTGAATTTTTGTAGTTATTGTTCAATAAATTGGAAATGATCACAAATAACCACAGTAATGTACATATAAAAAAATGTTCGTTTTTCAATCCTACATCACATCGTCCAAAAATATACAAGGTATTACATTTTAAAAAATTGAGAAAATTCAGTTCAAAAAGTTGTAAATTTAAAAATCCTATTTGGCCACTCTACCTGAGTGGCTGCATGTCATCACACAGATGTCTCATATCTGGTACAGAGAAAATTTCTCTTAAAATCGATAGTTGTGATTGTGGTGATATTTTTAATATATACGTGTAATGGTTTAATTTCAACAAAAATAATCCTTACATCTAAGTGGTAGGGAGAAGGTCAATGATAATGATATAGGTCTAAAAGAAGGCCACAAAGAGGTTTCAAAAAATATTCTGATATACATGGAATTTCATTTAAAAAAATTTTACTTGACCCTGTAGAATCGTCTTGGCTCGCCCTGTATCTTCGAAAGCAATTTCCGGTTACAGACTTTTTTGTCTAGTTTACTTATGTTTTTAAATCAAGTTTCTAACTATCATAGAACTCGAGATATCAAAGTTGGACGCACTATTGCCCCAGCCTGTATAATCTGTTTTGCATTTATTTTTGACTCTTGGTCTATAGGTCATTTAGTTGTTACATGCTTATTTAAATTTTTTAAATGCAGTTATGGGCTTTGTTCCTGATAGCAGGAAAATGTGTTGCGCCCTGTATGATAGAAGGACTTTCTCTAAGTTTGGAAAACTTTTTAGTCTTTGAATATCTGTGTATATTACAGATATTCATCTGTGTACTACAGATATTTAAGAAAAAAAATATTTTCTAATGATAACATTTTTATTTTTTGTCCACTTGGCCACAAAAATCATATAATAAACGTTCAAAATTGTCACCGTCAACAATTGATTAAATATTAAAAGTGCCTTGTTTGATAGTGCTCAATTAAAACGAGCTATAGGCAAATTTGGCGCGTCCATGTCAGGGGAAATTTCCGACACAATAGGGCACCAATTTATTTACGTTGATGACAACACGAGGCCTCAGAACGGGACTTGTTTTTCATTTTTTTTTCTGCAAGAAAAATACCTCACATGGAATGGTCTGCCACCTGACCAGATGCCAATGCAATAGAACATGTTTAACATCAAGTAAAAAGACAAAAAAGAGTCCTACTACCAAATAATCTTGTTGAGTTAGTAGACGATATACTGTGAGAGAAAACTGGAATAAGATCCCACGAAACATCATTGACAGTATTATAGACAGCATGTCTTTTTGTCAACTTATAATAATTTTTTGTTGTACTTGTCATTTTTTGTCATCTTTAATTGAATTAAAATAAAGTATTCCGGCTTTACATATTCAAGTTTTGCATAGAATGGTAAATGAAACGAGTTAGAAAAATTGCATAACATTAGAAAATACTTTTTTTCATTTGGTATTAGAGATATGCAAAAACTAAAAAGTGTTCCAAACTTGGGAAAAGTCCTACTATCATACAGTGTGATACACATTGTTCTACCATCACGGGCAAAACCCACAGCTGCATTTAAAAGAAATATAAATAAACACCTAACTAAATAAATTGTAGAAATTCAACCAAAAGTCAAAAACAAATAATCATGTAATTATTTAGAGTGATCCAATTCAAATGAACCCGCCCATATTGTGGCAATTCTGTTGGAACTATCTATGGAAGTTAATTTATGTCTACAATAATCAAGCTTTTAAACAAATTTACAAAAAAATCTAGTTCAGTAGGTAAGGAAGCAGTATATAAAATGACACGAAAAAAAACTTAAAACGGGATGGGATTTTTGTTCCAATATCTAAAAAAGAGCGAGACAAGGATGATACTTTACAAATGCCGGTGGACTTCTACCGGAAAGTTTTAAAAGGAAAAAAGTAAAGGGAATAAAAAGTTTGCAGTTGGATTATTGTAAAATATGTAGCCGGTGATATGTTCAGAAAGGCGTAATAATAAAAGCCAACATTACACTTCTAAGTTATTATAAATTTAAAACTCGAAGTTCGTTACCCAACAATGTGTTTTTCACATAAAGTCAGATTATTGTAAAAGTTTCAACTTTATAATGTTCACTACTGTTTGAAGTAATAAATCGAATAATATTATATTGCAAAGATTTCCAACGAGCGAGAGGAAAGGTTTACGACATTTTCATATCATGAAAATCTTCCTTCTTATTAATATTTTAAAAAGTATAGGGCACTGAATAAAAATAAATGAGGATAAGTTTTCTAATTGCGAATTGCTTTTGATCACGTGTGCAATTTTGTGGCAAGTGGTGACATTTTGTCGTTATGATTTCAGAACACTGGCCAACACAATTTTTGTAACATTAATCCCACTACTGTTTTTATATTGTTAATACCTCTGTATTAAATGAAGAAATATCCAACAAGTCCTAATACGCATCTTTTTTGTGTGAACACAATAGACCCTATTATATTGCCGTGTAACAAATTTTATGATGTGTCGGCAATTTTAGAACAGCAAGTTAAAATAAGGTGGGACATTTTCAGTATCAGTCTTGTTTTGACCTTCCAAGTGTCCAATTGTGTCTGTTAGAAAGTGTTTTTGTTTCTGTTACGACAAAAATGTCCGGTCAAATGTGCCAAAGTTGCAAAACCTCATTTGACAAGATTTGTTACATTTGTGGAGAATTCCTTGTGAAGTACACAAGCGAGGCCATTGTCTGACAATGTGAAAAAGCGTATTTTGGAGTAGACTTGCTGGCTAAAGAACCAAAGATTACCACTTTTGCAAAAAGCTCTTTATAATATGGAAAATTCACTAATATCTATAATAACTTAATATCGAGCATTCCCCTTCTGAGTGGTGCTTATTCATAGATTCCTCCAAATACTGTTTAAAGGCTGTATTACTACATAATGGAAATTTAATTGTTTGTCAAGTTTTTTCACAAGAATTAAGCTGGATTTAACCTCTCATAATTTCCTAGACTAGGTATATAATTAGTGCTGTCAAAAATGTTCCGTGTGACAGTGTCGTACGCGAAATTAACTAATACGAGAAACAATAAACTGTTACAATTTATAACAATGTATGTAAAACTCTTAACTAGCTTGATGAACTAGCTTGCTTATCACAAACTGGAGAAGATGTGTAGCCATTTTGCAGCAATAGGTATGTATCTATGGTTGTCTCCATGAGTGATGTTCGCTTTGGTGAAAACATATTCTTATTATTTGAAAACGACAGTTCGACATCTATTAATGTAATACACGCATACGTAAAATAGTCTTTGAACGCACTTATCGGATTTGGGGCTGCACCATCACATATTTGTCTTAATTTGATAAAACCGATGTCTCTATTTAACACACTTGCGAACTTTTCTTTAACGCGCTCATTTGTTGCGTCACCTATAGCGTGTAGCAGTAGATTTACTTCGTCCACTATTTGCAGTGACTCCGCTAACGACAACGTAGTGTTTTCTAATTTTTTTATGCTTTCATGTAATGGTTTATAGTTCCTCGCAATATTTTTTAAAGCTGTTTCAACGGAAATATCCTCGAATTTTGTCTGGCTTTCCTTAATAGCTGCAGCCTCATCTGGATTGAATTGTAGCATCACAGCTTTTATTTGTTGGAAATATTCAGCAGAATAAAAAGTTGCCTGCAACCATGTTCCCCAACGTGTAAGAATCGGCTGTGGTGGTTCAGGAATACCGTGACACTTGCCATGAAATGCACGGAGACGTTTAGGAGATTTAAGAAACACTTTTTTTGTACTTGCTATTAATGCATCCACCTCTGGAAAACCTTTTCGAATAGTTTCTGCTACAAGATGTAAAGCATGCACTTTACACGTAACATGTATAAACGTACAACCTTGTTCTTGCAAAGAACGGCCTACCGAACGCATTGTCAAGGCGCCATCAGTCACAAACATCAACACTTGACTTTTTGACAGTTCAAATTTTTCTAACGTCTCCAGCACTACCCTGGTAATTCTTTCGCTAGTACACTGACTTAGTCTTTTGCTAGCTAGTAAGAGTGGAACTGTCGGTTTAAGAGGGTCCAGTACTCGTACTATAACATTTAAAATAGATTTTTTTTTACAATCTGTTGTCTCATCAACAGATAACCACAGCCGTGTATTTTTTAATTCACATTTCATCTTATTTACCATATCTACGTGTACAGTTGGTAGATAGTTACATAACGTTGTGCGACTTGGTAACTTCATCTGGGCATTGTATTTATTCCAGAACTCTCGAAATGGTTGTTTATCGAGTATGTGCAGCGGAACATTACAGGCAATCAGCATTAATAGTAAATCAAACATAAACTGTGTTGTCGAAGGCACGCCATTTTTTTTATGGTGTCCACTATTTACGAGAAGTCCACAATCACGCTTTTCCCAGCACATCAAATCTTTCTCGCATACTTTACAAATTATTTTAGCACCATCAAAGAATAAATCCGGGAATTCACCTATGAATTTATTCACTTTGTCAGCAAATGGCCGTTTTGTACCCCTGCGTACGTCTGCCATGCTTTATTATTAAATTAATATCAACAATACAGTACAACAAATAAAATAAAAACACAAAAACAATATGCAATACGCCCAAGTAACTTAACGTGTACACAACTCGAAAGCTAATAATAGACTGGACTGGAGAAAGAGTTTCACGGTCAAGGTAAATGCCGACGACAGTAAGTACATCTGTACTCTACGACCATGATAAACAGAAACGATTTGCAGCTTTATATATAAGTATGGCTTTTCCGGCATATTGAATCTAATATAGCGTTCATTATATAGATTTACTAATACAAAAATACAAATTATAGTCTAAGAGCCGTTCTCCTGTTAAATTTATTCGGTAGATAGTTTCCTTAAATATAATTATTGTTTCATTCGAACTTATTTATGATCAAATATATTAATGGGAGATCAATAAATCGGCCCTAAAAAATCATAAACCAATTTTATTTATATCAAAAAACTTAAACCAATTACGTCAACATTTTTGATATTATATCGAAGGCCGCTATCAACAAGCAATTATGACTCATATAGCATATTGGATGAATAGGTTGAACCATTCCTGAGATATTGGCCGCGAAACATTGCACTCAGAATTTCCACTGGCGCAACTATTCCCTACGATATTACCTACCATTTACAGGTGAAGACTTGGTTACTGTATAAGCAAAATCAACGATGTAACCTATTCTATTAACACTTTGTATAATGAAAATGTAGCTTATCAGATAAAATTGTAAAGATCTTGAATTTTTCCTCAACCCCGGTAACGTGTACTTAAAATATTTGTTTTTACTCATCTAATTCCATAAATAATATTACAGAATAAGATTAGAAGGCTATATATAGGTACACGTATATAAATATTATCTCCCTAGAGATTAAGTGCCAATCCTTGTATATAACAAAATAAAATAAGAATTCCCAAATACTCAAGAGCCAATAAAAATATTTAGATAATGAACTAATTAAGATAATTTGCAAAATTTCAATTAAACTTTTAACCCGATTTATATTTGCAACTTACGATACATACACATAATAAATACAGTGTATATTTTAATGAATTTTCATTATGACCATTCGAACATTTTCCAGAATTTCAAATAAACGCACAGTGATAGTAGCTAACATTTAGGTAACATTTAAAAAGTTAACGATGAATTAAAAATGAGTTTCAAAGCGATCGAATCGCATCAGACCTATCCAAAGTTAATAACGCCAATCATTTGTTTATATAGCTGGCCACACGAGCTAAATACAACCGACGAGATTGTTGAAATAATGAAATCATTTTAGCTAGTACATTTTTGCAGCAATTTCAGCATTTTGAATTTTTGCTTCTTACCAATTTTATTTTATATATAAAGAATCTCGGACGATCGATTACTAGAGGTGGGGACAATTTTTCAATACAATTACTTTTCCCACTAGTGACAAAAGTAAATATTGACTGTTGAGATCTTGCAACGCTGTTAATTGATTGTTGGATACTTTGACCGACATTTTCAATATGTTCATTTCCTTCTCTTGCAATTTTTTTATTGTTTTCTTATGACCCTTCAACATACTTCGTAGCCACAACATTAGACTCCGTATCGTTCTAATGTTAAAATGTCTGTCCCTGCGTCAACCAACGGTGTTGATAGATGTCTTCTGAAGCAATGCTCATTATATTCTTCGGGATTTGGTAACTGTAAATCAGAAGCCTGCTTCCGAATGATATAATAAATAGATTTCGAAATAAATTTTACAAGAGAAAAACTAATTTTTCAGAGCCTTTTCGTGGTTAAGCGACAATGCTGGTGCGAAAACCTATGCCAAACATGACCCAGAGATATTGCAGAATGCGATAAGGGACATAAAAAATGGAATCTCCTAGAGGGTGGCTCAAAGAAAATATAGAATTCATCGATCCATCCTGTACAAACTTACAAATAGCCACATCAAAAATAAAAGTGGGAAAACTGTTTTGAAAGAAAAGGGAGAACATCTAAAATTATACGTTTAATTATTGCTGCAGAATGGGGGGCATACCCGTTGGATATTATGGATCTGAGAATGGTGTAAAAGCATTTGAGAAATGTGCCTTAATAATTAAACTGTTAAAGCAAATGATTTTATAATCTTTATATTTTAATAAAAAAAAAAGAATTATTTAACATGTTTATTTTTGTTTCTACAAATTTCCTCCGGGAATTTATATATATTTTTAATTTCAAATGTCTCTATTTACCGCTATTTGTGTTAAATAGAATTTATAGTGATAAATAAATTGCTGTCTTCATTGACCCCAATCGGAGGGTCAATAAAGACACAACCAAAAAAGAATAAAATATACATATTCGCAATTTTTAATCTTACTAAAAATATAATCATTTAATGTCATTGCCAAAATAAGTAATTTTCACTATTTGTTATATTAGTGTGTGTAACTGTGTTTTCTAAATTCAACACTGATTTTTAAAAACTCACAGGCCAGCATTTTTCAAACCTAAGATCAGACTATACTTTTTCCAATGGTTTTTGGTGCACTGAATCTGTACAAAGGCGTAGAAAGGACATAGTACAAAATATTTCATAATTGCCAATTTAAACTGGCAATAATCCTTAATTGCTAGTGTAAACTGGCAATTATCCTTAATTGCCAGTTTAAACTGGCAATTAGCCCTAATTGTCAATTAAAACTGACAATTATCCTTAATTGCCAGTTTAAACTGGCAATCATGCTTAACTGCCAATTTAAACTGGCATTTATGGATAATTGCCAGTTTATACTGGCAATAATCCATAATTGCCAGTTTAAATTGGCAATTATAAAATATTTTGTACTATGTCCTTTCTACGCCTTCGTAGAATCTGACCTCAGAATTGTTCCATCACATCAGGTTTTCGAGATATCCTAACCTAAAAATGCAAAAATCATGGTTTTTCGCTATATTCGCGATTATATTACACCAAGAATTAATTTTTCTCCACAAAATACGTTGCGGCATCTGAAGTAATACTCTTTTCCCTCAAAATATATTTTGAATTTTTCAGATATTTTATTTCTTTTCGGAGAAATCGCCCGTTGAAGTTAATTAGTTTGGTGATTTCCTTACAACCATACCAAAAAAAAAAAAAAGAAAAAAGTTGATCCGGCAGGCGAGAGTTGCGTAATTATATGATTTTTTGGGACGCTGAATCCGAATTCGTTGTCGGTTTAGCCCCAATAGGTTATGGTTTGTCCCTAACCTTAAAAAAATTCAAAATGGCAAATCCGATATGACGGGTCGAAATAATGAAGAGTCTAAATTACTATAAAATTTGTTTTTATTCTTTTAGGATTTGAGAATGTAATATCTTTTATCAATTTTCACTCGAAGCCTGAGGTTATGTTAGGTTAATTTGCTTTTATGTTTGTTTGGGGAGTAAGAGCATTATCGAGAAAAATTTTTCGACCAAAAATTCCTGCCAGAGAAACATCATTAATAATATGGGTTCCCATTAAAAAAAATCAAAGTAGACCTTAAAACGACTTTGAAAATGGATCTCAAGGTCAAACTTAAGGTCACCATTATTTAACTCTCTCAAAACCTAGCAACTTTTGTCTGAAATATTTTTTGCTATCATCCTTAATACTCGAAATATTTGCCTGGAATAATTAGAATGGATCCGAAATGCTGTGGTGGCCTCTACCGAAAGAATGAAGCATTATCGAGAAAAATTTTTCGAACAATAGTTGTGTATTTTTGCTAGAGAAACATGATGCCGGCAAAAAAATATGGATTTCCATTTAAAGAATGCGAGTTGACCTTGAATTTACCTTCAAAATGATCTTCCAAGGTCATCACAATTATATCATTCTATTGCTCCTTCAAAGCCTTTCAACTTATGTCTGAAACTTTTTTTACTACAAGTTGACATAAAAAAATTAAGAAGCCTGGTGCATTCACATGATAACAAATAAACAATGTTGCTACTAGAAAGATGATTTCTCCGAAATTGAATAAGATATCTGAAAAAAATCAAAATGCATTTTGATGGGTAAGAGTAGTACTTCCATATGCCTCAACGAGTTTTGTGGAGAAAAAATAATTTGGGGTGTAATATAATCCCGAATATAGCCAGAAAACGTGTTTTTGCATTTTTAGGTTAGAATATCTCGAAAACCTGATGTGATGGAGCAATTCTGAGGTCGGATTCGGATTCGGCGCACCAAAAATCTTTGGGAAACTATACTCTGGTCTCAGGGTCTGGAGTTTCGTTCAATTTTGTCGGGCTGTGATCGACCGAATTTTACGGTATCTGAAAAATTTATATCGATTTCTATCAGCACTATGCAGGCAGCATGAAGCTGCAAATCTTCAATTTTCCTCACTATAGCACAATTTCCTGTGAAAATCGCAGCTAAAACGGATAAAAGATCTCTTCCGCTAAACGTAGATAATTTATGAGGTTATGTTCGCAAACAAATTCAGTTGAAATATTTTGATATTTGTACAACACATTTAAAATAAGAATGTATCTTATTAAATTGCCTGAATTATTTAAAATTATTATTAATTAAAGTGTCGAACATTTTAAAGTGATTACAAAACTTCAGCATTTCTCGCTACTGATGTCACGTTTAGGAGCGAAAGCCACACCTCCATGCGCATTGGCATATCAGTGTATTTATATCATGGTGACATGATTGAATTCATATTTGGCAGAATAAATATAAAAAAAAAATTTTGACAACCGTTTGACATTTATTAATTTAGTTTTTTCTTTTAGTTTTTGGCACGAAAATGGCTAAAATCTTATATAAGACGTGTGCCAATAGCATCATTTCCTTACTTATGTACTTACTCACTAAGGAAATTATGTCTTTTTCCCATACTTGTTGCATAAATGGCTATTATAGTTCTCATTATAAATACTGTGGATTATAAAATTTTCTACAAAATTCATTTTACTTCAATTATGCTTCAGATAGGTACTTGGAGTACCAATTATTCATATTATCGTGATTCAGCAGCATCCTTAAGACACCTTTTAGCAGTTTGTTCAAACACTGAATCAGCCGTTTTCTTATGATGATTATAGACCAGTAAAATTAAGGGTTTTTCAAAACGATAATTTCCAACCATTCCCGACCAATACCATTCGATTCAGTATGTTTTTGAATTCTCATGGTCAATTTTGCCGTACGTTATATGAGCAAGAATTTAATTTATAAACAATTAAAGTTGTGAAAATGATGAAAATCGATGTTTCTGAATGTTCAACTTCAAACGCTGCGAAAACGGCAACAGATAGAGAAAAATTGCTCAGAACATTTTTTATAGAGCGTTCAATTCCCTTCAAAAAAGTCCGCGACGGCATATCTCTACGATGAATAGTTAAGGCGTTACAATGAGTCAAATATTTATTATTTCTCTGCTGTATATCAGTCAGCTGTACAAGTAACGCGCATGCGCGATCAACAGACTCGTATGCCGCGTAATGGCCGCCTGCGCAGAACATTTGAAAGTAGACTTGCTGTAAATCTTTCATAATTTTCTTATTTTTACAACGTTAGCAAATGTATTTATCACTTTCTTGGTCTAGATATAATTATTATATACTTTTATGCATACTCAAAGACCTGGAAAATTATTATTAAGTTATAAGATAAATTATTATTAAGTTATGAGCTGTTCAGTTTGATGCTAATAGCCGTCGCAGTTATAACGCAGTTATACAGTGTACTGGTTGTGAGCAATTTTTACATTATCATTGTGGTTGTGCTGTTGATTAATATAAAATAAACCGATCAAAAATGTCGCTAGAAGAAAATTGTTTTATATGTGAAGGAACTCTGCAAATTGGCAAGACTGTAACAGTAAAACAAAAGGGTATCGAATCGTTTATAGAAAACAGCAAGAAACGTGAGGATAAGAAATGGAATCAAATAGAAAATGTTAATGAAGTTACTGTTCATGATAAGTGTAGAAAAGCGTAATCCTCAAAAGATAATTTGAAGCCTGGCTCTGGAATTCCAAAACAGCGATACCCACGTCGTTTAAGTGTGCCGCAATTTAATTTCGAAGAAAATTGTTTCTTATGTGGAAAAAAGTGGATACGCGTTGCGTATACAGCTGACCAGTACGCAGTAGAAAAATAATAAACATAAGAAGGTTTAGTGCCATATCCCCAAAAAAACAACTATGCAGCTACGGACACGTGTTTCGGAGTTATTGCCCCTCATCAGCGTAGCGTAGCTAAAGAATTGTATCTAGGATCTAAGTTGTTTTTTTGGGGATATGGCACTAAACCTTCTTATTTTATTTTGACCCCAATAAATCTATATTATTTTGTTTGTATTTGCCAGGTGGAAACGGGCAGTACACATAGAGCTCTGTGTGTTGACTGTGTTCATTGAGGCCCCAATTGTGGCACATGGGAACATGAATGCACTAATTGAGTACTGTGTACTGTACTTTCCAGCTTTATTTTAGTTCTTGTTCCTGATCTATCCCATCCTAGATCCAAATTCTTTAGCTACGCTACGCTGATGAGGGGCAATAACTCCGAAACACGTGTCCGTAGCTGCATAGTTGTTTTTTTGGGGATATGACACTAAACCTTATTTTATTTTGACCCCAATAAATCTATAATAATAAACATTTAACTCATTGTAACGCCTTAACTATTCATCGTAGAGATATGCCGTCGCGGACTTTTTTTGAAGGGAATTGAACGCTCTATAAAAAATGTTCTGAGCAATTTTTCTCTATCTGTTGCCGTTTTCGCAGCGTTTGAAGTTGAACATTCAGAAACATCGATTTTCATCATTTTCACAACTTTAATTGTGTGTGTGTTTATAAATTAAATTCTTGCTCATATAACGTACGGCAAAATTGACCATGAGAATTCAAAAACATACTGAATCGAATGGTATTGGTCGGGAATGGTTGGAAATTATCGTGAAAGTGGGCCTGATTTTTGCTTAATTTGATTGGTCTATTATCTCATATTTGTCTTTATTTTAGATAGCAATCGAAAATTATTTAACAAGAATTTAGAGTTGAAAGTTAACTTGACAAAATTTAAAAAACTATTTCGAATATTGTATTTAAGAACAAAGTAGGATTCTATACGAAAATGTTTCTTAATTATTTTAAATGTGATGTAATATTAAAATCCGAATTTAAGGAGCAGAACGAACTGTTGATTCTAAAAATACATGGTCATACAGATTTATACTATTTACATGACTCACATACGTAATAATTTCTAAGTACAACTCCATGAAAAATGTATGAGCATAAAATACAATAACTTCTTTATATTTGCTAAATAAAACAATGATATATTATCGTGGCCAGGATCTTGCAACGAAAGATTTGCAGGTTTACTCTCCGGAACGAAGCAATAATTTCTTTATACGGCGCGCAGCAAAGAGGCAATATTGCCGGGGTCGAGACAAATCATGTTACAGAAAAGTGTAGGGTAACGGGCATATGGACCTTATGCCTCAAAAAGCTTGCACGGAACAGAGGAACAAAGCTAATCAACACACTGTGGAACTAAAAGTGGGCAAACAAAGACTTTTTAAACTAAGTTTTCCTTTCCTGCCACACATAGTCAAGCACCCGTTGATACACATATTGTCTCGACTGGTGTTTAAAATAAGGAAAGTCGTCGTGAATAAGCGCAGGGGAAATGTTTTTATTTCGACGCAACAAGTAGACCATTATCGAGATACAGTCTTTTAGAGAAAATATAAAACACGTCGAGTACACTATTTCTATGGCTTTATGTTCGTTACAAACAAAAATTTATGAAAAAGAAAAACACCGCAATTTTGGACCAAACTAAGTAATGAGAGTGTGTAGCAACATTGTTTAAAATTGACTTGCTATTTTTGCAAATGTGCAAAAATTATTCACTTTAATTTAATGTTCATTTTCTTAGACATATTTTTGTATGTAAATCTTTTCACAGCTCTGATAATCGGAGAGCTGGCGTCCAAAATGTGCAAGAGTTTTCTCAACGCTAATTTTTTGAGATTAGGTTACTTTTTAGTGATGGAAAGTAACTGTAGAGTCAGCAAAGGTGTAATATTAATAACGTCTCTAAACTGTTTTCTCAAAGCTCAAAATTTATAGAGAACGAGCAAATATAATATAAAACAAGAATCCAACAGTCAGACAGCAAAATATAGGGACACGTGGCGTCAGCGCTACTTCATACCTGTCAAAAAAATTACGTGTGTCAAAGTGATTTCTCAAAGCTGAAATTCTCCATAACATTAATTAAAACTATAAAGTTAATAAAGGAGATAGTCAGACTCATTTATGACAGGACCACGTCAGTCAGCAGTCGATAGATGTGAGAACGGTAACTGCGCGCATTAGTACGCCTTTTCTCAATACATATCGTTTATTTTATAACTCAATGGAATGTGGGTTACCAGGGCCGGCCCGATGGGCAGGCGAGCCAGGTGGTCGCCTGGGGCGCTGAATCTTGGGGGCGCTGACTTGCCGCAAGTCGGTTGTAGTTTCTGAATAACTAAATTTAAATTTTAATCAAAAGCACGCACTCCAAATAAGTCCGCACCTGCCCGCCTATCGGTAAGCGTGCTGTATGATAACAAAAAAATCAAAGTAATACCGGCCGGCGGAGTACAAAGTGTTGGCGTGGCTATGATGTTTACGTTTTATCGTTTTTATATAGAGCGCCGACTGTCGGTCTTCTTTGACCGAGTTCTGAATTTTCTGTATTTAATTTTATTATTTATTCGCTAACTAAAAACAAAGAATAAACTACTCTTTGCTTAAGAAGCGAATTGTTGAAATCAGTCTATTATATTAATATTATTACTATAACAGTATAGTACGGTACGCGTTTAAGTTTCCAGTGCTTCAGTTAGCATATTAATATATGTATAATAGATATAACATATCGTGTATGAAATAGTTATACATGGCCCAGAAAAACACGAAGGTCCTAATTCACGATTTCCCAGGGATGCTAATCCAAATAATTCAAAAAACAAAGGTAGGCACTTTTCTCTTTTTCATTGTCATCGTATTTTATCTAATGGAGAAATGAGTTACAGAAGTTGGCTTCAATATTCAAATTCCAAAAACTGTGTTTATTGTTTTTGCTGCCGACTTTTTGATAATAAGCCAGTATCAAAACTTGCAATGGGAGAAGGTTTAAGTAACTGGCAGAATATTGCTGATTATTTAAAGTCTCATGAAAGATCTGGAAGCCACATTTTAGCATATAATAAATGGCGACATACCGAAATAAATTTGAAATATAAGGCTGGCATTGATAAGAATTTGATTAAACAAATTGAAAAACAGGCTGACTATTGGAAAGAGGTAATAGAACGTTTAATGTCTATTGTTGGTTATTTGGCAGAAAATAATTTAGCTTTTAGAGGATCCGTCGATCGTTTATATGCATCTCGAAATGGAAATTTTCTTGGATTGGTTCAGTTATTGGGCAAATACGATCCTATTATTAAAGAACATTTAAGAAAAATTAATACAAAAGAAATTCATAATCATTACTTGGGAAAAAACATTCAAAATGAACTGATAAACATTCTGGGAACTAACATTAAAGACGATCAGCTACCTAGTTTCATTTCTGCCGTTTTGATTCAACCGGATGATACACCTGCAGGTAATTTTTGCCAGTCGACTCGCAAATGTGATTCAAAACCTTACTTATTAATGTAATGTATTGCTTAACGCTGAATTTTTTGATTTGTACACAGATTCGGAATCAACCACCACTGATGACGCCGAAGAATATGGTGCAATCGCGTTTTATTCTGATGAAGATAGTGGCGAAGAACACAATGACGGCAATGATTCTGACGATTAGATGTTTTTTTTTTCAATGAACCAATGATCCTTTTTTTTTCTGTTATAAAATAATTAAAATTATTTTTTCTTGTATAAAATAACTGATATCTATATAATAACTGATATATAACAATTACAATTATTAAGAAACAATTAAAATTATTTTTTTATATAAAATAAATGATATGTATTGAGAAAAGGCGTACTAATGCGCGCAGTTACCGTTCTCACATCTATCGACGCTGACTGACGTGGTCCTATCATAAATGAGTCTGACTGTCTCCTTTATTAATTTTATAGATTTAATTAATGTTTTGGATAATTTCAGCTTTGAGAAATCACTTTGACACACGTCATTTTTTTGACAGGTATGAAGTAGCGCTGACGCCACGTGTCCCTATATTTTGCTGTCTGACTGTTGGATTCTTGTTTTATATTATATTTGCTCGTTTTCTATAAATTTTGAGCTTTGAGAAAACAGTTTAGAGACGTTAATTAATATTACATCTTTGCGAGCGTCCCAGCGCCAGGTGTCCCGGTACCGGAAGTGCTGACTCTACAGTTATTTTCCATCACTAAAAAGTAACCTAATCTCAAAAAAATTAGCTTTGAGAAAACTCTTGCACATTTTGGACGCCAGTTCTTGGACTATGACGTTTTCTTGCAAAAAGTAATATTACCAGTATCGAGAAAAGCAATTCTTTCATCCACTTCAAAAAATAATTGTTGCCTCTCTATTGATCTTTAAATTGATTTGAGTGTTGCGGAAAACAAAGAAATTTAGAGGAGTTATTGGGACCGCAGGGTGGTGATTCGTATTAAAAAGTTACCACAGAAAGATGAATTTTTAAATAATATTGTTTAGTTTGAATGCAAAGTCTACAACTCGGTCTTCAAGTTGGACTTTATGATATTTATTAAGTGACAAGATGTCTGTTACGGAATCTATATTCAAAGATTCAATTTGCATACGATATATATTTATGCACCATGGGAGTTTCTATGCAAGGGACTAAAACACACTTTACTCCCGAGATGTATACAATATTTTTTTGTAGGAACGAGCACAATTTTCATTACAAAAAAATTAAATGTAAAAACTAACGAACAATAATTATGGTCACGAAGCTTTTGTATTTTTATTCCGAATTTATGGAGGTATCCTTGTATTTAATTATCCGTTTAACATTAATTTTTATTTATTTCTGTTAGACGTTTAGATTATCAAATATTAGGTATGTTCGCCGGTATTACAATACGTTGTGATTGTTACTCTAAGTATGACGTCATCAAGCAAGTTAATTTATTATTGAACTCGCTGAAAATGGCCACTAGTGAACAGCTTTCAGTGAGAAAATGTTGGTAAAGTTGTGTGCGTGTAAGAACATATTGAGTAAATTATCTACTTATCATTTCTTTTAATTTATAATGAAAATTATAACATTTTATAACCTAACTTTGTCAGCTGATAGCACAGCGGTCTACGTATCGTGATTTTACCCAAAGCTGCAACATTTACTGGTACACTTTATAAAAATATGTACAAAACTCACCTTCTTAAGCAGATTTCCGCATGCACTTTACACGTAACATGTAAACACCTAAAATCGTCTCTTTGAAAAAAACGGCCCACCAAACGCATTGTCGCAGCAGCGTCGGTCACAAACATCAACACTTGACTTGTTGACAGTTCAAATTTTTCGAAAGTCCCCAACACCACCCGCGTAATTGTTTCGCCAGTACACGCAGTTAGTCTTTTGCTAGCTAGTAAAAGTGGAAATGTTGGTTTAACAGGGTCGAGTACACGTACTATAACATTTAAAATAGAATATTTTTTACAATCTGTCGTCTCATCAACACAACCACAGCCGTGTATTTTTTAATGCACATTTAATCCTATTCACGAACACTTGGTACATATCTACGAAACGATGAACAACTTGGTAAATTCACCTGGGGATTGTATTTATTCCAGAACTCCCGAAATGCTGGTTTATCCAATATGCGCAGGGGAACATCACAGGTAATCAGCATTAACAGTAAATCACACATAAACTGAGGTTCCAAAGAAGACACGCCATTTTTTAAATTTTTATGCCGGTTACTATTGACATGAATTTTGCAGCCGTATTTATTCCAGCACATTAAGACTTGATCACAAACTTTACAAATTATTTTACATCCATCATAGAGTAAATCCGGAAATTCACCGATAAATTTATTCACTTTATCAGCCTACGGTCGTTTTCTACTCTTTACGCTCAACATTATTTATTAGTACTCTATGCATCGACCGACAGATAACAACTGAAGTGTGTCGTGTCATCGTCATCGTAAACAAGCGCGCGACGGCATTGGTATTGCGCCCGACCCTGAATCTACCATCGCTTGGCCAGGCTTAATTATTAATTACCAGATATTATGATCTACGAAAATTACCGAAAATTATATGTTTGATTCTTCATCTTTTATTCTTTCTACCATTAAAAGTTTGACATAATAAAAATGTTGATGTTACGTTAAATTTATATTGTTTATTGGTTTCCATGGCAACTTTAAATCCCCCAGGGAATAAATGCTCGTTTTACTCCCCCGTTTTGAGGCAGTAAAATACTGTGTTAATTCTCGTTCGTACAAAAACTTTGGAACAGTGTTTTTGTACATTTGATTCATCTAAACTAATTTATCAATAAAATTCATACGCAAATTATAACTTTATCTTAAATATGGCCAGTGAGGTACTAACTCCATTCTGTCAACAATTTCTTTTCCATTCTGACTGCACTTGAACCAGCGTATTATTTGCATTTTTATGTAAGTTGTCGGGTCAGAACACTAAAACAAGAAAGTATATATATCAAGGATACAATTTCCAAGAAACATTATTTGCATTATATCTTTTAGTCACTTATTTAATGTTAGCCAATTTCTGCTGCCAATCACAGATGCTAGGAGAAACACGTTTTATATTATGAAGGAATAAGTTTTTTTTTTATTATTCAATACAATTTAAAACATTTGAGATCAACATTTGTATGTCAACGAAAAATGCTATAGAATTAAAAATAAAGTACCTTTTCTGTTAATTATTTATTTAACCATTTCGTTGCGGCTCGCCCTCTAGCGCATGACACTTTTTAGGCACACAGAAATTAGGTAACTAAGTAATATTTAACGTATTTGCGGTTTTAGCTTATTGGCTACTAGAACTTTAGGCTTGATTTAATTTTCATTAGAACCAGTTCGAAACTAGTTTTTATGAGAACCAAAACAAGCCTTTTACTTACAAGACGTGTTTTTTCAACAGCACTTCTCACTTTTCCCCTTCCCCGCCCAAGGTCGTTCCCGCCCACATAAAAAATATTAGAGTTAGTTTCATTAAAACAAATTAACAATGACATCTAATAAAGTCTAGGACAAATTGCAAAAGCCATTCACGTTTCAGAAAAATCTTCCAATTCAGTGATTTAGAAGAGCAGGTAATCTTGGAGCAAGTTACTAAATATCGGACATTCGCAATAGAGACATATGTAACTTAAAAATTGGACGTTAGCAGTGAAAGGGTTAACATCGGCCTATTTCGCTACCAGGGACAATCACCGATGCCAGGAGTTGGGCTACCCCAACCCAGAAATTTTGCAGAACCACTTCTCTATCGAGGAGTAGGAATTTGTTACTTGCCCTATAGAGAAAGGAGCAACTACTTTACATCCCCTCCAAAGGATGATATATCTCCTACGTAACCCTCGCATAAGATTGCATAGCTCCTCCGTATATGATGATACACAAGTCGTTAGAAGACGGGACGAGGACGCTGGGGTTACCCACCAAATTATTGACTAGTGTAAAAGATTACAGTATAGAAATCAAAATATCACACCAATCATTGTACAATTTATTGTTTAATTTCTTGTACAATATTTAGGGTAGTCTAAAACCGCATTAAGAAACTCTTGCCTTTCGTAGCCTATCTACTGTTGCTGTTTGACGAACATTATGTTAAAAATTAATTTTAACAATGCCAGGGTAATCCGAAGGCCCAAGTTGAATAGAGAACCACGGAGAAATTTAGATTAAGGAGTGGTGGAAGATTTTATAGAAAACTAACGCATCGCAGAGTTTTGTTAGCCGTCAGTCTTATAAAACAGTTTGGACCAAAATATAAATTAAACCATTATTAAAATGAGAAACCAAATTTTAATAAATATTATTTCTCTTAAATGTGTAAATTTATCAACATCACCGAGCTACTAGTTCCGAAGTAGAAGATTAAAGCATCCTGAAGTTTTAGATTTCGCGAACGAGGCCCTTGGCGTTATTCTTTTTATTTCAGGATAAAACCTTGTCATCACATTTGTGAAAATATGAACATAAGACATTTTTAGGATAGGGCACTTACACAACACATCCATTTAGTATAAAAAAGCTTTTTTATGTCGATGAAATTACATCGTTCTATTTCAGAGTAAACTGTCTTAGCATTATCCACTCCCAGAAAAATAATTATTTTTGAGCCATTAAATAAAAGTAAATTGTATAGATTTTATATTAAGCAGATCAATACCTGTTAAAATTAGAGACACCCATAAATAACTAAATTAAACTGTTTTAATGTATCATTGTTGTGACGAATTTTGGTCTTACATGGAGTGTTTAAATGTTTCAACCAAGCATTTTATTCTAAAATTCCAATAATTTGACTTTTCAAATTAATTATCTTCAATCATATTTCTAGATCAAAATTCAACCAATAAATTGCGGTAACAATCAGAATCCCCTATCGATTAATTTTAGATCTTTTGTATATATTCATAAATGGTATTAATATGATAACGATATGAAAATATTGTACTGCTTAAAAGACAATTATAAGTGTGTCATAATGCAAGAGCCTTTAGATAAAATGCAATCATGTCATACTGGCCAAGATATAGAACCCTTGTAAGAACGGAGCTGCCTTGTAGGCACCTAGGAACGTGTTATTCCAAATGGCCTATAATAATAATAATGAATTATTTCAGAAACCAACTACAGATACTTAAACCAAACTCTCTTGCAGGAGTCAATTTTGAAGTCCAGATAGGAATAGGAACCATTAGCCATCATCACTGTCATAAAACATTTACACAAATATCTATATGGACAACATTTTAGGATCCTAACCGGTCATACCGCATCGAAGTGTGTTGTTTCTGACTGGTTGTTGCTGTATTGAAGTACTTTTGCAGTTGAGAATGTCTGAAGGTCAACTGGCCTGTTGGATAGTTGCAGCAGTATGAAAATCGATTTATTCATGGAAAATCTCGTAGAAATAGAGATGTTTTATTCAGGAGACTATGTAAGGGTGACTGCAACATTAACGAATAAATATGTAAGGAGACTGGTTCTATATTGGAATGGAAAATAATTCGACCTCGATGGAAGCGCACTTCAGAAAAAGTAGTAGACCTGAACGCTTCAAAGGGTGAAACGGGACTCGCTTAATCTGGTAGTCCATTCTTGCAACGCTTCTGTTTACAAGATAATTATTCAAGCATACAAGAAAAAACTCGGAACAATGTGTTAACATTATCGCTCACACTAATGGATGACAAAGTGTATAATTTGTTTATAACATGTGTTCCTTGAAACATGTTAACTTGACGTAAACAAAAATGTTGCAGACATGTTGCATAAATGGACGACCAACGAACGTATCGTGGATAGGTTATTGGAGAAAGAGGTTGTAAAATACTGCATTTTGTAAGAATAGTCTACTTACAGTAACAATCTGCAAGGGATATGTCCAATAAATTATACTGTCTGGTCGGGAAAGAAGATCCGCGGAAAGAATGTGACTTCTGCATTCCATTCACAATTAAGCGTTAATGGAATAAATGAATTAGTGAATGACAAATTTTTGTGATCGTTTGAATCCGTATCTACTCATTGGGAGAGAGATTATATTCCTAGTAGATGGTTTAGCAGAAATCTTGCAACTTATCGGCAATACTCTCCCTTGCGCGCAGGCCTACGTTCGCCGGCTGGACAGTATTAAAAACCAGTTGATTTTTCCCGTAATCGTACTTTTTTTACACCACAATTAGTAAATCTATTCTCGAAATCAATCTCAGATCATATATATATCTAAAAAAATTGTGTATTTACGTTCTTTAGATACGTGACATAGGTTATCTTTCTCTTTAACAGATTTTCAGTGATAAATAACGTTAATTATTCTTTATACTGTTTCCTCCATCAATTATATACTGCATTTATGATCAATCTTGTGGGTAATTAATGTGTGTAAGATAAGCCAACACATAATGTTCAAACCATTTATTTGTAAATATTGTTAATAACATTGTTACATAATTCTATTACAATTAAAATGTCTCTATTAAAGTAATTAATGAGTATTTTAAATCATAAATACTTATCTCACTTACTTCCTTCTTTAAAAGTCAACTGCGCCGTAGTTATTTCCTTTTTCGGCATAATTTAAATCTATTATCCAACATCGAAATTTACGATTACACAATGTTTGAAACATAAATTTATTCTATGGCGTGACTAAAGTTTAACCTTTTACAATTAATAGTAGGACATTAATCAAAATGTTGTTGTTAAAATTTAGAGACTTCAGTTGTCAGAATTATGACAGGTAATTTTATAGCGTTGCTAAGTTTTTAAAGAAATATGTAGTTTTTTTAAAATTTATTAATCCCAGAGTGGGTTGGAAACTTTGATGTGAAGATAACACTGACGTAGTTTTCCGCGAAACACCAAAACACTATACACTGCACTCGACCTGCGTTTCGCCAACGAAGTTGGCACCATCAACTAAACTTATGCTAACAATCTACCCTATTTATACCTAAACTATTGTCACGGTTCACCAAACCGTCAATGTTTGGTGAACCGTGACCCACTAACCAATAAAGCGGACTATTTGGGATAGACTCTCTGTCACTATTCATACTATTTTTACACTTTATGATTTCCAAGCTTTCAAATGCATCCAGCTGTCTAGTAATTGTTACATTCCTAATTAATCTTAAATTGCTAATATCTATTTTATGGTTGTTTTCAAACGCATGTTGGGCTACACTAGACTTATCTGTTCTACCATATTTGAAATGGGCCATATGTTCTTTGCATCTAGTTTGAATTGATCGTCTAGTCTGTCCAACATACTTTTGATTACAGTTCTTACAGCTAATTTCGTAAATCCCCGACTCTTCGTTTGTTTCAATTTTGTCCTTTGGATTGCCTAAAAGTTGTTGTAGTTTATTTCCCGATAAATAAACCACTGTCATACCTACATTTTTAAAAATCTTACGAATACCACGGGTGAATCGAAGATCGAATGGAATCGATACAAATTTCGGATTTTCTCTTTCATTTTGAAAGGTCGAGGAATTTTGAAGCGACTCTTTAAACTTTCATTTCCTAATTATTTTATCAGTTAAACTTACAGAATATCCATTACTCGCAGCTATATCCTCAATCAATGCCTTTTCTTTTTCAAACTTTTCCTTATTGAGGGGGAAGCCTAATAGACGATGGACTAGAAAATTAAAACTCGCCATTTTGTGTTGAGCACGATGGTGAGAGTCCTTAGGGATAAATCTTAGAGTACTGGTATCTTTTCTGTATATGTCAAATTCTAACTTATTGTCACTATTTCCAATTATTAATACATCTAAAAATAGTAGTTGTCCAGAGTTTTCAGTTTCATATGTGAATTTAACTGACGCGAAACGACTGTTTCATTTAGATACAAAGTTATCAATATCAGCGACTTTTGTATCGAACACTGCAAAAATATCATCCACATACCTAAGCCAAACCCTGGGGAAATACTCCAATTTTTCTTTTGCTTCCGTCTCGAATCTGTTCATGAATGGTGACAAAGAGTTACCCATTGCTGTTGTTTCATGCTGTTTGAAAAAATTATCGTTGAATCGAGAACAATTGTTTCATGCAAAGTGTAGCGAGTTTAAGATATTCTTTTACTACATCTTGTCAAGGTGTAGCAGTAGTAGATGTAGTAGTGTTAAAAATTAGTAAAACAAATTTTTTTCATAGATTTTTCAAAAAATGTCATTCGTTAGCAAAATTGGTGCCTGCTATCAAATTTACAATTATTCATGTCATATATGCCATATTACTGCCAATTGAAATTATCTGGAAGTGTCCGAAGAGTAAACATTCTTATTTTCCAAAATATCAATAATATTTAGGAACAAATTTTAAAAATTAAAAATTGTATTCAAATAAGTTTTATGAAAGCATATTTTAAATATTGGCCCATCGTTGTTAATAATTTTTTTATCGCTGCACTACTAAAAGTAGTTCATTAATTGTATATTTGTATATGTATATATTTAAGTACAGAGAAAGTATACATTTATGCATGTATAGGTATATTATGTACTTTAAAATTGTAAACTGATATTATTTCTAAATAGATTTTGTTTTATATTCATGCACATACTCCTTTTTATATCAATTAAAACATGTATAAGGAGTAAAATATGTATAAGGAGTTTTATGCTGGTTCTGTACAAGACGCCAATATCATCCATAAATGTATTAATTATAGACCTGGAATTAGTGATAAAGTCAGCAATAAATTAAGTAAATTAGGTTGCAAAACAATCTGTAAATAAAAATAATCTAGGAAAAATTTTAATAAACAATAAGGATAAAACAGAAAAACTACAAAAAAAGGAGTGTATGAACTAAAATGTAGTGACTGCGACGCTATAAACATTGGCCAGACTGGACGTAACATAAAAAAGCGACTTGAAGAGCATAAAAAGTCTATTGTAAACAACGTATATAGCACCGGCACACTGTATAGAAAACAATTACTTTATAAATATGGATAATGTAGAATTACTTCATTCCGAAAAGAAAGCAAAAACTTAGACTTACTAGAAATATCAGAAATTAAGAAAGCTTCCAAAAATAAAAAAACGATTACAAATGAACAACAAATATTCGCAGGTCACCACATTTTAGAGAAAGTAATTTAACTTTTCTAAAAAAATTCCAAATCTTTCAAACCATTTTTATTGGTATAAGTCGCCAGATGTAACATTCAATATATAAGCAAGGAACACAAGTTATAATTTAATACCTCTCATCTGTACTCTTGAAAAGGGCCCAAAAAGCCGAAACACGTGTAGAGTGAAAATACAATTTTGAAACATTTAACAGCAAATTTTCTTTGTTTATTTAAAATATAAAAAAAAATAATTAAAACTGATAATTGGTTTATATTCGTATACAATAATCCACTTATTTAAATATAATCAAATGCATTTGATTATTTATTTTTAATTCCTTTATTTTCATTTGAAACTGTAATGCATAGTAACATTTTCCGATAAATCAGTAATAATTCGTAATGTTTGTTAAGCGCTCTGTGAATCTGTGACACGCAAATGTAATGCTTTTTAAAATGGCGCCACCGGTACAGACTTGTACCCATATAACATCAGAATTAAATTAGTATGTAAATTTATTATTATCGCCTCTCTTTTAAATTAAATTTGTTCGAGTTTTGAAAGGACCGTAAAGAATTCCACTGTTATTTTTTTACAATATTCTAAAAATAGGATAAGCAAAATCAATAAGTGTATAATTCATACATGTTAGTAAAATTATCACATTGTGCTTTAAATGGATTTCTGTACATATAGGAAGGCATTTAATTAAAATAACATAATTTTGCCAATTAGGTAAGTAATATTTTTTGTCTAATAATTATTAAAAATACTATATTTAATTATTGTTACACACTACCCAACAGATACAAATACTATTTACTATAAATTTAATTTCTTTATCGAAGTTATAATACTGCAGTTAAAAATATCAATAAGACCGCAAAAATTATTACAGTTACTGCATATTCTAACCACAGGCGAGTATTTCTGAACATCTGTTCTAGGCAACGATACGGTGAAAACAGCACTGAATTCCATAAAGTGCGCATGTGCCGCTCACAGTGTCATGGCCGCCGTTTCCGCACTTTCCGTGAAAATAACCAAACTATAATAAAGGGCAAGGAAAATAAAGAAACTATAATAAAGGGCAAGGAAAATCTTACTAACGAACTAAAAAATACTTATTTAAAAAAAAAACAAAAATAAGTTTGTGATTCGAACCCTGGACCTAGCGCGTGCTAGGCGAGTATCTTCTCTATCGTCTAATCAGTTCCTTGCTGACAAACGATTCCAAAAGGATTTAATACACTTTGACATGTCATGTAACTGCGCATGCCCTGCGGCTATCTTAAAACGGAATCCAGTGCTGTTTTTACCGTATTCTTTCTAGGCATGGGCAGATAAAATATGATGTTTTGTCTAGATGTCGATTTGGGGACATGAAAACTAAGCATATGTAAAATTATACTACAATTAGTTAAACCATGAATTGAGTAATCGAAAATCTGTTAAGGGATTGTCTTACCCACAGGTAACCTATAAAACCTGTAACTTTTTAAAACATCGATATTTAAGGAAACGCCTTTGAATCCTCTTTAGGTTATTAATATGAATATTATAATATGGAGACCAAATAACAGGAGTATATTCAAGTCTAGATCTGTTACAAGATTCATAGAGCAGTTTAATCGTGTCAATGAAACATAATATTTTGAAACAGTCATTTGTAATATTATGTATGTGACTATTAAAACTAAGCTTTATGTCAAATTTAATACCAAGGTCACAAATTGAATTATACCTAGGTAAAGTAGAGTTGTCTAGGGAATAATTAAAAATTATATTATTTTGCTTTACAGAATACGTCACACAACTACATTTGCTAACATTTAATAGTAAGTTGTTAGCAACACACCATGTATGTATCTTACTAAGCGCCGTTTGCAGAATTATGTTGTCATTTACAGTGTTAACATTTGTACAATTTTAGGTCATCTGCGTACAGAAGGCAGGGAACATCAATATCAGCAACTATATTAAATAGATGACCTGATACAGAACCTTGAGGCATTCCTAAAGTTGTTGTGAATTCAGCTGATTGATGACCATAACATTCTACAAACAGTGGTCTATTTTTAAGATAGGTGCTGAACAACTGTTGTGAGTTTCCTGAAGAACTAAATTTTGCGAATTTTATTAGTAAAATGTTATGGTACAGCTTATCGAAGGCTTTCGAAAAGTCGCAGTCGGTTTAAATAATACATTTGCATCAAAGGCAGTAGTTATATATTGAGAAAGACGAAACAGATTAGTTGTGGTTGATCTTTCACTTAATTAATTTTTCAGGTAACTAAAAACTGGTTCATGAAGAAACATTTCTAATACTTTAGAAAGTTTGTTGATAACTGTGATTTCTCTGTAGTTTTATATATTATACTAATCGCCTTTTTTTAAAATAGGAATAATTTTGGCATGCTTTAATATGTTCGAAAAAGTCTGAGGTCCCAATGAGAAAGAAGAAAATGGTTAAAGGCCTACTAAGAACATAAGTAGTCACGAAAACGAAAAGCAGGAATTTTATCAAGTTCCATAGTATTATTAGCTTGGATTGTCTTAAGCGTTTTGATGACCTCATTTTCAGAGAATTCATTCAGATATTGGAGGTTGTGTCAGCTGTCACATCTTAAACTTGAACTTAGTACAGATTAAGAAGTTTGAAAAAAATTAAGAAAAGAATTGGTGATATTCTGAGTGCTGGTCTATTCATCTCCATCATAGTACATTATTGACGGAAAATTATTAGAATTTTCTTTATATTTTACAAACTGTCAGAATTTTTTCGGAGCGCTTTTAAGATTACTTTCAATATTTTGGCAATATAACATAATTATCGTGAATTTCTGATTTTATGTGCCTTCCTATAAATATAAATTCCTCCAGGGCAAGAAGATCACTGAAACGTTTGTGATTATTCCAGGCTATATGTTTTAATTTCCATACATTTAATAATATTTTTATTATGCCATGGACGATATTTTCTATCTTGTCTTAATCTTAGGAACAAATTCATTGATAACATCTAGCAATTTATAATAAAACTTATCGGTATATACAATATTATATACAAAATATATTATACACAATATTATATACAAAAAAGGTTAATTTTCTTTGATACGTCAATTTTTTTACGTTATGTTTTTGACTGTGTTGCAAAATTTTTTTTACAATTCCTTTTATCCTTTTTCTTACCAACATTGATTACTTGAACACTAACGAACAATTATTAACCTAAATCCATACTTCATTCAATTTATTTACTGCATTTGCTAAAATTGCTATATGCATGCAAAATCTATAGTTTTTGAGCAAGGGTATTCACGATAGATGGTCCCTTTCTGTTTTATTTTTTGACCTATAAAAAAATGGTATAATCAAAAGTTGTAGGAAATTGTTTCTTGTCTCAATGCACTAAACAAAAAAATTCGTTTCAAAGACATATCAAACTGGTTTTTTTTTGTATTCTTGAATTCATTGCTTCCGATCGTATAAGAAAAGACAGTGGCGTGGTGCAAAAAAAATCTGCAAGGATTTAGTAGGGGCAGGCCTAAAAAGTTCTCCCCGTATAGCATATTTCATGAAAATGGTATAAGATATTTAACTTAGGGTAGTTAGAAAGTATACCAAAGTTCAAACTGATATTTACAATCACATACCGCTGTCTGTTAGAAGTATGACCGAACTGAAGACCTTCAGAGAGGCAGTAAAAGACATTTTAGTTCAGAAAGCCTATTATAGTATTAGTGAATTTTACAGCGACCGATTTTAACTGGAACTTGCTTCGCCCATTAGCATTTATTTACTTATTTTAACATGTAGATATTTTATTATTATTTTTCTCTTTTGTAGTGTTCTGTCATTGTGTATGTATGTAAGTATTTATACTTTACTTTGTTGCTTATATTACTTCCCTGTGACTATTGTATTGTGTTATACTCATGTTAAGCTTTGTCAATAAGATTTTCGTTCTTGGACAATAAAGCATATTTTGATTGATTGATTGATTGATTGATTGTTTATTTCCAAAGACACGGGGAAAAACTTGAAAAAAGCTAAAATTTAACGCCCTATAAAATACGTGAGACAGAAGGTAAATTAATAGGAACTTTTCTGCTAAAAATTATATATTTTTCAAGCTTGTGAAGTAGCGTCTCTTAAAACTTGCACACCCTGTATCTTAAGTATTGTACGTTGTAGTATTTACAAAAAAAATATACATATTTTATGTAATATTGTAATACCTATTTTAATTTAAAATATCATTTTGTCAAATATAATATTTTAATTGCAACTTACAATTTCTGGTGCCGTGAACGTGTGTCTACGTAATATTTTTACTTTTTATAATTGCATAAATCTAACGCAAACTAATGTACATTTAAATTAAGTTGTTTACCTTTCACTTCAATAAAGGTTTACTGGACCCTGAAACAAAAAAATACAAAATTAAAAATAAAATTTAAAACATGTAACTTATTCATCAATAATAGTTTATGAATAATAATAAGCATATACTCATACAATTCTTAATACCTTTTCTTAATTACTAATATTGAAGCAATTAAAACAACTTATGAATTTAAAAATTAATTTCATTTTCGGTTATCTTGGTTTTTAAAACATTTTTAGTAAATATTTAGAAGCACACGGATTTCATTTAATTTTAATGAGGGTTAACGCGCTTGAATTCACCACGAGAGGTGCTAGTGTATGGAAAGGTCAATGTCACTAAACGATAATGTTTACTATGACTTTTTAACGCTAGTTTTTAGTAATTTTTATAAAAATTTGCTAAAAAACATTTAACACAATGATGGCAGAAGGGGAAAGTAGTAATTTACTTGCTCAGTAGGGAAATTATTGTACTTATATCTTATGTCACTAAAGTTAGGTTATATCATGAATGAGCACGATGAAAACAACGAATGCACATGATTATTACTCACGATTTTCTGAAGTAGACTCCTTTGGTAACGCATAATCATCAGGATTAAAATGTTTCTTACAAACACACGAATGTTTCGAAGGAGTAAAGTTATCTCCATCAACCACTGTTTTGGACGAGTTTTGTCCCTCGGAAGCATATGCCGCCTTTTGTTTCCGAACAAAATGGAACTGCACAACACTGAGGCACAATTAACAAGGTTTTTTATTTGCTGGTGTACGAAATAATTATAATAAAACACTCATAAACTTTTCCCGCACCTTACAATAACGTTTGACACGACCTTACTTGACTAGTGGCTCCAACGTTACTCACTGAAAACCTTAGCCCTCATTTACTTGATGTTTCTAAAAATGTCAGCTATCTAATTTTAAGCGCTGTTAAAAGTAGTGTGTCAGATTCTCATAAACTACCTATTAACTTTTAACCGGTGTATGTTCTTAAGTATTTTTTAATGCGGAATAATGTTCGGGAGTTACATATTTCCTAAAAAAGAACAAATAAAAAAATTGGGGGCAACGCAGTCTGACACAATCCGTTGTAGATGAAATAGGAAATAACTGCTTAACCAAAATGTGCATATCAAAATGTACCTCAAAGTTATCGGAAAAAAATTAATGTTTCTCCTTAAAAGGCTGTGTAACTCCCGTGCGATAACTGTGGATATTAATTTATTAGACAAATCCCACTTTTAGTGAAGTTTGGATTCACTGTTATATATAACCTTTGGGAGCAATGAACACTATGAACACGAATTACCAGAAACAGCAGTTTCTGGTAATTCGTGCACCTTCTGGTGAAGATATAAAAGGAATTTCAATGCAGACCGAGAATATCTTTCTGAAAATAAATTTATAAAGCTATCACACAGCATGTTCGAAGTTTGGGCAGTTCTGGGACAAAATGATGACTGAGGAAAATATTTTTGCGAATAGAAACGTTATTTGTGTACATTATTTCCATTCTCATATAGTTTTCTCAGAGCTCGATCGAATTGAAATGGTGATTGAACTGCAGGTAAATTGTATCAAAAATATACCTCATACATCAGCATCAGACTAGTCATTGGATATCATCATTAACTTCAACCCGATCATTTATAATAGTAATAACAAACACCATAAAAAAATTAGACAAACCTCCGAAATCCAAATCCTAAGCTGTAGAGAAGAGGTTTACGTTTAGAAAAATGTGGACATACAACCATTCCTACAAATATTGCTAGTGCCGGTGGTGGAATTCGAACCCCTGTGCTACGATAGATAGATTTCTAGTCACGCTTTACATCGCGCGCCGGTGAATTATGCCACCGAGCCGGTGGATTTACGATGTCACAACATATTTTTTATGTTGTTCATTCAGATTCATTTGCCTGAAATCAATGAAGTGGACTCTTTAGCTTCTGAGAACGAATATAAAAACGTTTTCTAGATGATTTTTACAAGTCTACAAACACTTTCATGAATGATATATAAATCTATTCTAGTGAACTTCGTCCAAAATAAGATATTATATTGTTGAGGGCGCTAGAATCAGCATAGTAATTTGGTGTCGGTAGAGGTTCAGGTCTCAATGTCCCACGACTAACATGGTTACTTCTTTTTAAAAAAAAAAAAATTTTTTTCAATTGGCAAAACATTCAATATGCCCTCAGGAGTAGTACATTTTTGAAAATATGTCCAGTTTATTTTATTTAAATCTAAAATCATCCAAAATCACATTATTCTCGGATTTTTTTTTTGGTACTTTTCGTGAAAATTTCAAAAATCGGCTTCGTGAAGGCAGTACTTTGAACATTGTTCTATTAAGAAAAATTTTTCGTTATGAATTTTTTGCTTAGCTTGCCTTCCAGTCGTCGAGAACTTAACGCTCTCAAATGGATAATTTTTCAATATGGTATGTCCTCTTAATCCACATCGAACGATATCTGTACAAAAAAGAAAAAGATATTTTCCTTCGGTTGTTCAAATTGTAACAGGAAATTCTGTTTTGTTGTCTTAAGTTGAAAAGCTAAACAGGCACGTGTCTGCGTTAAAGATGTGAACAGATTGAAAGGTGACGTTAAAGACGCATATTGAATGGGAAAACATGAATTTTATGGTGCATGCATAACAATATGTGATGTAATAATATGCTAACACCGTAAACGTTTATAACGTTTTGTGAATATCCATTATCTAGTCCGGTGTCGGAGTTTGTTTGAAGACAAGCCACCGAAAGTGCTAACTAATTTAACGGCTAATGCAAATTAGTTTTGCATGTATTGACCTTGAATTGCCATTTATGTAAATAAAAAGCATCTTTTTCACGTATCTCTATTCGCAATTACTTCTTCATCAGCAAAAATAGAAAACATTGATTGCAAATCTGAGAAAGAACAAAAGAGAATGTTGTATTCCAGAAATGGGTTGGAACCTTAGAAGATAACGCTGACGTAGTTTTCCACAAAAAACCACATACTGCACTCAACGTGCGTTTCGTCAACTAAGTTGTCATCACTCGGAGATAATTAAAAAGTTTTTAATCATTTCTAGATGATGCCAACGTGATTGGCGAAACGCGCGTTAAGTGCAGTATCTGGTGTTTTGGTGTTTTGTGGAAAACTACGTCAGTGTAATCTTAAGAAGACCATATAACTCCACCCAATGATTTAATTCTATGCGCGCGTCAATATACTTCGCTTTGAAAATGGTCTGGGATGACTAATGCATCGCTGTAGACCTGAACCATGTCGTGTAAAAGGTGAGCCTGTTCTCTCGTCTACGCCGTCCGCAAATGCAAATGATGATTGCGATAGGCCTAACGCTTTCCTGGCCTATGGACCCCTGCTCTCTTCAGGCGCTCTTCTGTCGTCGTGTTTTTCATCGCCATGTCTTACCTCGGGCTGAAAATGAAAACTGTCCACTGAAGACAAAAATGACCAAGGCGCATTTTGATGGAGCAAGAATTTGGATAAAATGAGAAAAGAAGTTCGATGCCTCTTTAATCGAGCTAAAGCTTTATGATCAGACTGCGACAGATCTAACGGACTTATAACAATGAAATAAGAAAAGCAAAATCGGGATCTTGGAGGGGAAATTCTGTGAGTATAACTGACCTACCTCCACAATACTAAATCCCACAAGATTCTTTCCAGAGAGCAGACGTGGGAATTCGGCTCGTTAAGGCGACGGATGGCTCCATATACGAACTCCAGAAAGGAAACCTTACAGCTCCTAGCATCAAACCACTTCCCAGAGTGCTTGAATCGGATGACCAACAGCTGTCACCATCAGAAGGTCGATTAAAACAATCTGATAAAAATGATTAGCTGCCAGCTAAAAAGTTGATCACACTACCAGCAATTGAGTGGACCATTAAATCCTTCCAACCATTCAAATCGTCAGAAGAGGACGGAGTTTTTCCAGCTCTACTACAAAATGGACCGAAAATATTGCTCTCATACCTCATTAAACTATTCAGAACTAGTCTGGTATGGAACTATATCCCATCCAGTTGATCAGCGACTAAGGTAGTATATATACCAAAAACCAAGCCCTAAATCGCTTAGAACAATTAACCTGACATCTTTTCTGTTAAAAGGCCTGGAGAAGGTGCTGTACGGATATATCAGGGGGAACATCCTGAATTATCACCCCCGTCAATACCCATCAGTACGGCCTATCAGACAGGAAAATCAACAAAACTAGCACTCAACAAACTTGTCGAGAAGGTCACCCAATCCCTTCAAATGAAGGAAATTGCGGTGGGAGCCTTTCTCGACATTGAGGGAGCATTTAATAATGCACTGCCCAACTCCTTATACGCAGCATTGGCTGCCAGAGGAATTGAGCCTACTATAGGCGACTGGATTTATACTATGCTATCAAACAGAACCATAACAACGTTTCTACAGGGAGAAATAGTTAGGTTTAGAACCACAAGAGGATGCCCGCATGGTGGGGATCTCACTTTTTGTGGATGTCCTACTGGCTATTCTCACACTGTGGGACGTTGAGGATCTAGCATATGCAGATGACCTAATCATACTAGTCAGAGGAAACTCTGAAGGAGTAATATCGAATACCCTTCAAAAGACACTGGATGAAGTAACTGGTGTAATAGGGAACAGATGTCTGCAAACCCTCAAAAAACAGTAATAGTACCATTCACCCGGAAAAGGAAGCTGGAGGACTTAAGACCTCCCTCCAAACTCTCTGGACTGCAGAGATTAGCATGCATGACCAATTAGCAATTAGCACCACACCGTCAGCTGCAATGGAAATCCTCCTGGATTTACCCCTCTTCATATATATTTGGAGAGAGGCCAGGTGTGCAACCTACAGACTGCAAAAAACAGCCATTAATAAACCGTAGACTAGTATCATAGAGCGGAACAGGTTGCTGGATGACATAGAGAATCACAGCATCCTGGGAATGCCCTCGGATACTATACCTACCATGACAATCTACGAGCTGACCTTCAACATCCTTTCTCCGGAAAGAGATGAGTGGGATCGGAATAAAGCTGACCTACTGAGGGCAGACAGTTGCTGGTTTACAGACGGCTCCAAAACTTCCAAGGGAACAGGAGCCGGAGTATATATCTACAGACCAAGGGTGAGGATATCCTCAAGCCTAGGTACTCATGCAACTGTTTTGCAGGCTCAGGTTCATGCCATTGAACTGTGTGTGTGAAGGCTGGAATATATGCATTTTACACACGCAGATCGATAACAACTTTCTCCGATAGCCAAGCAGCTATAAAAGCTCCTGGCTCCTTCCGGTGTAATTCCAAAACGGTTTGGTTTCGTCAGAAGGCTCTAAACCATTTGAGCAAAAATAACAAAGTGACTCTGGTCTGGATACCCGGCCACTCTGGTAAGGAAGGTAACGAAATAGCCGACTCCTTGGCCAGAGAAGGAGCGGGATCACGAATCATCGGACCAGTACCGACACTTGGCATATCTTCAAGTACTGCTAAGATGGCTATCTCAACCTGGACTGAAAGGAAAACTCTCCAGTATTGGCAAGAGTTACCAGGATTAGTTCATTTGAAGGCGTTTATAAAATACCCTTTGAAATCAAGAGCTAAGAGTTAAAAAGGATAAACCTGAAAACTCTAACAGGCCTATACACCGGGCACTGCCGACTAAAATATCATCTGCATAAACTCGGGCTAGCGGAAAACGCCGAGTGCACTCTATGCCTGGAAGATGATGAGAAGGTAGACCACATCTTATGCACCTGTCCCGCTATGGAGAGGATCTGATTCTCAATCATTTGGCATAGGACAACTGCTGCCAGAGGATCTGGACACATTCTCACCCAATAAAGTTATCAGTTTCATTAAGAGACTGAACTTATTGAATGCAATATAACTAGGTGTGAGCCAAAATAGGCCTGCTGATGGCCACAGTGGAGGGTTCACAAGGACCCACTCACAACAAACCTAACCTAACATAACCTACCCCTCGGGCATGACAATTGTCGCAAGCACAGAGCAGCAAATGCAGTACTGCGTCCTGATAATCATTTGGGTGTTGAGAGTTGGAATTTGACTGCCCGATTGTATGGCGGCTGTTATTAGAATTTCGTTATCGTGGCACTTCAACCATTTCTTATACAGGTAGAAAGAATTAGAGATAATTTCAAGTTCATGCACGCCTATGACACGGCGACTACTCTACGGGTGTTTTTGAAAACTCCGAACCCTTGAAAAAGTTTTACTATGGTTTGCACAATAGCTCAATTTAAACCCTAGGAATATGCACGGGGAGGCACTTTTTAATACAAAATGTACTATTTCAAAATAAGAGAACAACTCTTCGAGTGTTTTACGAAGAGATGGAGCGCAAGGAGATAAAAAATTTGACGTTCGGCATGCCAGCCAGGTGTACAGTCATTAATTGTATTAACTGTTTTGTGTATCGTTTCAGTTGTTTTTTGTAATTTTAATAGTTTTCTGACAGCTTTTTTAATTCTACTTTCTAATTTATTTTGTGCAATTTTTATCGAGAAATAAACTATTTCATTTATTCAATCATGCTCCATAACTCGACTTCTGATCATAACATACATTCCCGAGCTTGTTCCTTAAATTCATTTTTAATATATAGAATTTAGAGAAAAATCGTAAACATGAAGAGTACAAGAAACTTTCAAAAATGGTAATGAGAGGTAAACAGAAACATTGGCTCTGTTTACTGAACAATGGTTTAAATAAGTGTGAAATTCAATTACGGATTGATAAAGTATGAACAGAGTTTATATATAAGAACATTTAATAATATTTAAAAATAAATGCCACATTGTCGCCGCATTACATATTTATGATACCGTGGAACAACATCAACACACTCTTATATTAAACGGATATCATTATCTACGGCTGTTTATTTTTTAATTTTAATTTTAATCATTTTTTAATTCTCATAATCATTTAGCGATATATTTTCTTGACTAAAACTATATAACCTTGTATTTTTTAGAGTTATGACGATGAGCAAGTGTAAACATTTTTTAATTTTCAATGAAAATATTAATAATTCACATGAATCACACCATGCCACCTACCAAATGCACCAAGCAAGCACACAACAGATAGAAAAAATAAAACCGGTTGTGGTTAGGTACCTTTTGTAAAAGTAGTACACTGAAAAACCGACAAAAACGTTTCAAAAAATTTTTTTAAGGTACAACCACATGGGACCTTCACAGAATAATAGATTAGGCCCTTGGCCATCTAAAATGGCAAATTACAACATTTTTTGGGAGGTCCAACTTTTTTTATTATGAAAAATGTCATAAATCTGTCAAAATTAATTTTTTCGTACTTTTTCACACATCCCTCACGATATCTCCGGAACCAATTGAGATAATCAAGTTTTTTTTTTTAGTCGATAAAGGAAACGTAAGCGGAGGTGACTGAATTAATTTAGTCTTTATGGAATATCTAGTTTTTTATAAAATTAGATAATACTTTAAGATTTATTTTTCTTGCAGTACTTTTTTCAGTAAGCGAAAAACTTTTTTGTTTTAAGGAATTTTGCCACAGTATATGCATACGGAATAAAATTAACACTTCAAGGAAGTTTTTAAAAAAAAACGCAATACTCTACGACTTGTACGTTTCAAGTTATTGTTATTTGAAATTAAGTTTCTGCGGGCAGGGATCTCCCCCCGGTTCTACTGTGCTTTCATCAGTGTGCTATGCGTGTTGTGGGTGCATACTATTAAGTATTATTTTTGACATATCTTTAATATAAATTTTATTTTCATAAGCACTTAGGTTTTACTTATCATTATTTACATTGCACATTATTTAAAATTCATTATATTTATACATTAAAACCTAAAATTGAATTAAAAAAATACGAAATAATTATTTATTTTAAAACATAAATTTAAAACTTGTTATAAAAATATTTTAAAAATCGTCAACATCGGAATCTAAAAATATCTAGACAGTTCCTTGGTTGCAGCAGTTTGCATATTTTGCACTCACTGCAACATTTCAAACCTTGAGCAAAACAGGTACATCTGTTTACAGACCCTGTCGGAACATCTTATTGACAAACTTTGCCTTACAATATCGGGCACAGATTTTTGACTAGAAAAAGTTGCCTTTCAAACATTTTCTTCAAATGTCCAACCGTATCGAGTTGGATCTTCCATCTGCATGTATTGTATATGGCTATTGTACTAAATTTTTAATTGATACAGACACCTGGCTCTGTGGTCTAGAGGTAATGTACTTGCCTCAAAACTTCTGGGTCCCGGGTTCGATTCCCGGTCGAGGAACTGGGATTTTTCTGTGAGAGAGATTAATCGTAGTATACTCGGACATTGGGTGTGTGTCCATTGTCTCTAAATCTGTAGCCCTCTCCCACACAAGGTCATTCCAGACCTTCAGGGATAAAGAGGGTTGTAATTTTATGTGGTGTTATTATTATATTATTATACCTAAAAAGAAAATAATTACATGTAGGTGTTTTGTTTCTTTTTTAATAGGTATGGGCGATCTAGAAAAATAATTATTACCTTTTTAAATGTTGTCTAAAAGCATGGTCAGTAGGAGGCAGCTCAGAAGCTGGCCGATTTGTACTTGTTGTTAAGACCCATCTCATTCAGGGATTTTATATTTTTGTTTTTATTCTTATATAAATAAAGCGTATATTTTACCCCTAATTCCATCGCTTTATCCTCTGACAGAAAAGGAAGGTTTTCTAAATCTTTTAAATTATTTAAATTTTTATATAAAACATATAATGCCGTTTTCTTTCCTATTTTATACACGGCATTAGTTGTGTCACAACCAGTTAGGCAATGAATCGTTAATACTTTCTTGCAAATTTCCTCTCCTAAATTTGCCACAATATTGTTAATTGACAAAAAATGTATATTCTTACTATGTCCTAATTGTATAAATATATTCCTTTGGGACATACCTATCTGGTGTTTCACAGTAATAATGTAAAAGCAAAATCAGGACATCAGTATCAACAGATTTTACCAGAATTGTATTACCTGATTTTAATTCTGATAACATAAAATAAACATTCCATTGTTAAGCATTAAATAATATGTAAAAACTCAATAAAAATAATATTCATTCGCATTCACATTACACAAAGAAAAGTTTGTTTCTAAATGACAATATGTATAATATAAGATTACTTGTATTCAATAGTCTACACTCTACACACTTGAGTGGCGCCGCAGTGAGGCGCATCTAGGATCGAAAAACTCGTAACTTTAAAAAACAAAATCTCGAAAACTATAAGTCGTAGAGAACTGACTTTTTTTTAAAAAACTTCCTTGAAGTGTAAGCTTTATTTCATACACATATGGTATAACAAAATTCCTTAAAATAAAAAAGTTTTTCGCTTACCGAAAAAAATGCAGCAAGGAAGGTAAACGTTCCAGTTTCACCTAGTTTTACAAAAAAATTAAATTTTCCATAAAAACGAAATTAAAGCAGTGACCTTCGCCCACATTTCCTTTATCAATTAAAAAAAAATACCTATAATTATCTCGATTGGTTCCGGAGATATCATGAGGGATGTGTGAAAAAGTAAGAAAAATTAATTTTGACAAATTTATGACATTCTTCGTAATAAAAAAAAGTTTGACCTCCAAAAAAATGTTGTAATTGGCCATTACAGATGGCCAAGGACCTAGGCTATCATGCTGTGAAGGTCCCAAGTGGTTGTACCTTAAAAAAAATTTTTTCAAGAAGGAAGCTACTTTTTCCCCGTTTTACGGTGCACTAAAGGAAATCATCAAAACAAAAAATAATTACAATAATTATTCAAATGGTGAATCATGGGTATATTGTTTAAATTTTCGACCTACTGAACCACGCATCTTTCAACAGTTTAAATTTAAAACATCCTTGGTATGTAGTAAGTAGTTTTTATGGCTAAATCATATCCATTTTTTGCACTTTCCTGTACAACGATGTACAGGGATATTCATTATAAATTACCCACCCTTTATCATCGTTATTATTGCCTACTGTAAAAAAAAAAAATTAAATAAAAGTTATGTGGTTATGACTGAATTTTGTTAAAATGCTATCAAAAGTACAGTAGCGTGCAAATTTCAGGGGGATACAACAAATATTTCTTTTTAAATGGGATGGGGTGTATATTATTAAATTTTGGAATGATCCTTTGTTCCTGATTTCAAAAATATATCATATGTTACCCCTACCATATACCGTTTTTGAGTTAATAAACGTCGCATATCTTAGTTAAACTAGTTACTGTAAATATGGAAAAGTTAACATTATTAAAGTGAGCTATGAGAATGACAACTATTATGTTCGATAAGTGACATTTCTTTAATGAAATAATCAAAATGGTTTAAAGTGAGAAAGAAAAGACCAAATATTTATGCAAAATAGATACTTAACAAAGATTTATTTAGGAAATTTAAATATAAATAAATGATAACTCATAAAAGATGTTCGATGTGTCCACCATTATTGTCAATGCATAATTGATAACGTCTTCATATATTTATAATTGCCCCGGAAATGGCTTCATTATTTACATTCAGATTTTTTATTTCAAGTCAAATCCTGTCTTTAATGACTTAAATACTATTATAATTATTGACAATGTCTTTTATAAATCTACAACAAATGAATCCATAGGGGTCAAATCCGGACTGTTAGGTGGCCATTTAATAGGTCCATTATTCCCTGTCCATATTGGGAATACATTAATTAAATGATCTCGAACAGGTAGGACACTATGCGGAGTTGCCCCATCCTGCATCCAAATCATATCATCATCGGCTTCTAGAAAATTCTACAAAAGAATATTTTCTGCTTCTGGGATAATTATTTCCAGATAGGTAACTCCAGTTAAAGTATAATCATAAAATATAGGTCCAACAATTTTGTTTCTGAAAATTCCACACCAAACGCTAAAAGTTTTTCTTCCTGATTTTTTTTATTTGTTTTACCAATCTTTTTCTGTTGTGCTTGTTTTCTCACGACCTTCGATTTTTCCTATTAAAAACTCCTGTCGTAGAAAAAGATGTTTCATCAGTCCATGATATTTTAGTAAAAAAAATCGGAATCTATCAACTTTTGAATCATCTGGCGGCAAAAGTCCAGCCTTCTCCTTTTATGAGCCTCTGTTAAAACTTGTACAAGTAAAACTTTATATGGTCTGTAGCTGTTATTTTTAACGTATGTTGGATTTTGGAATAACATACCTAATTGATCGACTGCATTATTTATACTACATTCTGAATTTTCTAAAAAATAATACAATGTTTCAAAAAAAGTCTATTCGCGAATAAATATGGATGGGCTTACCTTCGAAATGACGCAGTATATCTAGCTGTTCTTCCTGGTTTGTTTGAACTACACGCTTTTTTCTACTAAAACTGGAGGTATTATTCACCTTTCGGTAAATATTTTTGACGTATTTTCTGATGGTGTTGGCCGATTAGGATACAACACCCATATGTTCTTTTTGCTGCACACGTTTATTTTTTTATTTTGTATATAACAAGTAAATATTTGGACATTTTCTTCCTCACTGTAAACCATTTTGATTATTTCATTAAAGAAATATCACTTATCAAACATAATAGTTGTCATTTTCATAGCTCACTTCAATAATGTTAACTTTTCCATATTTACAGTAACTAGTTTAACTAAGATATTCGACGTTTATTAACTCAAAAACGGTATATGGTATATTTTTGAAATCAGGAATAAAAAAATCATTCCAAAAATGTAATAATATACATTCCATCCATTTAAAAAAAATATATTATTTTTTTATAACCTGAAATCTGCAAGTTACTGTACTTTTGATAGCATTTTAACAAAATTCGATCATAACCATACAACTTTTATATAAAACTTTTTTTTATAGGTAATAATAACGATGATAAGGGGTGGGTAATTTATAATGAACAACCCTGTACATATAATGTGGTACTTTTTATTAAGATTCATAATCCTTTTACAAAATAAGTAAATAAATAATCAAGTTCTTAGATGAAAAACTAAATATACAAATGTTTAATTCTCTTATTTGGGGTATTTTTTTGGTTGTAGACTACGAGTGTTTTTTTACAAAGTCGGCCAGCATATTGAGATACCAGAAAAAACCATATCCTCAAAAATCTGGAGGATGTACAACACAGATCCTGCCTTACTCCCGACTATTATACACACTGCTTTTAACAAATCAGATAATTACTAATAACATATTAATAACGCAAATGAATTCCATCATAAGACGACTTAGATGTAACTAACGTATTCGAGAAATGTCTACATATATATGTTGACATTAATATATTACATATAGCAACCTAACGTCTGGCTGTGTGTGTATCACTATAATATACGTAGGTCGACTAACTAATATCGTGAATTGTTTATTAGTTACTTGCTTACCAGGTAGTATTTTCACTTACAAGCGGATTACTCTAATATCTAATGTATGATTTGTTAGGTTATTTATGTTTTAAATAATGAACCAAATTTAAAACAATTATATGAATATACTAACAGAACTACTCAATTTAAGGCTAGTCGTCCAGTGGTTGCGTTTTCATCCGAATAAATTCGTGAGTTCGTCAGATTTTGCATGTTTAATATCGTTTACTGGTTGAAAATTGTAAATGCGAATCAGTCTCCCGAGATTTCAGTGCATGAAATGATCGAGAAATGGATAATACATACATTTTCTTTTGGAAAGCGCGTATTTAGTTAGATGTCGATTGCATCGTAAAAGAAGAAATTGTTGGATTAATCATCAGCGTTCATTTTCTCAGCAACTTACTTCCATAATTTCCTTTGTACGTCCCTTATGTGATAGTTTCTATCACTCATGTTCCACAAAGGCCTTCGATCATTTATTAAATTTATATGTTCCTCAAAGTCCATGGCACTTTATTAAGATTCGTCACAATAACTGCGATAAATCCCACTGGCATTGGATACTTGGCATATCGGATGTTTGTCCGAAAACACACGAGTGAATTTGCATGCAGTGGACGACCTTTATTCAGTGATATTGGATCATTCGCATCTAGTCGTCCGATTTCCGATGAATGTACTTCGGACGAAAACGCAGCCAGTGGACGACTAGCCTAATGGCGTATTGTTACTAAAAAAAATTTCCATAGTTTTGCATAAATACAGAACACAATAATTCGTTATTTTAAGTGTTATCGAATCTGTTAGTAAATGCTCCCTTCTAACAACCACAACGAAGTAAATTCAGTGTGATTAGATCAGACGATCTGAGTGATCATTCATTCGACTGATCCAGTAATAGTAAATATCGTGTTTAAAATTCTAGGATATTAACTCAAAAACAAAGTATCTAGCTTACATGTAAACAAGTGTAAGTTTTTTTTTACTTGCCTACCCTTCTTAACTCCTACTTAGAAAAACTGTATTAGATAAGGGAAATGTACATTTTAATTGTTTTTTTTTTGTCAATTTCCAGGTATTCCCAGTTGCAAATCTGAGATCATCAATAAAGCGACGATGCTGCAGGTAAATGAACTCATAACATCTAAGTCATCAACTATTCGTATGGTTCGCTTTTGGATTAAGTCCAAAACTTTCAGAGAAGATTTAGGTGCAGATACCCATATAAGGAACCAGTATTTGAAACCAGGAAGTATTTATGCTTTATTGCAATAGGCAACCATATGGTTGAAGGTAAAAAATATATATTGCAGATGATAAATATTCATAAATAGATATCAAATTTAGAAAGCCAAAGAAGGAATTAATTACTATTTTTTTTTTGTATTTTCAAATTCAAACGATACATCATTTTTAACTAGACTTAAAATCGGTGTATCACAAAAAGGCTAAACGAGTTAATTACGAATGCAACTGATTTTGATTAAAAAAAAATAACTTACGATTTTGCATAAATAAAATTATTTGACATAGCCTCTGACAAGTTGTTTAGATTGAGGTTAAATCCCAATAAAACATGTAATAAAAAAACATTTTTATCGATAAAGGCAAGCAACACTCTGTTTAATATTTTATATAAATCGAGTATGTACTTAGTCGTTTTATTAAATAAATAAAATGATATCATTTATACAAATTTTTGCACGTTCATATAATTGAGATGTTTTTATCTATAAGGGTCAATGATTATCAATGTCAATTTTATATTCCATATTTAGTTGCATATATAAATATGTCACGAAGTCAGCGTAATAATCTTAATAACTTAAAAACATTACTATCGATATTTTTGTTTGGTTTAGACACTATCCGTTAAATTAAAAACAAACTTCATAATATATTATATATTTATCGTATCGGTAAAGTAATGGAAATTTAAATAAATATATTACGAGTACAGGTATAAAGATGGAGCCTCGTTGGGGAATGAAATGGTGGCATTAATTAATGACAAGTCCCAGTTTGTATTTATTGTTCATGGTGTGAAACGTTATCGACGATATATTTATTTCAAATTAATTATAAAATACAAACTAACAGACACTAATGGTGCAGTTGAATATGTCAACATCACGATCTGATCTGACCAGATCTGACCTTACTTAATTTATCGGCAACATTATTTGTAAACCTGTAAACAGTGGTCCAAGGATAGACCCTTGTAGTACTCCAGAAATAGCAAAGTATTCTATGAACGTGAAACCACTTAATACAACTGAATTACATTCAACAGGATCAGTGAAGAGATTATATTATCATATTCTCAGAAAGCCCAACACTGTCAACTTTATAAAGCAACATTCGACAGACAAGCTCGTCGAATGCTTTGACGTAAAATGCATCAGTTTGGGATTGGCCATCTAATGATATGTATATATCATAAAGTTGTTATAAATTAGGTGTTCATTAACAGAAATATTTAAACATTAATTAATTAAATAATATAGATTTATTGGGGTCAAAATAAAATAAGAAGGTTTAGTGCCATATCCCCAAAAAACAACTATGCAGCTACGGACACGTGTTTCGGAGTTATTGCCCCTCATCAGCGTATCGTAGCTAAGGAAGTGGATCATCGATGGGATAGATCCCCAAAAAAAACAACTTAGATCCTAGATCCAATTCTTTAGCTACGCTACGCTGATGAGGGGCAATAACTCCGAAACACGTGTCCGTAGCTGCATGGTTGTTTTTTTGGGGATATGGCACTAAACCTTCTTATAATTAATTAATTATAAAGAATTATAAAAATCATAATAAAAGTTTATTTACTACAACTGCAAGTAGAGGTTCATAAAATTATAGTGCCATTGTGTAGTAATTTTAATAAACAAGCACTTTTTGAACCTCATAATTTTTCGATACGATATTAAACAAATTTATGAGGGTATCTACATTTTTTTAATTGAACGCCAACTTATTTTCTCATTGTTCAATAGAGCTGAATGTTCTATTGCTGGTTAATATTTTTAATGAGTTGTGACACCGTTAAGGACGTTCATAATTAATGACTTACAAGATCAAATTTTAGTATTACCTCAAATTAAATTCTTAAAATGTTGTTCATTGGCAATCTGGTAATGTTCTCATTGCTCAATAAATTCTGGTTGCACATTATGAACAACTTCCGGCTAATGAGACTAATTTCGTAACGAATTCACTGTTTTAATTCTTCAATATGCCGAGGTTTGTTTTGGTAAACGCTATTCTTACGTAACTCCCCAAAAATCCAGAGGTGTCAGATATGGTAATCTCGGAAGCCACTCAATAGCTGCCGGAACAACAGAAACTTCACAATGGTATCACAAACAAAAATATCCAGTGTGATTTAAGGCTAATATATTCCTTAGTAAGAAATTAAATTTTATACTGTGGTCAGGGCAGAAAACAATCGTTACGAACCGAATACAATATTGTTAGAAAAAAATAACTGTTTTATGTACATGAAACTTTCTTTTGTTTTTGATCATATTGATGATTATCTGTTGATATTTCAAATTAAAATTGAAGGTCATCAATAGATTCTAACAGTGAAAAGGAAATAAGTGATTTATGTGTACATAATTTTAATTATTTTCTCATACATGAAAAAGTGAATTGCGCCTCCAGATATAAATTCCTATACATTAAGGATAAGAGCTGTTCTATGTTCAGCGTAATAAATTTTTGCTGTCTTTTTCTTGTTGCATTATTAGCGTAGATACAGACGGGGTCTAGTCGCAATTCTGTAAACTTATATGGGGAACAATTCGTAGGCGATGCACGACGAGACAAGGAATTCTTTTTTTTCCAAGGCCATTTATGTACCATGAAGGTTGCCAAAGGAGACTATTTGCAGTTAAATATTGCACACAAACTTCTCACAGCTATACCGTTTGCCTTAGTACAGGGTTGGCTTGACAAAGATTTCTAAACATTGAATTATATGCAGAAAATATTATTATATATAATACGAGTACCAGTGGCGTGTTCTCCATGGAAGCCAGGGTAGCACAGCTTCTCTTACAAGAATCATAAAATAAAATATATTTATTTATTTTCTTATTGCTCCCAATCTATTTTTTCTATAGCACTTATGAACTCGACACGTGTCAAAACAAATGATTCAGAATGCGTTAAGTTATTAAGTTGCAATGCGCCGATATCAATAGAACGGCTCCGAAGTGAGTTTTTCGAGCGTAAGCTGTTTTCTCACAGCGTCCTTAAATAATGTAAATGTATAATGTTTTATAAGTAACGCGAGTGTGTATTGAGACGTATAATAATAATAATGTTTATTCAAAATAGCAGAAAGTACAAATAATAAATGATAGCGTACTTACAATTTAAATAAACCAATACACCACTGTAAATATCTAAGGAGATATTTGTGCGTGCGCGAAAACCTTTTAAAATAAACTTGAAAATAGTGCGGATGTAAGCTGTAATCTAGACCGCTTACATGCTAAGCGAATGGAGATACCGGGTCGTCCGGGTCCCTTAGTTCTGAAACGACGGAAACTATACTATGTGAATGTGATGTGTGCAATTTAGTGATAAGGGGGATTTTCAACTTATAATTTTGAAGGTAAGAAACAAATTATTTTAAAAGGTAGGCCAACTCCAACTTTAACAAAGTTAACCAAACAAACTAAATTATATGATATTTCCAAACAAAAAATTACCAAAAATGTGAATGGTTCCCTGGTTGCAAAACTTGAGTCGCTTTTATTTTGCTGGCCATGTCTTCTCATTTTTTGCAAATGAAAAGGATTTGTGAAACCGAAATGGATTTTTCGATTTAAATAATTTGCACAAATTGATAAAAAGACATTCGCCGTCTATAACACACATTCATTCCATTATTAAAGAAAAAATTTTCGGTAAAAGACGAATAGATCATGCTTTCGACAATCAAATGAGAATAAAAGTCATGAACAACATAAACAAGAAACACGAAAAAAATCGTGAAATCTTTAAAAGACAGATGTGACATATTTCCTAGGTAAACATGAGCTTGATTTTCGGAGTCATGATGAATCGGAAAATTCTGCAAATGGAGGGAATGATGTGGATTTCATTAATTTGCCGGCAAAATATGATGAAACACTGCAATGTAGGGTGTTTTTTTTCTACTTTAAGCGGCATCGCATAATTTTTTCCAAAATCGTCAAAACTGACGAGTGCCTTAGATTCCGAAGTTCATAAAATAATGCCGAAAGTCCAACTCGAAGGAATTATAATGGTAGATTGATGTAAATTTTGTTTAAATATCGTCAGCCACTTGATTTTTTTTGAAAAAATGTTAGATCACCAGGAGGAAAGGGATCACAAAGCAGTAGTTTGCTCTAGAGGTTATTTGGACTTGTTAAACATAGACGCTAACTTTTCCTTCTCGCTTTCTCTGAAATATTTCCGTTTTGCGAAACGTATTTGCTTTACAAAATAAATCGAGTGATATAAATTTCGGCATAAAAAAGATCCAGGAATTCAAATCAGTTGCTTTATCTAAGAGAGAACAATTTGAACGCCTACCTATGAAACAAACTTGACCAATTGAAAATAAGAACTCAACCACCATGAAAAATACATACTGATATCGCAAGAGACCAAAAAAATGTGTTTACGGAGATTATTTTCAGAAATAATTGTTAATATTTCTACACACGCGGATACCAGATTCGAAGATTTTAACAACTTAAAATTCCGGAGGATGCTTTTGATTCTTTCAAAAAAATTATTTAAAATATTATGATTTTCCTGCATTGTGATCCGAATTTTCAGTAATATACAACACATGGGAAGGTATAAATAAAAATAGTGTTTGTGACTTATGGAAATCCCTTAATGATTGTGGACTAAATCAGGTTTGCCTTGAAATTCTTAAATTCTGTAAATTAACTCTTACTATTCCCGCCACAAGTGCATCGACCGAACGTAGTTTTTTTCGCGTTAAATTATTGTACTTATCAGAAGTGTCTTATGTCATTAAAGTTAGGTTATATCAAGAATGAGTATGATGAAAACAACGAATGTACATGATTATTACTCACGATTTTCTGTAATAGACTCCTTTGGTAACGCATAATCGTCAGGATTAAAATGTTTCTTACAAACACACGAATGTTTCGAAGGAGTAAAGTTATCTCCATCAACCACTGTTTAATGCGTGTTTTGTCTCTCGGAAGCAAATGTCCGCCTTTTGTTTCCGAACAAAATGGAACTGCATAACACTGAGGCACAATTAACAAGGTTTTTTATTTGTTGGTGTACGAAATAATTATAATAAAACACTATAAACTTTTCCCGCGTCTAACAATAACTTTTGACACGACCTTACTCGACCAGTGGTGAGCCTGAAAACGTTAGCCCTCATTCAAGAAATGTCACTAAAGCAAAAGTTTTATGATGACATCATTGATGAATCTGCTAAACGAAGCTTGAGAATCCCGCTAAATTTTAATAAGGTAGGTATATATTTTGTAACAACTTCCCCGTTTATAAAAGTCACGACACGCCACTGATAAGTACTGGTACACTGGTTATTTATATAAAAATATAAAGTCTACATCACAGTCCATATGTTTAAAAAATGCATTAGGAATTTATGCAACTTCTTGCTTAATAAAATCAAGTGGTCTTAATACGTTAAATAATATTTTCTTCAATATTATTTGTCGTATAATCGAAATATTCAGTTCGAGTAAAAAAGAAGTCGCAGTAAGCAGTTTATCAACAACAACCTGAAGATGGAAGTTCTAACACTGTCGAAACGTCATTTAAACAACAACAGTCCCTTTTAAGGACCTATAAAGACCTATCAGCTACACGGTAGCCCACCCGGAAATCCAATACATCATTTAACACCCGCAGAAAAAAATATATGTATGTGTGTTTATATAAGTAATTATTGTAATCGAAAAATAAACATGATGTAATATGTTATATTTTTAATTTAATTACATGGATAAGAAAGTTATTTAAGTACCTAAGAGATAAAAACTATTTACAAATTATCTAATACTGGACTTTTACTTGTTTCTTTTTTTTTTTTTGAAAAAACAACAAAATTATATTCAGCAAAACAAGTTCATTATTTTATCTCATTTCTATAAAACGTACAGTGTGTCGACCTTAAAATGGACACAATACTGTGAAATCTTTATTTTTTGAGAGATTCGATTGAATTTTATGTTCTGAAAAGCATCAAAATTTGCATTTTTTTGACCATATTGCCCATTTTCTAGATACAGATAAAATAAATACTGTTTAAAATGTTTTGAAGAAATTTGGTACAAAGGTATTATACGGTGTCCTGGTTTCTTGAATTTTGGGGGTATAAAAATAATCGTAGTTGGTCGTGCGTATGTACCCTAACAAATAAAGATTTCATAGCCCCTTGTTCACCTTAACGTGGACACTGTCTTCTTTAACTTATATACAATAATAATTAATAGTTAGGTATATATGCAAAAATACGTGCTTAAACGTAAATCATTTCCCAATAACAACAATGCAGAAGTACAAATGTAATTTTTAATTAGTAGCGCATGAACTAATAACATTCTGACTAATAATAATAGTGATATCAATAAAAAACGTTGGTGTTGTTTACTGTTATTTAATATTTATATTTATATTTTCTTATAATAATCATGAAATTTAAAAATAAATTTGTCAAAACTTCTATCCAAAACAACACGCACCTGCCTGGAGCAGATCCAACTAGAGCAAAATTCAAAATATTTTATTTCGTGGGTTCGAATATTTTGTACTAATAAATTGTGAGGAATATTATTGTCATATTCGAAAATTAGATAAGTACAACTATACAGGGTGTAACAAAAAAAGCATGTCATAAACTCAATGGCAGATTCTTGACAACAAATAGTGACGATATGACTTAACTTACCTCTATGCGAAAATGCTTCCAAAAATTTTTATGGGCCTTTAAAGTCGAAAATAGAAAATGAAAAATTTGCTCTAACTCTGGGGTCCTTGTAAGTTATCTTCTTTAAATTTGGTACAATATAGCACTAGTAGTAGTTCAATATTTTAAGTAATTATGATCAGTTTATCTCAATTCAAAAGCCGAGAAGTGGGGGTCATGTGATCCATTTACCCCCCCATTTCTTATGGGCACACCAATGACAAAAAAATAAATTTTTTGAAAATAAAATTTAATTTCAAAAGTTTTTACTCTTATCTTTTTTTTCTATGTGCTTTAGTTTTCAAGCAGTTAGCTTATTAGAATTGTGAAATAAAAGACTAAAGCAGAATTGAACAAATTTTTTTGGGATAAGACTTAAATCGAATGAAATAGTGTCCTCTGAATAAACAAGCAATTTAATTTTAACAAAATAACTTTTTTGGAACTTATCGCAAATAATTTATTTTAAATAATTACTTTATAAATAAATAAGCAACACAATTACCTAATTAAATAATTTAAAATTTCATAAATTGAACAGAAATTTATTCAGGCTTTATTTTATTACTTTAGCAAGTGCTCAAAGTGACCTCCGCCTTCAGCAATACATTTAACACAAATAACGAAAAAAATATTGAGAATTTTTTTTAATGGAACATGATCTCTATTATGCGGAAAATTATAATAAAGCACAATTCTTGGAAGTCTTGCAAACGACAAATTATGAGAAGTATTATAGACATTGTAGCGGAGAGATATGGCCACAAAGTGTTAAGATTACCACCATATTTCTGTATTTTCAATCCGATTGAATTAACTTGGTGTAAATTGAAGAAATGTCGGAAAAGGAAATACTTTTCCGAAATTCGAAAAAAAGTCGTAGAGTTAATACGAAATGAAGTGTCGAAAATTAACAAGGAATAATGGGAAAAAGCATTAGTAATTAATTACAATTGAAGATGATTATTTAAAATTGCTGAATGTCATATAAACGGTGGAAATAATTCTTTTATAAATTTGAACGAGGATAGTTAGTAGTTCATCTGAAAATGAGAAGGGGGTGAGAAGGGTTAGGATTCAGAGCGAAGTGAAGTGAAGTGAAGAAGTGAATTTTGTGATATCAAATGTATTATTTATTTCCGTTTTTGTGCGTTCGAAGTTCAATGTTTGAGAAATATTCTTTTTCAAAATGTTATTATTTATTAATATTATTTTTTTTCATTGTGACAAAAAACGTCTTTCTGATCTTATCATAGTAATGACTAAAGCTGCAAATCGTTCCTGTGTATCATGAGAGTACAGATGTACTTACTGTCGCCGGCATTCACCTTAACCGCGAAACTCTTTCTCCAGTCCAGTCTATTATTAGCTTTCGAGTTGTGTACACGTTAAGTCACTTGGGCGTATTGCATATTGTTTTTGTGTTTTTATTTTATCTGTTGTACTGTATTGTTGATATTAATTTAATAATAAAGCATGGCAGACGTACGTAGGGGTAAAAAACTGCCATTTGCTGACAAAGTGAATAAATTCATAGGTGAATTCCCGGATTTATTCTATGATGGTGCTAAAATAATTTGTAAAGTGTGTGAGAAAGATTTGATGTGCTGGGATAAGCGTGATTGTGGACTTCACGTAAACAGTGTACACCATAAAAATAAAAAAAATGGCGTGCCTTCGACAACACACTTTATGTTTGATTTACTATTAATGCTGATTGCCTGTGATGTTCCGTTGCACATACTTGATAAACAACCATTTCGAGAGTTCTGGAATAATACAATGCCCAGGCGAAGTTACCAAGTCGCACAACGTTATGTAACTATCTACCAACTGTACACGTAGACACGGTAAATAAGATAAAATGTGAATTAAAAATACACGGCTGTGGTTATCTGTTGATGAGACAACAGATTGTAAAGAAAAATCTATTTTAAATGTTATAGTACGAGTACTGGACCCTCTTAAACCGACAGTTCCACTGTTCCTAGCTAGCAAAAGACTAAGTTAGTGTACTAGCGAAACAATTACCAGGGTGGTGCTGGAGACATTAGAGAAACTGTCAAAAAGTCAAGTGTTGATGTTTGTGACTGATGGCGCCGTGACAATGCGTTCGGTAGGCCGTTTTTTTGCAAGAACAAGGTTGTACGTTTATACATGTTACGTATAAAGTGCATGCTTTACATCTTGTTGCAGGAACTATTCGAAAAGGTCTTCCAGAGGTGGATGCATTAATAGCAAGTACAAAAAAAGTGTTTCTTAAATCTACTAAACGTCTCCGTGTATTTCATAGTAAGTGTCCTGGTATTCTTGAACCACTACAGCCGATTCTTACACGTTGGGGAACATGGTTGCAGGCAGCTTTTTATTATGCTGAATATTTTCAATAAATAAAAGCTGTGATACTACAATTCAATCCAGATGAGGCTGCAGCTATTAAGGAAAACCAGACAGAATTCGAACATATTTCCGTTGTAACAGCTTTAAAAAATATTGCGAAGAACTATAAACCGTTACATGAAACCACAAAAAAATTAGAAAACAGTGCGTTGTCGTTAGCGGAATCACTGCAAATAGTGGACGAAGTAAATCTACTGCTACACGCTATAGGTGACGCAACAAATGAGCGCGTTAAAGAAAAGTTCGCAAGTGTGTTAAATAATGATACCGGTTTTACCAAATTAAGACAAATATGTGATGGTGCAGCCCCAGATCCGTTAAGTGCGTTCAAAGACTATTTTACGTATGCGTGTATTACATCAGTAGATGTCGAACGGTCGTTTTCAAGATATAAGAATATATTTTCACCATGGAGACAACCATAGAAACATACCTGATGCTGCAAAATGGCTACACATCTTTTCCAGTTTGTGATAAGCAAGCTAGTTCATCAAGCTAGTTAAGAAGGTAAGTTTTACATACATTGTTATAAATTGTAACAGTTTATTGTTTCTCGTATTAGTTAATTTCGCGTACGCCACTGTCCCACGGAACATTTTTGACAGCCCTAGTAATAACTTTATAATTAGAATTAATTTTTAGTTTATTTAATAAGAAAAATATTTGTTTCTGTTACTATTTTGAGAGTATATTTTTTTGTTTCTCTTACTTTTTAAATAATTTCTCTATTCTATACAAATATTCCATACCCATCCTTTCCTGGCAAGAAATGCTGATACCTCTTCGCGGTTCTTGCTGGGTAGAAACAATTTATATTAAGCGAACTGAAATACTGAAACTACTACATGTGTAGTCAATAATTTAAATTCAATACTTTTAATTCAAGTTAATACTTTTTTCTACAATTGTTAAATTGTTGCTAGCTAAACTGAGCACAAGAATCTACATTGAAAAAGTAAACGAGCGAGCAATACAGATAAATCCGGCTCTGCCTTCTGTAGCGTCTTACCCCGCACGTCCCGTCTCTAAAGCGATTTCTAACGTGGGTTTTGAAATTTTGATTAAAATTCTATGTATTTTTGTTTGTTTTCTGTGTGATTTAGTTTCATATTTTTTGTATGGAATATACCGTTGTTTTTACTTTTATTCGTACATTCATTCCTCCATATAGGGAATAGGGAAATAAAACGAAGGAATCATCTTATCTGTTAATACAAACGTATTTCGTGAAAAATCAGAGTATGTAGTTGCAATCCAAGTGCCTTTGAACTTTAAGAGCGATGCGTCACCAGAGAGCTAATCAGTCAAGTCAACAAATACAGACAGGATAACCCAAATTGACAAAGGACAAGGTAAGGTGAGATAGCGCACTCTAATGCAGTAGTGAACTACGGTGTTAATTAAATATGATGTTTGATAGTTTACTGAACCAATTTTAGTAAAATCAGTGTCGGCATTGTCATCATTACCGATAACGGGGCAAAATTTAAAACATGGTAATAATAATCTAGTAGTATAGATTACTTTTATCCAATCTCTGTCATCAGTTCATTGAAAATAAACAGGGAAATTAACGATTTCTGGCGAAAATATCAGGGCAGTAATTTTTAAACAATTTAACGACAAATACAACAAAGAGGGACTGTAAATACCTAAATCATTTTTCTTACTATTATTGATGTTGCATAAAATGTCATTTAATTTATATTAATTCAATGTGCCTAATGATTTGTTAGAAAAAGTGAGGTTATATAGTCTACTGACAAAAATATGTTTTGTTCACTTTGACAAATGGTAATGGTAATGGTAATGGTGGGGGAAGCAAGTAGGCCACAGACGGGCCCTTTTTACCAACCCCCAGCTGTCCCCTCAGCCATGTGTTTCTCTTGCTCCCTCATCGAATCTTTCCGACCTTCTGATAAAGGTCAGGATGTCACTCATTGCGAGGGAACTCATCTCCTCCCTTAGAAGCGCCTAAGAACCGAAGATACTGTGTCTCAGGCACCCAAACGCTTCACATTGTCCCAGGGAAGTGGTAAGATGTCTCTTCATCACTCCTGCATCTTGGACATGTAGGGTCTTCCTCAATACCTATCAATGATAGATGCCTCCTAAGTCTGCAGTGGCCTGTCAGAACACCGATTAAGGGATTCAGAGTTTTACGACTCCGTCCCAGCAACCAGGCCGATCTAGATTTGTTCGGCCCCGTCACAAAATCTCGGGTTTGCCTGCAGGCCCTGTTGGTCCCTTCAGTGCGTCCTCAGTGTCTCGTGGGCCCACTCATTGAGGGCCGTTGTGACCTGCCTTCTTGAAATACCTAACATAGGCTCAGGCCCGTGACAGGGTTCCTCGGCTCCGAGTCAAGCCAATTCATCGGCCTTCTCGTTGCCTGGAACTCCCATATGTCCCGGGACCCATACCAGTCTCACTTGTTTATGCCTGGCCAGCTCTTCTAGGGCATCCCCACACTCCTGGACGAGAGCTGATCTCGTCCTGGGGGAGCACACCGCCTTTAGAGCAGCCTGGCTGTCGGAGCAGATGTATATTATCTGTTCCGCCCCCTTCCTAACCTCAGCCCTACCTGCCACCGCTAGGATGGCGTAAACCTCTGTCTGGAAGACCGTGGTGTACGAGCCTAGAGCAAAGCTCTCCTGTACTTCTTTGCCTTCCAGACATATTCCCGCCCCGGAAGACGGTCTAGTGGCCAGCCGAGAACCGTCTGTGTAACACACCAGAGAGTCCGGGCGGAAGTGAATTCTTTCTTCACTCCACTCCTCCCTACTAGGAAGAGTGAGAGTGTAATTACTTTCCAACCTTAGCTGATCTTTCGCTTCTCTCACCTTCAGGACAGAGAGCGGGATTTCCCTCTCCGTCAGTCCAGCAATTGCTGCGTGACCTTCAGCTCTGCCTGAACACTGCCAGCTCCCAGAATCCCGCATTCTCAGATAGGCCGCCATAGCCTCCCTCTTTATCCACGAGGGAAGCGTTGGCAGGCCTAGCAGAACCTCCAGAGCAACTGTCGGTGTCGTCCTCATTGCGCCAGTGATCCCTAGGCAGGCTAGTCTCTGGACTTTTGCCAGCTTTCGGGACGTAATCGCTCTGTCCACGCTCGGCCACCAGACCACGGATCCATACTGGAGCCTAGGCCTGATGACCGCCGTGTACAGCCAGTGTAGGATCCGTGGGTTGAGGCCCCAGTTCCTACCTACCGCTCGGCGCAATTGCCAGAAGGTCGCATTCGACTTTTTGATGACGTTGTCGATATGCGGCCCCCATGACAGTTTGCTATCTAAGGTCACTCCCAGGTACCTAACCTCCTGCACAAGCCCGTCGTCCGCATATGCCTGCGCATAAAATCCTTCCGAAGTTAGGCGCTCCAAGAGACCATCCATTATTAGACACCATAGATGGGGTAATAGGCAGCTGCCTTGTGGACAGCCGCCCCTCACCCCGACGTCCAATTGGCAGTCTCCTAAAACAGCACTAACTCGTCTCTCTTCCAGCGCAGATTTCACCCATCTGACCAGTACTGGAGCAGTACCTCTAGTCCGAAGGGCATCGCAAATAGTAGCAGTCCTTGCTTTATCAAAGGCACCCTCTATATCAAAAAATATTTCTAGGGTGACCTCCTTATGCAGGAGGGCCCTTTCTACCTTATGCACGACGGCGTGAAGGGCTGTCTCCGTGGATCTCCCTCGCCTATATGCGTGCTGATTCTTGTGGAATGGGTACCTGGCTAGGTCCCCTTCCAACAGATATCTGTCCACTATCCTTTCCAGTGGTTTTAGCAGGAAGGCCGTGAGACTGATCGCCCTAAACGATTTGGCAGCTGTGTAGTCCTTTTTGACAAACAATAATTCCTATTTTTTTATAAACCTATATTTAACCAAACAAAAAATGTGATGTCATAAATTATTATTGAAATAAATTTGAGAAACACTGTATCCAGACCAACGACCAAGACTACACCAAAGCTATAGACAATCACAGATGCCATAGAAAGCGTTGAGCCACTTTGATACCCACCAGATAAAATACTACCTCATCATTCTAGATGAGGCAAATGATAGATAATGAAGACAAAGAAGAAGAAATTGATCCCAAACGCAGCGATGAAAAAGATTTGCAAACTGTTTTCCAACTGTTTGTATTAAATTTAAATTAAAAACAAATTTATCGCTGTTTTTCTCAGAAACGAAGTTGTGGAAGAAATAATATATAAACAGAAAGTTAAATATATTTTTATAAGTTGATGTTTAGTTCGTGCAAATTCTATAAAATGATTTTTAAAAATCGTAAACCAGGTGGAGAATATAAAACTAAAAACGAAAATCTCATTTGAAATAAAATACAGATTTAATGGGTGAAAGACAGACAAAACTAATACGAGTATGTATATTTTTTATTAATTCAGAGGAGCAACTTTTGGAAAACGAGACTAAATTAAACCACTATTCGTATTTTGTATCAAGTATTAAAAAGAAAAATAATGCATACACCACCTTTGACTTTATTTATTGAAAACGACACATTTGTTTAGTTTTTGTTATCATCAATATAAAAACTTAGGAGCAGCTTAGTTTTATGCTGATTACCTGATGAAAACAATCTTATAAATCAAATAAACTATACAAAAATACTGCACCTACATAATTAAAGCCATTGTAAATGACAAACTTCATAATTTATTACTGTTTTCTGTTGAATATACAGTTGTCCGCTAAAAAAAATATCTTAATAAATTATTGGATTTTATTTTCACAAGGACTGCAGCTAGATCTGGGTATAAACATTATTTATCTGATAAATGGCTAGAATTCACATGCCAATTAAAAACTTAAATTTAAATATGGCTACACCAAATTATGTTGCCAAGACAAAGAACATATTTTAGTGCAACCGAAATATATTTCATGTTAACCAACACTATTGGAAAAAATGTTTATCTTCTAAGACAGGTACCATTTGGCACGAGTCCAATTTCGTTTAATATATTTTGCTATGGTAAACACAAGCAGACACACCTGACCATTTTCAAATTAATTCAATATTACGCCAACTACGCCTGATATAGTCTGGCTAACATTATAACTGAGGAATATTTGCGAATATTCTGTTAATGGCAGATGGCCCAAATTTTGAATTCCTACAATCAAACACATTAATTGTTTTGTTAACACTCTTTGGTGCCTGTTACACATCTGGAGTTATTAAAAGCGGTTAAAGTTAAACATTTGCCATCCCTAATCTTAACGAAAGTCAAGCTGAACCATCTGAACCCGTGGTACATCCATGGGTTCAGATAGTTTTCCAGCTTTCCTATAAGAGACTGTGCCATTTTATTTGCTAAACCACCATTAACTTATATCTTTAATTTATCGCTTTAATCCTCAATGTATATGAAATTCTCAAAAAGAATGATAAACGGCTAATTGAAAATTATCGCCTAATTGTAAACATGTGTAACTTTGCTAAAGTGTTTAAAGCTGTACTCCTTGATATCCTGTATAATCATGTGAAGCCATATACATCCACTGATCAACAGGGATATAAACCGAGAACATCTAATTGTAGCAGCTTAGTATGCATTACACAATATACTGCTGAACATTTAGATAGGGCAGGCCAGGTAGATGTCATTTACACAGATACTTCAAAAGAATTTGACAGGCTTGACTATAGTACCTTACTGCAGAAACTGCAGTAAGGTACTAATGATTTCATAAAAATTTTTTGCTCTTAGTTAAATAATAGAAAACAGTATATACATTATCATGGTTACAAGTCTATCAATATTAAGGCCATTTCTGGCGTCCCTCAGGGGCTCTGTTCTTGGGCCTCTGGTATTTGTTATATTCGTAAATGACATTACCATGGACCTGCAATGTATTTCATGCAGACGATGAAATATTTTTTCACATTAATACAGTTGAAGACTGATGCGTAATTCAAGATGATCTTAATAAATTAAACAATTGGTGCATTAACAATAAATTATATCTGAACATTACCAAATATAATATTGTTACAAATTCTCGTAAACTGGAACCACTTGAATTTAGATATAATACTACTATTAACAGATGCAATCAGTTTAAATCTGGGAGTCTATTTTCTCCAAACTAACTATCAATATTCACTTAAATAATATTGTTGCTAGTGCTTTTAAAAGTTTAGGATTTATTATTAGAAACTACAAACAATTTAATAACACAGAGACGCTCATTCTCTTATCGGCATCAGTAGTATGGAATCCTGGATAAGAAGTACATATAACAGCTATTGAATCAGTTCATAGGCATTTTGTCAAATGTTTGTGGTACGAAGTTGATGGAACTTTCTGATTTCCAAATGTTCAACTTTTATCGAGATTCAATATAATTAAATTTAAAACTAGAAGAATATGTCATTCGGTTTCGTTTTTATTCAGAGTCGTACATTACTTAATTGACTGTCCAATACTTCTGAGTAATTTAAGTTTTCACATCTTAAATTTGCCCGCACGTCATATGTCATCCTTGTTATACTTCCCTGTTCCTAGCACAAATGTTCTTTTGTTTTCCCCACTTTATGTAATGTCTCACAATTATGATTCTTTTATGAATGATCTTGATATATTTGCAATTTTAATGTAATAAAAAAACTAATATTACAGCACTAGTTTATTTTGAGTTTAGTTCATGTTGAGTTTAGCTTAAATATTTAATTTTAGTTATTCACATTTTTGTTATACTAGTTTTACTGTAAATTTTGATTGTCCGTTCCGGTGACTACATATTTTTTTCTTTTGTTTTTTTAGTTTCGTTTAAATAATGTTCAAAATTGTCCATTTAGGTATGTTATTGTTAATTAAGTTTGTAATAAAACTGTATTGTTGTTCCTGTCCTATAACTGGAAATTTTCTGTATAGGCAGCTGTATTGCTAAATAAATAAACTTAACACAGAAATGCTAGGCAATTTCCTGCAGCGAGAATGCCTTGTCGAGCAATTGATCCTCACACCATTTGATTTCATCAAGGCGCGAAAAACATCAGTGTGTTGAGCAAAACGTTATTCAATGGCCAGCACATTTTCCCGATTTAATCTACCTTAAATGTAAAGTGTTCGGCTTTAAACCCAAAATAAGAACTTAAAATAATGAATAAGGGAAGAAGATTCGGTGCCCACAGAAGAAATTACTCGGAAATATTCGAAGTAGACTGGAACGGTGTGAGGAATGATAGAAAACATCTAAAAGTCATCTTTAATAAATAAGATGGCTCTTGGTAACTAAATAGAACAACTAGATTTCAATGCATAATTCGGTTAAAAAATCATTGAGTTTTATTGACCACCCTGTCCATTTTAGTTATGAAGTATATTTCATTATTAAAACCGACAAGCAATGCAATACAGGTTTTGGCTATTAAAAAGATACATTATATAAGTGAACTTAATCCAAGACTCTATATAGCCAACGACATCAGAGAGTTGCTAGGCGCACTTGAAATATACTTTTGAATTTGCAAGTCATTTCCAACCACTACGTTTCTAAGCATCACGTCTATTAGATAACTGCATAATATATTGTCTAATAGCAATCATAAATCTTCTAAATATTGTGTAAGCACTGGTTTCCATAAACTGCAGAATTTTGCTAAACACTCATTTTGTCGTGAAGTAGAGACTTTTAATGTGCAAAGTAATTACAAAATTTGTTAAATTATTTAGGAATTTACATAATTGTGTAGATTTAGTATAACGTATATAACATAACATTATCATAAAATACACACATCGCATAATACAACAAAGTATGAGAAGTGACATGATACGTCCCAACCTAAACTCACTGACAGAATGGTAAAACGCTTCCAACGGAAAATTATTTTCTTGACTTTATAAGGCTTTTTGGTCGAGAGTAAGGACACTTGTTGGTCTCTCACCACGCAGTCCCGGGTTCGACCCCCAGTCGAGATGCCTCGAGGTATCTTAATTAAGGGATACAGGTGGTTGTATTATCTGTAGTTAAGAATGTTTTTAGATAACTGCAATTTTTTAAACGTTGTATAAAATTCATGTTTATTATGGGTGTAATAATTATTAATTATAGGCACGTTTCTCGTGCAAAAATGCCATACAAGGAAGGGGAAGATTACTTTTTTTTAAATAAGCTCCAAGGATTAGTGTATGGCACGTAGTGATGGTAGCTGGAAATTTTTCTCAAGGAGATTTCCCGGGAATGGAAAATATCCCAGGAATTTCCCCAAACTCTAATTTCCGGGAAAAACGGGAATTTTGCTAAATATTATAAAATAAATCTGGCAATACTAAGTGACATTTTCAGTAATACATTAGACAACACGGCAACACCATTATTCTCTTTGAACTATCGTACATTTGCTTGTTGCATGTTCTGTTTTTTATTTTAAATCACTAAAAATATGAGCAGATTCGCTCAGTTAAAATGACTAATAATAATATTCAGTGAATATTCTCGCTAGTGTACTGACTAACCTGCATTTCAATAATAAATTCTATCAATTAATATTTTATTAAATTAATATTATGTTTAAAATTAAACTTGAAGAGGGAAAGTCTGAACATTGCGCCAGCGTGTAGGCATTTAGAGGCCTCGAAAAGAATCACGTCGAGAGAATAAATATACTATATTTATTAGCGGTTTTTTTGCAGAGAATTCGACCGGCCCAAGTTTAATTTACGACTTCTTCTTTTTGTGTATCGAGATCAGAGTTCTCGGACAGTCCGATGCAATCGTAATCCGCGCATAGGAGAACCGGTTAGGAGTCTACAAGGACCAGTTCTGAGTAAAGATGTGTGTCCACGGTCAGAGCTCCCTCGCTTCAGCTGTTTCATCTTTGGTGGCGGACAAAAGACGCATTTCTTGCTGAATAGCCATGGCCACAGATAAAACTTCGGATGAAAAGGACTACTTAGTATTCCTTCGCATATTTTATGGGGAAACGGCATATCTTACACCATATAATGCAGGGAAATATCTTACAGTGAAATACGTGCTAACTAAATAAACCACTTTAGCCAGGTGATATTTTGATTTAATTATGAAATTTTACAATTATAATTCATGGGAACGTAGTATATCATCAATCATCCAACGATATCTATACAGGGTGTTCTGATTTTACGTTACCGATCACGTATCTTAGAAGAAGTACATTATGTAACTATTCGGAGTATGTTAAGGGAATTCGTGTTTTTGTTTCAATGTCTTGGTTAGCTTAATTTTGAAAATCTTTTGTTGTTGATATATTCATATTTGTTTTAAATAGGAATATCTCAAAAAATATTTAATAAAAGATAGGCAAACTAGATATTTGCAGTCAGTAAAAAGATATGTAAATGTAGAAAAGTTTACACCAAATCGTTATACTATGTTTTTCTAAATTCATAATCTCGGCTCTTCAAGTCTTAAGGTGGCGGCGGCGTTAGTACTTAAAATTTTTCGACTGATGAGAACGAAAAATGAAAACATTTGATTCATTTTAAATACCTAGTATATAGATTTAATATACAGTGTGGAACAGCCAAATTGAATAATTTCAGTATCTCAATTATTGTGAATATTTATAAAAAATTCCGAGACACGTCTATTTTGGATTTGAAAATGACATCCTGGAACGTAAAAAATTTCATCCCTAAATTTAACCCCTTCGAGTGGCAGTTGCAACACCTAAATTTTGAAATGGGAAGTAGGAGCTTGTGATACCTCATTTGAAAGGTCTTTTCACCCTCTATTAAAAAATGCTATGGTTTTAATATTTATTGCAAAAATTAATTCTGCTTGACGAAATTCGCTACAACAAACGAAAAACGTAAAAAATTACAGCGTTTTGTTCCTGCAGGCTAGCAAAAACAATGTGTTCTTCTTCAACATTATCAACTAAAAAAGAAGACATAAAAACTTATCAAAATTCTTCATAGCTGGCATTGCCAGTTTTATTGAAAACGCCTTAAGAGTCTTATCTACCCTATTAAATCATAATTCTCGAATATCTGGTTTAAAACTTATCCGATTTGAGTGCGATTTTTACAAGATTTTTCAAAAATATGTATAAAATGTCGCAATGTAATTTTTTTTTTTTAGAGTCGTCAAAAATTTTTCGCATGCATTTTAAATATTTTGTATCCAAATTTTTTAACATTCCGACATTAGTCACTGTTTGTAACGTTTATATTCATGTGACCCAACTATTGGATTAGTTGAAAATAAATTTATTAGAAAACTAAAAACTGCATATCTATATTCCGACAATAGCTGCCATCTCGCATGATATTTCGGAAACACGGATGCACTTGCATACACTAGACTCGTTTGCGGGAGGGGGAATCGGGCACTTAGGAACCACGTTGCGATTTGCGTAAACAACAGTGGCGTGTGTATTCTAGAGATATTTCAAATTTACTTATTTGTTATAAAATGGGTACATTTGATTTCAATAAAAACTGGTACACTTTCTCTTAGCTATGTAAATCATTCGTTCTTTGATTGATATTAATAATCTTACAAATGTCACTTTGACGTTAATCAGTGGCGTCATTATTAAAAATGGTTCGACATCTAACAGATATTCAAAAATTTCGAATTGTTTCTAAAATTGAAGATGGTTGGTCCATAAGAAGACTTGCTGCTGAATACAATGTGAGTAAACCACGATAATGAGTGTTAAAAAACAATGGGAAACCAACCAAACGGTATCCCGTGAAGTTGGTTCCGGTAGGCCCAGAAAATGCAATAATCAAGAAGATGAAAATCTTATAAATTACCTAATAGAAAACCCTTTTCAGACTGCAGTAAATGCAATTTCAGAGACAAATTTCCCTGCTTCGGTATCTACTGCTTGCAGAAGAATAAAACTACAAAGCGACTTGAAGAGTTGTTCAGCGGCTAAAAAATAAAAACTTTCAGAAGAAAAGAAGCAGGGTAGGATTATTTTTGCACTCAACTATATAATCAATGATGAAAACTTCTGGGGACAAGTTGTCTTTTCTGACGAAAAGGTTTTTAAATCCTGTAACGATGGACATGTTCGCGTATATAGGCCTCCTTCCACTAGATACGACGAAAAATATACTTTCGATCCACAAATATCAGGAAGGTTTTCAGTCAATGTCTGAGCTTGGATGAGCCTAAATGGGTTAGGTGTGTGTTGGAATAGTGGTGGTCATCTCAATTCCATTAAATATATTGAAATATTAGACAATATTATGTTGCCGTCAGTAATGAGGTGTTTCCGGAAAATAATTTTATTTTCCAACAAGACAACTGCTCCATACATACGGCCCATCGTGTCAGGCAATGGTTTCTTAATAAAAACATAGAGCTGTTACCGTGGCCATCTAAAAGTCCGGATTTAAATCCAATTGAAAATGTATGGGGACTAATGGTGAAACATATAAGAAAATTAAATAACCATCCAAATAATGCCCAAGAATTGGAAGGGATAATAATTGAAGACGCTTGAGAGAACTTGTCGCAAGAAGTTGACCTTGCAAGAAATCTGAATTTGCCCATGCCTGCAAGACTTCAGGCAGTTTTAGACGCTAATGGAGCAATGACAAAATATTAGTTAATTCTGTATTACGTAATTGAAGTTCATTTATTTTATTTTTTTATTGTATTTTTATGTTCACTTTGCATTGTTTACATTTTTTTTAATCTCAAGTGGTATTTTTGTGTTCTTATTTTAAAAATAGAATTATCATTATTCAGTTAGTATTTTAATTACAACCATTAGTAGAATTATCCGTAACAAATATTATTTTTTTAAACAATAATATGGCAGGCTTGAAAATGTTTTGAAAAAGTTATTTTCTAATTATTTTTTAAAATTCCATTTGAATGAAATAAAAGAGAAAGGTTTAATAAGTTTAAAAACACAAAGAAAACCGATCTCCTCCAAAAAACCCAGGTCCGGGGTAAATCACTTCTTCTCCACCCCCCTCTCGACATGCCTGGCCAGCCCTATTTACAGACATATGCACACAACTAAACTATTAAGATTTTCGATTACAAGAGTTGTACCAGTATTTTTTTAAATCAAGTGTACACCTAAGTAGACGTGTTATTGAAAGTTATTATTAGTGCAGTGAAAGAACAATGGGAAAAATAAAAACATATCATAAGCGTAAATACCCTAGCAGAAAACCGAAAAATCGAACATTAGCCCAAAAGAGAAAATATAGAAAGTAAGTACTAGTGAAAATTGAATTTTTTCGTAAATTAATAAAAGTAATAATTTTCTTTTATTTCCAGTAATTTCTGTAGAGAGACTAATATAAATGAAAGTTTTCCCATTTTGCCGTCTCTAAATATTGATATGGAGAATGAAAGGTGAATATGATAATTTTTATTTTTGATTTATTTTAAGCGCAGTAACCTCATGTACAGGGTGATCATTTTAAGTGCACCTTACTCGATTTTTCTGCTGTATTTTTAACCTAGGAAAAAACTTCAAAAATAATACTTATGTGCTTTTTTCTAAGGAATCCGAAAATTAAAAACAATTGAATGTCAAATAAAAAAGAAAACGCCGAAAAACTGAAAAATAAAAAAATTACACCCCGCATTAATATGCGGAAATGGACATATGACATTCCGAATACTGATTAAATATGCGCGTCACATACATATCTTTTACTTCCGGTTTGACCGGAAATTGCCTTAATTTTTTTTATTCTAAATGATATATCCTGTATATTCAGCTCAATTTAAAAAATTTCTTTCTGAATTCAGAATATATGTAACATCATCATAACCTTTCATATTTCATAAAAATATTGGAGTTTAAATTTAAAATAACACAAATATATTTTTCATATTATTTCATCGCCTTTTCCATTCTGAGTTGAATGATATGACACACATTGATAGTTCCATTTTATAGGAAAAATTTTAAAATAATACTATGCATTAATAAGAAACGGTAAAATGGAATTTTTTTTGTAGATTAACGATTTAATTGTTTTGTTGTTTAGTTCTTTAGCTATTTTTAAACAAAGTAAATAAAATAATTTCGGGTTTTTTTTATTGTTTTTACATTTTAATTGCAGGACAAGGACGCATGAAGGGTAAGGTTAGCTACTGCTTAGCTTATAAGCTTGACGCAATACAACTTTTTCGTCGGTTTATGTCGTACGAAACCTCTAGTACTCCGCCTCTGATAATTCAACATCTCTCGATCTGAAATGTTCCACTATGCCGTTCTGTAACTAGAACATCGGCCACCTTCGACATTCGCCGCGATAATTTCGGTTTGGCTGTATATATGCACCGTGGCCTGCGCGGGGTGTGGTAAAATCGAGACTATATTTCAATTGCATCTGATATAGACTCTTAACTACTTGCTATTTGATTGACAGCAATAAATAGTTGTCAGCGTTTTGCGTACCGTTTGAGTTTTGCTAACTGCAATGCCTAAACATGGTTTATTTAACAGAAATGCATAAAAGAGCAATTATACAGATGGTTGGTTACGGATATACACTGCGATCACAGGCCGAGGTTGCTCGCCTATTTCAAGAAAAATTTCCTAATTTGCCGCCTATATTTCAAGGTACAATTAGTAAAATTAAAAAAGCAGTTTCGCGCAAATGGACATATATGGCAGATAAAAAACGTCCAATGCAATGAGTAACGATACCAAATTCGAGATACTGCTTGAGTTTGAAGAAAATCTAGATAAACAAGCAGCTTCAGCATTGAATGTTTCCCATTCTTCGATTATTCGCCTATTAAAAGAAAATTAAATGCATCCCTATAAACTGACCCCAACTCAGAAGCTTAGTGAAGACGATTTTGATAGAAGCACGTATTTTTCTGAACAAATGATGCAAAGGTTAGATAATAATGTTATCCAAGTAGATAATGTTTTGTTTTCTGATAAGTCCACCCTTCACGGTCAAGTTAATCGTCAAAACTGTCGATACCGGCCTAATGAAAATCCTCAATGGTTGAGAGAATTACATACACAAAATCCTGAAAAGGTTAATGTTTGGGCGGGAATAATTGGAGACTATGTCATTAATCTCTTTTTCATTCATAACAATTTGAATGGAGTTACTTATTTAGCTCTGTTCCAAAATAATGTCGTACCAACTTTGGCAAACTTATATCCTGCTCAAGCAAACCCACAAGTTCCATCCGATGTGATATGGTTCCAGCAGGATGGAGCTCCACCACATTATCGACTCAATGTCGGGCAATACCTCGACGTAACATTTCCAAATCGGTGGAGAGGGAGGGGAAGTTCGCTAGAATGACCAGCACGTTCTCCTGATCTTACACCATTAGAGTTCTTTTATGGGGATATGTAAAAAGTATGGTATACAAAACTAAGCCAAGTGATATAGCTGACTTGAGAAGAAAAATAACTGTTGCGGTAAGGTCGCTCAAGCTTCAGATGTTGCAAAACATTAGAAGACATTTTTATTTAAGATTATGATGCTGCTAAGACGTTTAAGGAACTCATTTTGGACATCTACGTTGAAATTAATATTTTTTTAGTTTGCTGTAGCGAATTTCGACAAGCAGATAAATTTATTCTTTTACTGTTAATTTTTGCAATAAATATTAAAACCATAGCATTTTTGAATACAGAATAAAAAGATCTTTCAAGTGGGATATCACAATCCCCTACTTCCCATTTAAAAATTTAAGGGTTGCTACTGCCACTCGAAGGGGGTTTAATTTAGAAACGATATTTTTACGTTGGAGGATGTCATTCTCGAATCAAAAATCGACGTGTCTCGGGATATTTTATAAATATGCACAATAATTGAGATACTGAATTTATTCCATTTGGCTGTTGTATAAATTACAAGTAATACTGATACTTATTTTTCTTTAAACCTAGAAAATACGAATATTTTATTTGGTGTTATTCTAAAACCTAAATAATCGTATTTTCTAGGTTTAAAGACAAATACTCTCCAACAGTTTTTATATATTAAATCTACAAGTTATTTAGAATGAATTGTTTTCGTTTTTCGATATTATTTTAAAAAATTTAACAGCTACGATTTATATATTTAAATTGGATATCTGGTGAAAACATAACCTTAAATCTTAGAATATTTTCGATAATACGCGTGTAAATAAGCATCTAAATATTTTAAATATTCTGAACAAGCAACTAAAGGAAATAATGCTGTCACTTGGGAACTTTTAATTTCATCCACGAGATTATGAGTAAGTTACATATTGAGGATAATTATATGATTTCGAAAAAAATACGGGTACCATTAGGTTTGGTGATTTAACATAGTTTAAAGTGACTTAATACTGTTTACCTCTGAGGTACAGAGTTTAATATTTGGAATAAATCAAATGATACTGAAATCAAATATTTCGTACAACAGAAGACAATAATTAATATGTCTATTTACTTAGAGATTATTTTCTTTATAATATTTTTCTTTATCGATTTCCACATAACAAAAAGCCTAAATTATTTACAATGTCGTCAATTTTATGTTTAGCATTGAAAGCCTCAATCGGTATGTAATATGTTAATCCAGGTGTTTGTTTTGATATGATTAAAACCGAGTCACGTCCATTAATAACCAATTAAATTTCCAAATAAAAGCAATTAGTTTAGTAGTTTGAATTATAATGATATACTTATAGTGTTTAAAATAAATACAGAGTCCGTAATAACTTTTCAATATGGTTTTTTGTTACCTGCTATTTTCATTTTAAATCCTAGTTTTCTCGATTGTTATTAGATAGAAAGAATTATTTACATGAGCAATCAAAGTACAAAATTTAAAACGCAGAAAAAAGTAAAACATAGCAAACAAAATATCAACTGGCTTGGGGCACATTCGATTTTCCAGTCGTCACCAGTCAATTTGTTAATACTGGGAGTATATAGATATACTGAAATCGTTACGGACCAAAATTACGCGATGGCATGTAATGACGTCACAGCCTGTGGTTATTGTCGATCGGGTTCTTCAGCAAATAATACTAGGGCAGAATAGAGTCCCTCAAGTCTCAAGTAAGAGTCTGGCCATACAGCATGCGACGGCTATGATTTTCCAATGGTTTAGCAGTCCAATAACATGAGGTAGGAAGCTGTCAATTAATTAGGTAGTGATTGGAAATATTTTGCATTTATTCATAATTAAAAACTGATACAAAATTTCAAATTCAATCGGCCGGAAAAGTATGAAAAAAAAATTAAAAAACATTTTAAAAAAAGGTGCACCGCGACACTTCATCCCTAACGCTGTGAAAACCGTAAGAGATTTGTCAAAATCTTATAGGACAATAGTTGTAGAGGAAGAAATTCTCTAATAAAAAGTTTGCGACAGTATATATTTATCTTTTATAGTTTAGCCGTGAGCCGCACTCAAAGTTGTGTAATCAAACTCGTGGCGCGCGGAAGCAGCTGTATTGACACGCTCTTAGTTGTTTATGTAATTCATTATGTACATTTTGTAACTATCGAAACGAGCCCAAAAATTTATTGATGTTTTACGCATTGTGGAGAAGTTTTCCGCAATGGGAAAAACCTTTTAGACCAAAAATTCAAATTTTGACAGCTGCGCGAAGAAAAAAATTGTCAATTTCATCGGAATTTCAGCAGAATTAAAGTTAAGATATCTTGGAGATTATTTATCGTAAACCAAAAAAATGTTGTGCAAATTGGGGGTCTTTTAATAACTAATAAGTCTGAATCCTTGGTATTTTATTGTAAAATCTATAGTTTCGCCGTAAAAAAATTCATAACTAAACAAAAGTATAATTTTTATCAATTCCTTGCACGAAAAATATTTAACAATGTGGATTTGACAAAAACTTGTCACCTTGTTTGAAAACTTGGTAACAAAGATAGTCTAGTTCACAAGTTAAAACCGGTGTTAATCAGTGATAAAGGTTGGAATGAAAAAAATAATATTAACTGAACATTTTTTTGCTAATTATTATTTACTAACTTTTACAAATCTTATTTCAGATAAGTATACCATATATCTTTTTAAACAATTATTTTTCCCGGCTATATGCCAAACCGCTGAAACTTGGATTACAAAAAAGATAATATGCACATTATGTTCAGTACGACTGACTCAATAATGTTATTGTTAATTTCAACTATTCTGTCCAGTAAAACCAAAAATAAATAAAACACAAGGTACTCCCCAGTTGACACTCACTTTAAAAAACTTTAAAAATATCTACCGACACGTGTTTCTGCTTGCATCGCTTCGTCAGGGTAGCCAGCACATTTAAGGAATCCAAAGTAAGGAAACTTGTAAACCTTAATGTAATAAACATTAATGGCTTCAGACAACAGAATAATTCAAATTATATAGTTGAAATTCCCCTTAGGGTCGAATAAAATAATTTAAAAACAAATTAAGTTCCTCTTCTTGGTAAAAGTTAAAATATAGAGTGGAATGAAAAATAATATTAACTGAAAATGTTTTGCTAATTATTATTTACTAACCTTTGCAATTTTATATGTGCTGGTAAACAATCTTAGACATTTTTCTAGACGTCATTCCGAATCCAATGGGCTATCGCCCATATTTTTACGACTTTTATCACTATTTACCACCGTTTTTAACTTGTGACCTAGACTAAGAATAATGTACCCTTTTCGGATTTTTTCCCATTATAATTTACAATTTCTTTTAAATAAACAATTGTTATAAACAGTTTGAGAAAAATCATATTTGCAGAAAAATCCTTATATTTCTTGAAACCAACTCATGGAAAAATAAGTTTTTTTAATCGTTTCCTTTTAGTCACTTTTAACTTAAATGTATGTATAATTTTTCCGTGTAGATTCATTTTAAATTAACTTATTTGGAACCACATGGTTTTATATTTTTGTAGAGCAAACAAAAAGCTTACCTAACTGGGAGCCTAGACCTAGCCAAAGCTTTTGAGAATTTATTCAAAGATAAAATGTTAAATAATTTCGTATATTGTAAATTTGGAAATAATTAAGTGTGCTTTAAAACAAACAATATTTAAATGTGCAGTAACTAACCTCACAAAGATATATATAAAATATATATAAAGTATTTGTAGGATTCCAATTTTTTCTTTCGGACTTTGACGGCCATCCTTTCTTTCTTTGAGGATCCCGCGAGAAAACTTTCACCTTTTTTGTCATTTTTGGTACAATACAACTACACCCCAGTATCTTTACTGAGTAACACCGCACACTAACGAATATTATACAACTAAAACTATGCGATTCTGCTGTTATCTATTAAAATCTACTGAACGACTTCTAGGCACTAATTGTTAATATTAACAATATCCCACACCTTTAAACGACTAATTCAAAATAAGCACAACCCTCAAGTGCAAACTAAAATACACAGAAACTAATTGTGAACAAACCGTGAATTCGACAAATATGGACCACTGGCGGTTCTTCTATAGGGTCGTTTGGTCAATGACCTCCCATATACAAATAAAAAAAATAGAGCTATTCATTTTCTGAACTTTAAAATATATAATATATATATTTTTAATATTCTTAAAAAAATATATTAAAGTTTCTAGTTCATTCTATTCACAATACTATTCAAATATCGAGCCTCTACATTCATATTCATTACATTATTCATTTATAGAATTTAAAAATCTTGGGTCAATCCACAACTTGTCCTCAAAGCTAGCTACGGACCGAATTTACAACGAATTAAAGTGAAATAGACTTATGCGCGAATCGTCAGAAAGCAAAAGAGACAGAAAACACTGGCGGGGACAATGTCCCTGACACATTTTACGGAAACGGTAACGTACGAAGTTCTGTAGAGTAGTCTTAATGCTGACTAGGTACGCGTTGGTCGGTAAATTCTGTCGCGTTGTTTTTAATGTTTTTATTTCTGAACTTTTATTAGTAAATCTCTACTTGTCGTGAAATTAAGTAAAACAGTGTTTTTGGTGTTTACTATTAAATATGAATGTTGTACAAAATATATTAAAACTGAAAGATGGGCATAAGTTGGGTTATGAAAACCGAGTGAAATTCAAAGGTGGTGGCCGTCCAAAACTTAATATGATGATAAAGCAAACATCTCTTGATAAGAAAAAAGAAGTCAATAGGTATTTTCGAAATTCAATGTACGATTTATCCGAATGGATTTGCGGATGCGAGGGAAAAAATGCATTTTTTTGTTTCCCATGCCTGTTATTTGGTGATGATCCTGATCCTATATGGTCCAAAATAGATGTAACTGACTTGAAACATTTAAAAATAAAAGTACAGAAACATTCGCTCGCATCAAGTCATATGAATAACTGTTGTAGTCTAGCAACACTTGGTACAGTTGATATTAGTATGCAGTTAGACAGTGCCTATTGAAAAAGTTTAAAAGCTTACAACGAAAACGTTTCAAAAAAATAGATATATTTTAAATAAAATAATAGACTGTGTATTATTCTGTGGAGCTTTTGAGCTAGCACTACGCGGACATGACGAAACTGAGTCCTCTGATAACCCGGGAATATTTCGAGGTCTAGTAAATTTTGTATCTGAACTAGATGCCATTTTTAAAGACCATTTGCAAATAAGTACTGTGTTTAAGGGCACTTCGAAGGCAATTCAAAATGAACTTTTAGATTCGATACAGGCGATTATTCACGAAGAAATAAAATCTGAAATGAATCCATCTGACTTCATTGCAGTTCAAGTGGATGAAACCACAGATAGTTCCAATAAAGTACAAGTAGTTTTTGTGTTTAGATACGTTTTAGACGGTGTTGTATGTGAGAGATTTTGGAAATTTATTCAGCCTCAAGGAACGGCATCGCAGCATTTGACAGATGTAATTTTAAAAGAGTTAGAATGTCTGAAAATTTAAGAAAGTCCTGAAAAATTGATAGCACAAAGTTACGATGGAGCATCAGTAATGAGTGGTGCTTTTGGAGGTTTTTGCTAATTTACATACCTTTTCTTCATTCTTTGGAAAATCGCTAAAAAAGAACAGCCGTGTTAGATAATGTTGTTAAGGTGAGATTACCTAAAGCGGCCAACACGATGGAATTTTAATACAAAGTGCATAGAGACTGTTTATACCTATCGAACAGAATTATTAGATTGTTTAGAAAAAATCATTGATAATGAATCAGAAAACAACACTCTAAACCAAGCTATTGGTTTAAAAAACTACTTAAAATGAACATTTTCTTTACTGGTTAAATTTTTTCATTTAATTATGCCTCATTGTGATATATTGTTCAATCAATTACAAAAATGTAATATCGATGTCATAACAGTAAATAAGTGTATTGGCGTTTTTAATAGTAAAATTGAAGACATCAGAAATAAAATTTTGAATAACTATTTGGAGGAGACATCCATGCAGTCTGCCCAGAGATATAAAACGGAAGAATCAAAAGGAGAATTTCATTAGAAGTTTGTGATATAATTACATCTGAGATCAAAAACAGGTTTGGCTTCAGTAATGATTTAGCAGTGTCTCAGTTATTTTACGCAGATATGTTTAAATTAGATAAAACGGAGTATCCAGTCATAAATCATTTGAAACTTAAAACTGAATTAGAAGTATTATATAGTCGAGAAGATTTTTCCAATAGTGAAGGTGCAGTTGCTTTGTTAAAGCTTTTATTAACAATAATTTGTGCAATACTTTTTATGAAAGTGTCAAACTGTTAAAAATCTTGTGTACTCTCCCTATGACTACCGTCGAAAGTGAACGTTGTTTTTCCACCTTAAAAAGAATAAAGACATTTTTAAGAAATACCATGGGTCAGGAAAGGTTATCTTCTTTAGCTATGCTTACCACAGAAAGGGCATTAATAAAGAAGATAAAAGACTTTAATGAAAAAGTAATTGACCACTTTGCATCTCAAAAAGACCGGAGGATCGACTTGGAATTTAAATCACTTTAAAAGGTAGGTAATACAGTAAACTTTTCTAATTGACCTCCTTATCTCTTGACCCACGAACCGCCACTGATATGGACGTCGCGTACCATGTTACCGTCCAAGCCAATGAAGAAGATGACATACCTATAGCCAAACTCTTCATCTAAAAGACTCTAGGGCAGAAGTGCATAGAAGAGCACTTATAGTTCTTCTTCACCTCAACATGACATGCATTTTGTACCTACCTATTAAAAAATCTTCACGGGTTTTTGTGCACCCCGACACTGGAGTTGCTCTGCTGAAAAACTATCGACAAGAGGGAGAAACTCTAAAGTCATTAAATGCCATCTAGGGTCCCAGTACATCTGCTATCGGGATCTGCCTTTAATAATAACACAGGCCTACGATGATAAAATTGTCTTAAATCTAATAGACGAGTTTTATAGTTTTTTTGGGTCTTGATTACAGGAAAAATAATGAAAAAAATCCATCACGTTTGGTTTTTCACAATACGCGATTGATATTAGACAAAATTCAACTAATTTAATGGTTATTTGTTTGCATAATTATAAATAACTATTAGGCTTTTCAAAGCAGGCAATAGTGTAATTTTCATACAAATCAAAAAAAAAAATGCAAAAATGTAATATGAACCAGTAAAATGATATTTAAGAGGAAAATTAAAAAAAGATTCGCATTTGGACGGTAAGAGCAAGGTGAAAGATTCCATCAGGATATTAAAGAAATGGAAGAAGATACCAGGGATGATGCATATGAAACAGTATTCAATATGTTATACATCATCATATTTTTAGGATTTTTAAAAAAATCCATAAATACATTGCTCTAATGTTGTTGTATAACATAGTTTACGTAAAAAGAAAAGAAAAGGTACACCAACAGACAGACACACAGCAATTACACACGGATTCTTTTATCGTATTTTGATTAGTTAAAGATGTTCTGGAACGAATTTCTGTGAGAATAATTAATCTATACTGCATCAAATAAAATAAAAGCACCTACACTGCACTTACACAAACAAAATACTCGAATGCTGATAACCAACGCCATCAAAAGAAGTTGTCTGAAAAAAAGCTAATTGCTAGCTTATGTCTGTCACTATAAATTTTACAATTATTTGGCTTGCACAAATACTGTAAGAGGATTAGTTGGCCGCCATTTATGTTTTTGTTGTAGGATAATCTGGGCACTCCAGATTAATGCGGTCGCCAACAGAACGCTCTATCCTAAAATGTACTGACTGACATTATTCATGCCGCACGTAGCACGCAAATCATACATGTGACAAGGAGAACATATGTTACGTAGCGGCGATTGACGACAAAAAAATACTAGCAATGTTGCAAAAATATGTGAAAGTACTGTCTAGTTAATTAAGGAAACAATTTTGTTAATTACATGCACATGAAACCACTACCTGGTGAACAAGGTATCCAAAGTGCGTTAAAACAGGTAGTTATCTTTTCAGGATCGTCCGATAGAAAACAAAAGAAGCTTCTCAAATTTAAAATCGCAAATACAGATTTTTCTGCGACTTTAAAGAAAAATATCCGAAATAGAATTAAATAAGTAACGAGCATCTTTTCATAAAAACTCAAGGCAAATGACATTTTACAAGCAACACAAGTGTATTATATTTTAATTGAACTGTTAGATATGATTTGTATCAAAAATTATTTTTGCGCATGTAAGGCCATCTAGATATAAATACCTAATGTACCTTCTATGAGTTTTCGTATGCAATAAAGTCAGTCTAATGCAGTATGTCGTTGAGTACGTTTGTCTCCTAATTTCTCCTCGAATTGCTCAAGTTGTACAACATGGACATCTCGATTTTCTTCTTCTCACTCGTACATAAAAAATATTGCCCTCCTCGTACATGTTGAGAAATAACCTATCTTACTTTTATGCAAAAAATTCGACATTGAATGGAGCCGCATGTTCTCTTAAACACCGTATACCATACAATAATTAAATAATATACAGGGTGCTCGGCTTTAACTTCCTCAACATAAATATCTTGCTTATCTTGCGAGTTAGAAGATTGGTTAGTTAGAGAAAAGTTGAACATTAACGTGAGAAAATTATTGAAAGGAGTCGAACAAATAAATTGGGATGAATTGTATAGGGAAAACCATGTCAACAATGCGACTAATTTCTTTCTACACCAATTTAAGTTTAAAAATAAATGAAGCAACAACAATTGTTCAAATAACAAATAGAAATAATAAACTTAAACTCATGGATGACCCAAGGGATACTAAATTCCATTACAAAACGTGACAAATTTAAGCGAAAACTTATGAAAAATAAAGAAAATATAAGGCTAAAAGAATACTATAATAACTATAGAAGCACAGTAACAACACTAAATAGAGCCACTAAAAATGATTACTATAAAGAAAAAATCCAAGCTTCTGGGAACAATTATAATAAATATAGTTTAAAAAAACTAAAAAACACGCTTTTAAAGCACATCAAACTAAAAAGTGAAAAATAATTATTAATATAAACTGAAAACAATAATGAACGAAAAAATACTAGTATTATTGTGAAAAAAACGTGGGTTGCTCGATATACGAAAAATATGGCACAAAGCGCCCCACGCTTTTTACAATAATACTAGTATTTTCGTTCAATTTTTCAGTTTATATTAATAATTATTTTTTCACTTTAGTTGTTGCTTTATAACGTGTTTTTAGTTTTTTTTAAACTATATTTATTTTTCACTTTTTAGTTTGATGTGCTATGAAAGCGTGTTTTGTAGTTTTTTTCAAACCATATTTATATTGCTTATTGATGCTGATATTATAACATATTACGATCCAACAGATATTTCTGGAAAAAAAAAATATTTTTTATTTCAGCCATGGGATTTGAACTCACGCCCGAGGAGTCCGTCGTTTCGCGTCGACTAAGACTTGCCCGCTCGGCCAACGATCGAACTGAGAACCACGGAATATACTTACAATATTAAGCCTCTTGCTCTCACGCAGAAGATACGTGAGGAAAGGACTGGCGATCCTGATCATGATAATGATATAAACTTATCAAATTATTGTATTGTTACCGGTTCTTCGTAAGTGTACAAAGTTTCAATTAAATCTGTCCGTTTAAAGTGGGCCAAAATCGAGTCCAAAGAGTCGGTTACAAACAAACAAACAAACAAACATACAAGTGAAGCTAATAAAAGCGTGTTAAAAATATTTGGGACTGTATCAATGAAGTAACAATTCATAATCGAAAATGCACTGACAGTATCGACAAAATCATTGAGAACGATAAGCAAATAACTGGTAGAAAAGAAATAGCCGATACTTTCAACAATTTCTTTATTGAAATCGGTGAACAAATCGCAAAAGAAATCCTCGATCAACTACAAAAGCCGCCAATCAACGAAAATATAAACGGAAATATTAATTCAATGTTCTTGGAGGACGTATGTAGTCATGAAATAGAGATTATATCCGGCCTGAAAAATAACGCCTCGCCAGGGAAAGACGGTATAACAAGTGAAAACGGGTGAACAGTATGAGCGGGTGAACAGTCTGATATGTGCATTAGTTAAGCGTGCGCTACGCGCACCCTTGGCGCTGTGCAAGGCATCCTCCTCTGTCGCAACAAAAATTTGTGTATTATTGGCCGCCGCGCCGTTACGATGCGTCGGATCGAATTCGGTCATTAGACTTTTCTGCGCCGTTCGCGACGTAGAACGCCAACCCCCCCGCTATTTTGACGAAAAGTATTTACTATTTTTTCGGTCGATCGAAAATTTTCGGCGCGCCGACGGCCGCCATGCCGTTACGATGCGTCGGATCGAATTCGGTCATAAGACTTTTTTGCGTCGTTCACGACGCAGAACACACGCACCCCGCGAGTTTGCCGAAAAGGCGCGTTCCGAAATTAGCTCCCCCTCCCCAACCCCTCACTCCCCCTCCAATTTTTTTCACGTAAACCTCTCCTCGAATACTACCTACCCACGGGAGCGCGGTCCTTAATCTGCCGACGAAGTATTTTTTTTCGGACGATCTAAAATTTTCGGCGCTGTAGCCTACTCTTGTTGCTCATTGGGCGGCAAGGGGGGAATTTTCCGGGGCTTATATCTCGGCAACGGGAAGAGCTATCGAAGCGATCTCGACGGCGTTGTACTCGTCAAGTCGTTCCATACGGTACTCGGGGCGACCACTTTTTCGAAAAAAACAATTATTTCAAAATTCACCCCCACCCCCGCGAAAACGCGTGGGCAAACCATGTAACTTTATAAGGGCAAAATGTGCGCAAAAGCACCCCTTTTACGTAAAAATTTCGTCGCGTCCTCCAGAGCACTTTAGACCCCACTTCCGTTCCTCGTTAGCGGTATAGAACAACAAAAACCTTAAAACTAAACACATTAGTAAACCTATTGCTTACATCATTAGTCTTATGTTTAAAAGTTCCATCATACCTGAAATGTTTAAGGAGAGTATTGCGGTACCAATATATAAAAATGGCAGTAAAAATGATATGACAAACTATCGACCAATATTATTAACAAATAATATTGCAAAAATGTTTGAAAGGTGTCTGAATAATAAACTTCGGTCGTTTCTAGCAAAAAATAAAACAATATCAAAAAATCAATACGGATTTCAAAAGCATATCGGTACTGAGGAACCTCTTCAACTATTAGCAGATACCAGACTAACTAACTTCGATTCAAACAAGAAAGCCTTAGCAATTTGTTTGGATTTATAAAAGGCGTTTGACACAGTATCTCATACAAAGCTATTAAATACACTAAACATAATAGGCATCAGAGGGAAAGTATATGACTTATTTAAAGAATACCTAGGCAATAGACCTCAACATGTTAAAATAGGTAACGCTTATAGCGCAACAAAAATAATAAGAACTGGATTTCCCCAAGGAACTATCTTGGGTCCTAGCTTATTCCTTATATATTTAAACGATATATTACAAAAAGACTATGGTTGCAATATTATGTCATATGCAGACGATACGGTGCTAATTTGTGCTGAGGAGACCTGGGAATCCACAAAACAAAAAGCAACCGCTGCAATTGGCAAAGTAAAAACTTGGCTAGATAACAACCTCCTTAAACTGGACATTACATAAACTCAATATATGCCCTTCTATCCCACAAAAGCTGGAATGCCGCATGTGCTAGAACCCATACTTATTAATGAAACCGTTAACAGCTGTGTACATAGCTTTGCCACCATAAAATGCTTAGGATTGGTTTTAGACCCGAATTTGAAATGGGGAAATCTTATTGACTATTTAAATGGAAGAATACGAAAACTGATCTATACATTTTATAACCTAGAGTATACCATACAATAAAACTCTCCTTGTCACGTACATCAGCTTAGTTCAATCTATAATTAGATATGGTATCACAGTATGGAGTTCCGCCTATAAAGTAATTTTACGACCCTTGCAGATAACACAAAACTATATTTTGACAATAATTTTTAACAAAAAAAATGGAGAAAGCTGCAGAAACATCTTTATTGAGAACCAGTTACTTGACGTGGCGGGATTGTATATGCATGCTGCTTTAACCTACGCGCACATCAATAGACTATTGGATCCATTGTTGAACACCAATATGAAACAAGGGCTGGGACGAATAATGCGTATAAGGCGCCATTTTATAGCAAAAGGGTCTCTCAAAAAAGCATTAAATACAACGGAAACAAGTTATATAAGAAACTTCCACCACATATAAAAATAATGAGGAAAATGTGATTCAGAATAAAAGCAAAAAAAATATCTAATGGACAATTACATTACACTTCTATCCATTTTATCGTAATTTGACACACAATCGCAACATTACTTCCTCTCTCTATTTAAAGTATTTAAAAGTTAAATTTAGATAGAAATTTTCTACCTTAGTACATTCGAATCACCTCACTTATTCTTTTTATTTTTTTGACTTTTTTAATTTTGTATTTTTTTTCCTTTGGTATTTATACCTGTATATAAATCATGGCATTTATCCTACACTGCCCCAAATTATTTATATCAATTTTGTTTTTATCCATATTAACAGCTATAGATTTATTTTACTACAAACAATATAGGTATTAAATTTTTAGGATATTTACTTAATATATTATAGTATAGTATTATTAGATCGGTTACACATACTCTGTCCCTATTTTCTGCTCATTACTAAGCCTGGCCTAGCCATGGTAGATTCAGGGTCGGGCTCAATACCAATGCCATCGCGCGCTTGTTTACGATGACGATGACACGACACACTTCAGTTATCTGTCGGTCGATGCATAGAGTACTAGTAAATAATAAATAATGTTGAGCGTAAAGAGTAGAAAACGACCGTATGCTGATAAAGTGAATAAATTTATCGGTGATTTTCCGGATTTATTCTATGATGGATGTAAAATAATTTGTAAAGTTTGTGATCAAGACTTAATGTGCTGGAATAAATACGGCTGCAAAATTCATGTCAATAGTAACCGGCATAAAAATAAAAAAAAATGGCGTGTCTTCTTTAGAACCTCAGTTTATGTTTGATATACTGTTAATGCTGATTGCCTGTGATGTTCCCCTGCGCATATTGGATAAACCAGCATTTCGGGAGTTCTGGAATAAATACAATCCCCAGGTGAATTTAAAAAGTCTCTCATCGTTACGTAGATATGTACCAAGTGTTCGTGAAGACATTGTAAATAGGATTAAATGTGCATTAAAAAATACACAGCTGTGGTTATGTGTTGACGAGACGACAAATTGTAAAAAAAATTCTATTTTAAATGTTATAATACGTCTACTCGACCCTGTTAAACCAATATTTCCACTTTTACTAGCTAGCAAAAGACTGCGTGTACTGGCGAAACAATTACGCGGGTGGTGTTGGAGACTTCCGAAAAATTTGAAGTCAATAAGTCAAGTGTTGATGTTTGTGACCGACGGTGCTGCTACAATGCGTTTGGTGGGCCGTTTTCTTCAAAGAGACGATTGTAGGTTTTTACATGTTACGTGTAAAGTGCATGCGTTCCATCTTGCAGCAGAAACGATTCGAAAATGTTTTCCAGAGGTAGATGCATTAATAGCAAATACAAAAAGAGTATTTCTCAAATCTCCTAAACGGCTTCGAGCATTTCACACACTGTGTCCTTGGTATTCCGGAACCACCAGAGCCGATTCTTACACGTTGGGGAACGTGGTTGAAGGCAGCTTTTTATTATGCTGAATATTTTCAACAAATAAAAGCTGTGATACTACAGTTCAACCCTAACGAGGCTGCAGCTATTAAGGAAAGCCAGACAAGCTTTCAAGATGTTTCCCTTGAAACAGATTTAAAAACTATTTATAACAATTATAGAGGACTACACGACGCAATATAAAATTTGCAAAATACTTCGTTGTCGTTAGTGGAATCGCTGCAAATAGTGGACGACGTAAATACACACCTACAGACTATAAATGACGCAAAAATAAGCCCGTTATTGAAAAATTCGAGAGTGTATTATGGAAGAATCCTGATTTTACCAAATTAAGACAAAATTGTGATGGTGCATCTACAGCTGCGTTAAGCGAGTTCACAGAGTGTTTTACTTATGCCTGTATTACTTCCGTAGATGTCGAACGGTCTTTTTCAAATACAAACATATTTTTTCACCACAGCGAACATCGCTACTGAGACAACTGTAGAAACATATCTGATGCTACACAGTTATTATATAAGTGCTCCAGTTTGTGATAACGACAACCAAGCTACTTCATAAATCTGCTTAAGAAGGTGAGTTTTGTACATATCTTTATAAAGTGTACCAGTATTAATAAAATTTATTTCCATTTATTTTATTTATTTATTTATTTATTATTAGTTATCACTTAGATATATAATGTACATGTGTGAACGTCATTTAATAGTTTAATAATAATGTGTAGCACTAAGCTTACAAAATATAAGGAAATACATAAAAAAAGAATTTAAAGCGAAGGAAATAGTACAAAAACATACATCACAATATATAAAATATTTTCGTTTTTATTATTGTACTTATTCAAGTATTATGATATGATGCATCAATACGTCTCTGTAGGATTAATGACCTTGGCCAGGCTTGCTCATTACTATTACAAAAACATACTAACGAGACTATGAATACTGCTCGACACAATACGAGGTCTCCTCAGGTGTCATTTTTTTTTGTATTGTAAACTAGGTTGACATATTGTTTTGTTAAATTTGTTACAGTAGTAAATAAATAAAATCAATAAAAAATAAAATAAGTCCTATATTAAAAGTTCATTTAAGCCCCGAATTATTTAATGACATATTGGAGAACTCCAAAATACGACCTTTTCAATTTCTTGCAGATGTCCGAAAAACCAATTCATATAATTAAGTTCTGTTGGTCTTAGTAAGAAAATCATGCAACTTTTCTCTAATTTAACCGATGTTGTCACTCGTAAGATAAACGAGATCTCTATGTTTGGAAAGTTAAAGCCGAACAACCTGTATATAGTGCGTCGTTAGTCATATGCTGAGAATGTTACTTTAATATCCTTTATAGTACAAACAAATTTACAGTTTATTAATATCGGTCCCTGAGAAAATGCTATTTTAAATACAAACAAATATATTATACGTGTGTACATTTCTTTTTTTCATTTTGTTTACATCGACTACCGGAAGTGGGCTGACAGTCAAATAAAAAATGAGAAGCATTACTGCTGGTACACATAATATCGGGAAATTATAGCCCAGAGCGGATTTCTGCTCTAAAAACAGAATCAATGCACATTCAGCTAGTTGAGTAACATGCAGTACTCTCTGATATTACTACTACCTCTATATAGAACATATGCTTTTTCTTGATCATTAATTTCAATAATAGGAATGTGTAGAAATATCCTGGGCTTTCGGTCATTTAAATAAATAAGAACAATATTTATTTTCTTACGTTTCGGTTTATTACAACCATCGTCAGAAAACTATAATTAATTACACCAAAATTATAAGGTTATGCTATGTTATGTTATGCACTTACAATACAAATTAGTTTGTTATTTTTTAGGTACAGTTTTACATTTTATAACTATTGCAGATGAGTGTTTAGATGTGACTGAAACTTTTGTGGTGCGCTTTGTTTATGTTAACTGTAAAGAGGTGTGTAAGATTTATGTGTGTATTATTATTAGTGATACCGGCAGTAGTAGCTTTAACCTTGAAAGAATTCCAGGCCATGGGCGGCGTCTAATCGCGTATATTATAGGTATTCAAAAATAATTAATTACATTAAAAAAACCATTAGTATGTCTAGTCATGTGAGCTTGGATGTAAGACACGATCATGTCACGGTCATAATGAAAATGACTATCATATTACTTTGCACTGTGATGACAAAATGCCAAAATTGTCACTTGTGTCAAATATTCACATGACGACGTCATTTTCAATACGACGGTCAAAACAAACCGATTTCCGCTTTTGTCGAATCTGTGAGTGGAAGAAGCCGATTAATTAATGAATTAAAATTGTTACGTTGTCCCAATTGTTGATTTTTTTAGTTAAAAATTTAAAATGCTTTGTTTGTATCTCATACAGGGATTGTTTATTAAGAGCAGTGCTATATACAAGCTTCAGTTTAGTTGTATTTTAAAGCTGCGTTTTCACCAGATATCCAACTTAAATTTATAAGTCACTGTTAAAATTTTTCTGTCAGTAATAATGAAAAACGAAGATTCATCCTAAATACCATACAGATTTAATATATATTCATATAGACAACCAATACTGATGCGTATTATTTCATTAATAGGAAATACGATTATTTAGTTTCATAAAATGACACCAAATAAAATGTTCGTATTTCTTATTAATAAAGAAAATAGGCATCAAAATTGCCTGTAATTTATATATTAAATCCATATGGTATTTAAGATGAAACATGTCGTGTTTTCATTTTTCGTTCTCATCAATAGGAAAATTTTAATAGCGATTTAAAGTTTTCTGTTGGTTATCCTTGCGACGAAGGCGTGCTAATGCTGTCTTAAGGAGTTATAACTCTTTAAAATTCATACTTCATTTCGAAAAAAAAACTTGTTTAGTTATTTAGGTAATTTATTTTAACGTAAAATGTGGTTGTAGTAGAAAAAGGTCAAAACCATCAAAGTAGGCGGCATCTTAAAATGTTAATTACAAGTATAACTTATTAATCTAAATATCTTCCCTAACTGACATTTTGCTGTCTTTACAGAAAATGTACTTTACAAGAAAGTAGTTTTTGCTTAACTACCATGGCCTACGCGATTAAAAATAAAAAAAGTACACAAAAAATTTCTTTTCAAGTAACTAGGGATGAACCTTCAAAATGCAAAAAACATCTAAAATCTGAGGTCCATATATTACCTATTGCGAACTCAATCGAGGAACACACTGTATATGTATATTTTTTTGTTTTGATGTTATATTTTTTTTACGAGCTTCACTATTTATTTTTATGTTTTCTGTTTTCATTTTTTGTTTTAATATATGTTTTTTTAATATTCAGTTATTTTTCTGTTTTTTCTAGTAATTATTGTTATAATTTTTTTTTATATTCTTAACTGTTTTAAAAACTAACAGTGTTTTAGTTGAGTTTTATTTAGTTTAATTTTTTTTTAATTTGGTGGCAATTTTTAGTTACTTTATATATTTTCATGAGGTAATAATTATTTTAATCAATGCTTACTTTGGTATGATACATATATTTATATTGTAAGTGATTCGCCTTTCTTATTCACCTGCTTCCTATATGCGACGCCTCTGGCAGAACAAGTTAGATCGCGGCAACCCGTAAGATGGTCTGTTTACGATCTGTCTGCCAATCAGAACTGGCGAATGGCAGCCGTTTAATACCCTACCACAATTTTAATATGTTGGGCCTGTGGCTCACTAGTAAACAGTGAAGTAAACACTGATTTTTGCAATACAAACTGACTGCGGCTACACTGAATAGTGTACAGATTTGCCCATTCATAAATACGTTTTCAACGTAAAAGCTACTACTGCCGTTAACTTTAATTATTAGATATGATATTTTCTTACATTGGTGGTGTGAATTATTAGGGTTAAACAATTTATTTTATGTGTAGACTTGATGTAAAGATGTAAAAAGTTGTTAGTTTTATTTTTCATAAGTGTATTATTATTATACCCTTCATATTTAACTTAATAAGCTGAAATATGTTTTACTTAAATTCTCAATATCTGTACGGTTGTTAATTGCGTTATTATGTCTTTTAAATTGTAACATTTCATGTATTGTTCTTCGGTGGTAGTTTGGTTCTCGTTCTAGTATGTTTATATTGTTAAAGTCAATACTACGGTTGTAATCTAATTCATGTTTCGTAAGCGCTGTAGAATTTGGATTTGCTGTTTATATATTATATTTATGTGTGTATGTATATTCTTTTGTGTAGTTATTATTTAAATTGGTCTATATATGTGCTATACCAGTTATTGCAGTCTATTTTGTAAACGGTATTAGTTTCTTTTTTTAGTTGTAATTTAGGGTTGTTTTGTGAAGAATTATTTGTCGTGTTATGCGGTTTATGTGCTATTTGATATATTATGTTTTTTTAATACGTTTGAGATGTTTTCTGATACCTTTGGTATATAGGGCACAGATATATATTTCTTATTATTTTGGTTTGACGGATTCTTTGGTTTATTATATATTGTATGTATTCTTTTTTTTTATTATAGGTTCATAAAAAATTTTAGGGTAATAGTCTGTTTCAATAAATTTTTTTTATTTTTTTTTATATTATTGGGTCTGTACTTTGGGTGTGAAATTTGAATGGCGCGGTCTGTTAGGCTGTTGAAGACACTTTTTCTGTAGCTATTAGGTGTGTTTGAGTTAAAATTTAGGTATCTTTGAGACCAAATTTCTTCCGTGTACCAGTATGTATCGATGATGCCGGATTCGTTATATTTGACAGTTATATCAAGGAAATTGATATAACTATAACTATTTTCTTTTTCTATTTCGGTGGTGAATTGCAAGTGTAGGTGATAATTATTGAAACAATCAACTGGGTAATCTATTTTATTTTTTGGTGGGCAAATAATGCAGTCATCTAAGTATCTTTTTGTAGAATTTTGGTTTATAGTTTAGTGTTTGTAAAACAGTTTGCAATTGTGAAGTGGAATTTAAACATAATGTAATTGCATTGATGAACTCGTTTTCGGTAATTGTTGTGAATTTAACTAATTTCGGAACATTTGGTTTGTATGCAATATCTATTGGTATATTGGTGCACAGTGAAGTAACATCAAGAGACATAATAATGTGGTTTGGGAACTGTTTTTTTTTTATGAAGTCACAAAAATGCCATGAGTCTTTTACGTGGTATTCGGTTTTTCCTAAAATGTTGCTTAAAATGTTTGATAAGAATTGTGATAGGTTATAAGTAGGAGTGGTTATGTTGCTAACTATTGGTCTTAATGGAATATCTTGTTTGTGAAGTTTTGGTAGGCCACACAAAAAAGAGGGCGTGGCCATTGTGGCAGATGAGTTTATTTTTTGTTGTACAGTAATAAGATTTTTTTCTGAGCCATGTTATTAATATTATTTTGAATTTTTTTTGTGGGGTCCAGAGTTTCTTTTTTGTATGTGGTGTTGTCATTAATTTTTCTTTCGTAGTCTGTTTTGTACTTAATTACTGTTTTATTACATTTATCTGCTGTTAATATGAAAGTATTTGAATTTTCTGTTAAAAACTGTACAGTCGCAATAATATAGTGATTTAGTTAGTTTTTTGGTTCTATTGCTAGTATTTTTTAATTTATTTTTATAATTTGTAAGTATGTTGCAAATTTCATTTCTAATTTCTATCTTATTTTCAATATTAATATTTATTAAGCCAGGTTCTATGCTTGCAATTATTTTATCAATAGGAAAGGTATTATATGGTAGAGAGAATTTTGGTCCAAGACCTAAAATATATTTTAGTACATTGTACTGATTCTGCGGTTGGCTCCTTGTGAAACATTATTAAATATTTTAAATAAACAAAGAAAATTTGCTTTTAAATGTTTCAAAATTGTATTTTCACTGAATGTTACATCTGGCAACTTATACTAATAAAAATGGTTTGAAAGATTTGGAATTATTTAGAAAAGTTAAATTACTTTATCTAAAATGTGGTGACCTGCGAATATTTGTTGATCATTTGTAATCGTTTTTTTATTTTTTGGAAGCTTTCTTAATTTCTAATATTTCCAGTAAGTCTAATTTTTTGCTTTTCTTTTCGGAATGAAGTAATTCTACATTATCCATATTTATAAAGTGATTGTTTTCTATACAGTGTGTTGACATGCCGGTGCTATATATGTTGTTTACAATAGACTTTTTATGCTCTTCAAGTCGCTTTTTTTATGTTACATCCAGTCTGGCCAATGTATATAGCGTCGCAGTCACTACATTTTAGTTCATACACTCCTGTCTTTTTGTAGTTTTTCTGTTTTATCCTTATTGTTTATTAACATTTTTTCCTAGGTTATTTTTATCTGTAAATAAAAATAACCTAGGAAAAATGTTAATAAACAATAAGGATAAAACAGAAAAAACTACAAAAGACAGGAGTGTATGAACTAAAATGTAGTGACTGCGACGCTATATACATTGGCCAGACTGGATGTAACATAAAAAAAGCGACTTGAAGAGCATAAAAAGTCTATTGAAAACAACATATATAGCACCGGCATGTCAACACACTGTATAGAAAACAATCACTTTATAAATATGGATAATGTAGAATTACTTCATTCCGAAAAGAAAGAGCAAAAAAATTAGACTTACTGGAAATATTAGAAATTAAGAAAGCTTCCAAATAAAAAAAAAAACGATTACAAATGATCAACAAATATTCGCAGGTCACCACATTTTAGATAAAGTAATTTAACTTTTCTAAATAATTCCAAATCTTTCAAACCATTTTTATTAGTATAAGTTGCCAGATGTAACATTCAGTATATAAGCAAGGAACACAAATTAAAATTTAGTACCTCTCATCTGTACTCTTGAAAAGGGCCTAAAGAGCCGAAACACGTGTAGAGTGAAAATACAATTTTGAAACATTTAAAAGCAAATTTTCTTTGTTTATTTAAAACATATTTTAGTGTCAGGAATTTTTATTTTGGTTAGATTTGTGAGCCAATTTTCGTTAATTACGAGTGGTTCGGATTTGATTATTGAGTTCATTAAATGATTAATTTTGCGTATGTGTATCTTTTTAATATTTGTAAACAAGGTCTCCGTTTTTTAACTGAGTTGTTGATAAAAGTTAAGTAGGTAAGTGTTGTCGAAAGTGGTTTTTAATTTTGTTTTGTTTTTCTCTATTTGAATTTTTTTCTGTGCGTAAGCGTCACTGATACAGAGATTAAAGCATTGTAGGTAAACAATTGATAGTATATTGTGTATTTTCTTTATAAAACCGTTTAACGATATTTTTCCAATAGTTTAATCTGAGTTTTAATCTCCTATAAATTTTCCAACTTTACTATAATTTTCTTTCGCAAAACTACTTACAATTTTCTCATTGACACCGACAGATACAAAACTGTATTTCTCCAAATAAAGGTACTTTTGCATCTTTTTTGCGTCTGTGTGTAACCCAAAACGGGCATTTCGAACACCTCTAATTTAAAAACATAGTTTTTAATACAAAATGGTTTTAGTTGAAAATTATTTTAGATTGTTTTAGATTCTTTATATTTTTAAGTAAAAAAAATACATATTTTTTTAGTTCTGTATTTACAACTATTCACTAATTAAAAATTTTAATAGAGAATTAACAAACATTTTTTTGTAGTATGATTAGTGATCTCGGTGTAGGTATATCAAAAATGACTTTTATGTTGAGTAAGAGCAGAATCCAGAAAGCTGTATAGATATTCAAAAATTATTGGCCATTTACATGTTTATGTTTATGTTGCCTGTGGACACACTGTAAATGAAATTTGTTGAGTGAATGCAACAAAGTCGAGCCGAAGAAAAGAATAAACATAATCCAAGGATGAACAACTCTCTGTATTATTAATTAATTGATATTCAGGGCAACAACCTTTTTCAATTTTATTGGCATGTGATTTTATACATACATATGTATATAAATGGAGGTGTGTTTCCAAGTTTATATTACAGGTTAAGTTATTAACAACGTTGCAATAACTAACCTACTTTAGAACTTGTAGCATAACATAAAATACATAATACAAATTTATCTGCAATCTGTGTTTATTCTTTATATTATATCACGTTAGGTTAAAGTTTTATGGTAGTTATAAGATCGGCCAATAAAGTTATTTGTGTTGCATGACTAATCAATGATTATTGATTACTGTTGACTTATACATACCTATATATCTATCCAAATGTATTCGATAAAAATTTTCCCTACAATGAAAAGTTTATACAGGGTGTCCCAACCAAAAGAGGTACCCTGAATAACTTTGGAGATAAAATTTTTTTGAAAAATTGGTGAAACACGTCGACCTTGTTTCCAAGGGGGACATATTTTAATGTAATACTCGTATACATATCATCATCCCTCTACCCTACACGGCCACCCCCTAAAAAATTCAAATGGCAAGGGGAGTCGAGTCGACATAACTGTGTATTTTTTTAACTTGTATCGATTCGTTCTTAAGAAAAACAATTTTATTTTTGATAATTACACACAATCGAAATCGTTTAAAAAATCTAAAACACACGGCACTGGATACTGGAATTTATAAAAAAAACTACATTTTTTAGTACTCTCAAATCAACACGAGTTTTTTCGACTAAAAACACTTTCCGTTTAGTTTTAGAATAATAAAAGACTCATAAGTATTTGATAGTCCTTGAACATTAATTTGTTCACAACCAATTTTAAATCGAGATATATTTTACCAGAGTGAGTTCTCAAAATTGAGAGGGAGAGAATAGAAATTGTCAGCATTTACTTTAAAAACGATAAATGTGCTAGAGCTATGGAGCGCATATTTAATAGAAATCACCCAGATAGAAGGGTTGGTTCTCCGTATGTTTTACAATTATTGACAACATTTATGGAAACAGGTTCTGTAGGGAAACAAAAAAACATGAACCTCAGCGACCGATTAGGAATGAAGCAGTCGAAGTGGCAGTTCTGGGTCATTTGCAGATGGATAATACTCAATCGATTAGGAAAGTAGCTGAGGCTTACGGTGTATCACGAAGCAGTGTTCATCGAATTGTAAAGGCCCACAAATTTCATCCATATAAGTTTAAATCGGTACACGAATTAAACGAAGATGATCCCGATCATGCGTCGGCTTGATTTCTGTGAGATTTTTAGTAAACAATTAAACGGTAATGCCAATCTACTGTACAATACGTGTTTTTCTGATGACTCGATATTTCAGTTAAATGGAGAGGTAAACAGGCACAATTGTAGGTATTGGAGTGAAACCAATCCACATTTGTTCATGGAAACTCATACCCAAAAGGCCTCAGAAGTTAAATGTTTGGGCTGGCATCTTAGGGGATCACATTGTCGGGCCGTTTTTTATTCCTGACAATTTAAATGGCGAAAGGTACCTCAATCTGTTAGAAAATATCATCGACCCAATGATTACCCAAATCCTCGAAGACGATAATCTTTTAGATGGCGAACTGCTTTTTCAACAGGATGGGGCACCCCCACATTTTGCTATAGCAGTCCGTCAATTTTTGGATAATCGGTTTCCTGAGAGGTCCTGTGGAGTGACCCGCTAGGTCACCCGATTTAACTCTCTTGAATTTCTTTCTGTGGGGACATTTGAAATCGAAGGTATTTGCAACAAAACCCGTATCTCTGGAAGAGTTACGTGAAAGAATTGTTCGAGAAAGCTGTTTATTGACTCCAGATGTGTTCAGAAATGTTCGTACAGAATTTCAAGACAGATTATACTACTGTATGGAAGTCGGTGGGGGTCATTTTGAACAACACATACGTTAATTTAAACTGCTTCTTTTATTTTTATTTCCCGAACCTAAAATAATGAAACAATTATTTCTCAGGAACGAATCGATAAAAGTTTAAAAAAAATACACAGTTATATAGATAATGGAAGACCTTTCAAAAGATGTATCACTCGACCCCCTTTGCCATTTGAATTTTGTGAGGGCGTGGCCGTATATGGTAGAGGGATGATGATAGGTATACAAGTATTACATTAAAATATGTCCCCTTGGAAACAAGGTCGACGTGTTTCACCAATTTTTCAAAAAATTTTTATCTCCAAAGTTATTCAGGGTGCCTACTTAGGGTTGGGACACCCTGTATAATTAAAATGTAATAATTAATACATCCTAATCTCATAATTAAAAATAATTATACGAAAAAACAAATGATACGCGTCGAATTCAGGCAGAGTTAGAACATCAGCTGGTCGATTTTAAGATAGACTTTGGCATCTGTCTAAGAACATGTGTATTTATGTTTATAAAAAAAAAGGAAATATCTCGGGAAATACGCTATCAAAACGATCTCGTATAAAATTACCAACCATAGACGCGTTCAAAAATAGAGCGAGCCACTGTTTTATTTTTTATTAAAATAATTTAATATGATGGAACCGAAATCTTTATAAAATTACCATTTTCGAATTATGTAAGCACGCGAAAATGTGCTTCGATTATTTTTGAAGTTACAAAAAAATGTAAAAACCTCCCATTAACTAATTTTTTTTCGCAGAATCAAAATTTTGAATCAGAAAAGCAATTGTGCATCGCCTTCAAGAAATATTACGTCTTGCATTATTACTACAGTTGGCAAAAATGCGCAGCAGGACATAGGCATACGCATCATAATAAGTGTAAGAAAAGAAATTAACTAGTAATAAAAGCAATAAACTGTTACAATTTATAACAATGTATGCACAACTTACCCTCTTAACTAGCTTGGTTTTCACAAACTGGAAAAGATGTGTAAAAACTTTGCAGCATCGCAAGTCTCTATGGTTGTCTCTGAGAGTAATGTCTGATGTGGTGAAAAATATGCTTATATTTTGAGAACGACCGTTCGGCGTCTATTGATGTAATACAAGCATACGTAAAATAGTCTTTAAACTCACTTAACGGATTTGCAGATGCACCATCAGTACCATCACAAATAGTCTTAATCTGGTAAAATCGGTGCCTTGCTTTAACACACGGGCGAAGTTTTCTCCAACGGGCTCAATTTTTGCGTCACCTATAGAGTGTAGCAGTTCGTCCACTATTTGCAGTGACTCCGCTTACCACAATGCACTGTTTCTTAAGTTTTGTATGGCGTCATGTAATCCTTTATAGTTCTTGTGAATAGTTTTTAAAGCTGTTTCAACAGAAATATCTTCGAATTTTTTCTGGCTCTCCTTAATAGCTACAGCCTTATTTGGATTGAATTGTAGTATCACAGCTTTTATTTGTTGTGAATATTCAGCATAATGAAAAGCTGCCTTCAGCCATGTTCCCCAATGTGTAAGAATCGGCTGTGGTGGTTCGGAAATGCCAGGACACTTGCTATGAAATGCGCGAAAACGTTTAGGAGATTTAAGAAACACTTTTATTTATACTTGCTATTAATGCATCTACCTTTGGAAAACCTTGTCGAATAGTTTTTGCCACAAGGTGTAAAGCATGCACTTTACACGTAACATGTACCAACCAACAATCGTGTTCTTGAAGAGAACGGCCTACCAAATACATTGTCGCGGCACCATCGGTCACAAACATCAACACTTTTTGACAGGTCAAATTTTTCTAACGTCTCCAGCACCAACCGCGTAATTGTTTGGCCAGTACACTCGGTTAGTCTTTTGCTAGCTAGTAACAGTGGAAATGTCGGTTTAAGAGGGTCCAGTATATGTACTATAACATCTAAGAGTTTGTTTTTACAATCTGTCGTCTCGTCAACACATAACCACAGCGGTGTGTTCTTTAGTACACATTTGATATTAATTACAATGTCTTCGCTTACAGTTTGTACATAAGCAACGTTGTACGACTTGGTAACGTTACCTTGGGATTGCATTTATTAAAGAACTCCTGAAATGGTTGTCTATCGAGTATGTGCAGCGGAACATCACAGGCAATCAGCATTAAGAGTAAATCAAACCTGAACTGTGTTGTCGAAGGCACGCCATTTTTTTTAGTTTTATGTTGCACAGATTTACGTGACGTTTACAATCACGGTTGTCCCAGCACATCTGGTCCGTCTCGCACACCTTACAACCATTGAAGAATAAATCCGGGAATTCACTGATAAATTTATTCACTTTGTCAGCGTATCGCCGTTTTTTACCCTTGGGCAGGTCTGACATACTTTATCATTAATTTGATTAAAATACAACAAATAAAATTATCAACAATACAATGGAGAGGAATAAATTACGTTGTACACACCATGCGGCATAACAATAGACTAAAATCAAATGTTAGTCTTTGCTAAAATTGTAAACAAGTCTCGCTTACGTATTTGGATATTTCTCTACCTAGTACCGCCCGTGACTTGCGGACCGATTTGCCAACTCTAATTAGTACTTTAAATAGAACGCCCTATATATAGGGTATTTCAGGATTAACTGGACGAACTTAAAATCTGAAGACCTCAAATAAGAAATAAGTTTCCTATAGAGGTATGTCCAGAAACACTTTGTTAAAGAGTTATGCCTCTCGAAAGATGAACGCTAAACTAAGACTTGGAAAGCTTGATGCATTTAGAAACTCTTTTGCATTTTTTATTTTTTCATCGAACAAACAAATAGAATAATCTCGATCCACATAAATTTTCAATGCAATTTCCCAAATAACGTTGTTTATTGAATTAAGATGAGAAGAAAATTTCCTACATCTTTTGATTGTACAATTTTTTTTAGGACTAAAAATAAAAAACCGCTGCCAATTACTTGGGTATCAGAACTTCCTCACTCGACGTGTGGTGGAGTTTATAATAAAGGTAATTTTTGACGTTTCAAAAAGTCACATTTTTTTACGTTTCAAAAAAGTCACATTTTTTGACGTTTCAAAAAGGTCACATTTTTTGACGTTTCAAAAAGTCACTTTGACGTTTCAAAAAAGTCACATTCTTGACGTTTCAAAAAGTCACATGTCGACATTTCAAAAAAAGCCACATTGGTGGCATGTCACTAACATTTTTCTTAGACATTGGGACCGATTTTGCTCATCCACGAACTCAATCTCTTCCTTGACCACTAGAATGTGTGTACCAAATTTGAAAGCTTTATCTTAAAAACTGTAGCTACTATCGCGAACCAGACAGACACACAAGACAGAAATTTTGTGTATCGTCATAATTCGTCGAGATTCGTTCAGAAATGCAATAAAAATGTTCAAAAATTTTTTCACGAATACATAATTTCCTCACTTTGAGGGGGTGAGGGAGCGAAAAGTTAAGAAGGTCCCCTTCTTTCGTACATGCCACTGTACAAAAAACAGAAAAATGTACTTATAGGTGGTTTTCGGGATATTCGTTTTCGACATGAATCTACGGTAAAAAGGTTGTATAAACGTCTTCTTTAATGTCCCAGAATTTCATACATTTGGCAAAAGTGCCCGATTTTCGCCATTACGAACTGCACTATAAAGTCGTGGGAGCAAAAACCGAAAACAACCAACTGAATGGGAACGAGGAAACTTTCTTATTATTACGTTTGTCACTAAAGCAAAGGACTTATCTTTAAATAACTATTGCAGTAGGAAAGGCATTGACCTCGGGCAAGTGTACAAGTTACATGGTGTGTATTACAGTGTAATCCTTTCTGGTGCAGTTGTCGCAGCTGGGCACCGTCGCGACGCCAGCCATCTAGACGCCACATGCGTCGGGATTTATCCCTTACTTTATTCTTTATTAACGACGTTTAGAGATTGTTGTCTATTGTGTCTCGCCTATGTCCTAGTCAAGAATCCGAGAATCCGAATCGATGTTCCTTTGGAAAACTTTTTATTGTATCATAATATGATACAGAAACATATTTTACAAATACAGCTTTTATATTCATGTAATCCGAATTATCGAACTGATGTTATAAAGAAAGCAATGCACCAAATTTTCTCATTCCTTCAAATAAGTGTTGTGATAATTTATTGGCAATGGTGTATAAAATCTTGACTTACAGTGGCGTGCTATATGCATAAAAGTAACTTCTGTGAGAGATCTGTTGTTACAAGCTGATGTTTCTAAATCCCGCGGACGTCAAAAATCTTCTTATGCAAAAGGGCACTAATGTTAAAAACGAGTTAAGCGTGTAGTGGCAGACACAAATTGCATTTTTACTTTCTTACACCTAATATAAGTATAGTAATCGTGATTTTTTTTCGACCTCGAGATTTTGATTGATTTATACGTTTTGAACCCACCAGAATCCATTCTGACTATTTTCCGAATGATGTCTGTCGGTGCGAGCGTGTGTCTGTGTGGATGTGTGGATGTGTGTGTGTATGTGTGTATCCGCGATAACTCAAAAAATATTAATGGGAGACTTCCCAAATTTGGCAGTTAATATTGTTAACAACATTTTAGGTGACACATTAAATTTGGTGAATGTGGTACCACCAGAAGAGACATAATGAATGAAAGAAGAGAAAAGGTACAATTTCGGAAAAAAAATTAAAAATTTTTATTTCATTTCTGGACGAATTTCTACAAATCAAAAACATAACTTTATGGAAAAAAATCTGTCTGTATGTCTGTAGTATCGCTATAGCGACCACAGTTTTTGAGATAAAGCTTCCAAATTTGGTACACTTGTTCTAGAGGCCAAAGACAATGAAAAATTTGGTGATGAGCAAAATTGGCCAGCTTTTGTATTTGACTTTACAAAAAAAATATATTCTTAATGAAAGATTACAAATCATGTCTACTATATCAAACGAATAATATATTTTCCAAATACTTAAATAAAGCTGATGTGAACTGAAATTTTATACGCATTTGACCTCATAAAATGGGGTTAGGATAAATCTGGCAGTTTTTAACATTTGAGATATCTAATTTAGTTACAAAAATGTCAATGTCAATAAGAAGAAATTATTAAAATACATATGCATTGATTATACATAAAAATCAACTTGCAACAACGCAACTCTATTACAATTAAATAATTACTAAAAGTCGCTGGAATACGTTGGTTGACTCATGCATGATGCTAGTCAATTTCTTTTCTTTTGCAAAACAAACTGGTTCAGTGCACTGTTTTAATTAGCTGCTCCTTCACACTTTATGACATGAATTCTTTATATGTGAGTTTTATCATTTTTATAAAAACGTTATTTGAATAATCTAAATTAAAATAATCAAAGTTCAACTGAAGAATTCGAAACATCATTTTTTATAAAGACGCCATTATGACCATGTTAACATGCATTTGTTTCCAATAATGCAAATTTTTTACTGTTATTTCCTGTTAGTGAAATGTTTAGTGTTAAAACCTTCAATATGAATATCAAACGATCATTTATGAATTAATCCTTGTACTGCATTGCAAGTAAATAAGCTGTCATGACAGGTGATAAGAAAAAAATATTAGGACATAAAAATGGTCAATAAAAAATAATTCTCCCATATTTGACATCGTTACAAATTTAATGGGAATTATAAACATACATTAAGGAAATTTCGTAAATATTAAACTTCACCGTTTAATCCGACTAGATATGCCGGATCTACTCCAGGCGCAATATTTTGATACGGACGCGAAATTGTGATTCCACCTGCGACATGTTGCACGTTAAGGATCTCTATTATTTTTTTATTGTGTAGTTGCACAAATCCGAATATTTTAAGGGGTACAGCATGGTTTGAATAAATCCACATAGGCCAAACAGGGAGACATTTGAAAACGAGCTTAAAGGAACACACACTAACTGGCTCTCTCAATTAGCTCTCGTAAAACAATCAGACACACTAGTCCAATTTTCTGACTATAATTATAATATAAATGATGTTTATGAACATCCAAATAACTTGAACACTTTAAACATGTAAGGAGATTATTGCGTAAAGATCACTTCAACATATTGTTCAAAGCTTTAAAATAGTTCAGGTTCAACGCGGAGTAGAGCCTGAAAACCTGCCGAATTCGAAAATCTGAAGAATAAACTAATTCCAATTAATAATCTTAACAGAAGTTTCTCTCTTCTATAGCTTGCAAGCAAGTGGTGTGAGGGTAATAATATTGCGTCAAATAAGTTTTCGCCGCATTAAATTAGCCAACACGAAACGCTAAGATTTTATGGTTGTAGGTAGCTCCTTGAGAAAAAAATAATGATTTTGTATTAAAGCGCACACGCACGTATAAAGTTTTTAAGTTTCATACCGCCATCCACAGTCCGCCTTAACTTTAATTCCCTATTTATAAAACCAGTTTATTTTATGTTAGTAGTCCTTTATTATGCTACTAGAATTTAACGTGCCAGAGATAATTTATATTATCACGAACACAAAAATTTTATACACGTCCAAAATTATCCATAAAATAATTTTTAGCAAAATATTTCGGTGGGATTAGTTTTATCAGACAGCTTTATTAGAATATGGAAATAAATAATTATAATATGTCAGTTCACTCAAACAATTATATTACACATTCGATAGACATTTTTATAAAAAAAATATAAATATAGAAACAAGTCGAGAATGATTTGTGATATAAAGTTATCTAAGTCTTAGACTGTTATGTTATAATAATTAGTGTCCGGATCCGAATATTACATGACGTCAATATCAGCAACAGATCCAGGATACCGGTGTAAACACATGCACAGGAATGAAAAACATGCCACATGTACCAGATTAAAACCGTAGGTGTATTTTAAGCGCTGTCCAGTTGCCTTCATACGAAGCTGCATTCATTACAAACAGAAGACACGTCTTTTATTTTCATAATTCTCGCACCGACTGCTATTCAAACTAGTGATGCCCTAAGCAGTTATTTTGTCGTAACTAGTTATAACTGTTACTGTCACCGCTCCATAACTGTTATTTTTAATAGTTACTGGTTACTAGTTACCATTATTTCTATACAATACCGGCCCATTACTTCTGGTACTACAAATTGTTAAACAGATTTAATTTTAAAACAGCCTTTAAAAGGAACATGATGAAGAAGGTGAAATAAAAACTGGAAAATTAGAAATAATATATAAATGAATTAAAAACAAGTTAGAAATATTCTGTTAAAATAGACACATAACGTCGAAAGAAACATAGGAACTACTCCACAGCTGGCCAGACATAACAAACAATGTGTCTATATCAGTCATAATTCGCGCGGGAACCGGCAACCCGCAGTCAAGAAACAGAAATTTGGTACGCTGAATACAGCTACAGAGAAACAAATAAAGTTTTGTCTCTGATAACCAGTAACTGGTAAATCCGATGTGGTACTCAGTATCAAACGGTTACCGCCCAGTAACTAGTTACTTATAACAGTTATCGATATGAAACCGTGAAAGCCCCAGAAATAATTCAAAAAATTGCACCTGATGTAGACCTGACTGGAATAAAAACAATAAGGTTGGGTAAAACAGCGAGAGGCGATTCCCCCAGGCCACTGAGAGTATGTCTAAAGTCAAGGGAAGATGCTTTCAAAATAATCAAGAATAAAAGCAAACTAAAAAATCTAAACATGGGAGTCAATATATCTCCAGATTGTACAATTCAGCAGCGTAATTATTACAAAAAGATTAGATCTGATTTAGAAGCAAGGGAGAGAAATGGAGAAGAGAATTTATATATTAGATATAATAATGGTACTCCAGTTATATCGAAGTCAACTGAGGTGCAGAGTAATGTTGCAAAAAAACTGAAAAAAGTTAACAATCTCGCATATCAATGTAAGATCGCTTCATTCGAAGTTTAGATTGTTTAAAGACTTAATTTTAGGAGAAAATTACGATATTATATGTGTGTCAGAAACCTGGTTAACGCCAGACGATTCCTCCAACGATTTCTTTCTACCACATTATACACTAATTAGGGCAGATCGCAATACTAGAGGTGGTGGTGTAGCCATATATTTCAAAGCTAACTTAAAATTTGAAATGGTCTATCAACAATTGTCAACTGACGGTGATCTAGAGCAACTGTGGGCTAAAATTCATGTGCAAAATAAAAAAATTGGTGTTGGTGTAGTGTACAAACCCCCAAGAATTCCAGTGACTAGTTTGGAGAAGGTTAGTGCAGTGCTTGAAGAGCTAAGCTTAGTAGTGGACTCAATAATTCTGACAGGTGACATTAACATTAACTTATTAGATAAAAACGCATATAACACAAAAATATTCAACTCGTTTATAACTAATTTTAAATTAAAACAACTAATTAATAAGCCCACTAGGATTAGAAATACAACAGAATCTTTAATTGATGTTATTTGTGTAAGTGATAATTTAAGCGTAGTCGAATCTGATACTTTAGACCTAAATAACATAACGGATCACTTATTGGTATATGGCTGCTTCGACATTGATATTAAAAAATATAGAAATGAACCATTTTATTGTAGATCGTATAAATATTTTAATTCAGAAGATTTTGCGCGAGATGCCAATAGGGTGAACTGGAATGTAATTTTTGAAATAGAGAACATAAATGACAAAGTTGAAGTATTAAACAATTGTATCATGGAATTATTTGACAAGCATGCACCGCTAATACTAGTTAAACCTAGAAAACATAATCCGCCATATATTACCTATAATATTAAGGAAATGATCAAAATAAAAAACAAAGCACATAAAAAATATACTCAGTCTAAAACGGAGAGAGATCGAGCTTATTATATAGATTTAAGAAATTACGTCAATAGTGCTATTCGTCGGGAAAAGAAAGCATATTATACTTTTATGCTAAAAAAGAATGAGAAAAGTCCGCGTGATATCTGGAGAACTCTTAGGGATATAGGTGTAGGAAACCAAAAGAATAAAAAAGATCTGCCTGATTTTTTGCAAAATTCCCAGTTGTTGAATGATCACTTCTTAAATATTGCTGGAAGCACAGTTGTTGACGACGACCTTTTAGAGTATTATGAAAACAACAAAAAAAATAATTCATCATTTCAATTTAACGAGGTAACAGAAAACGATATTTGTAAGACGATTTCAGCGTTAAAATCGAAAGCGTATGGAGTGGATGATATTAATGCTGAAATGTTAAAATTAATTTCACCATACTGTATACATATTTTAACACATTTAGTCAATTACTCTCTAAATACCGGTACATTTCCAAACATATGGAAAGCAGCAGCCGTGCTCCCGATTCCGAAAAAAGAAAGGCCTCTAACTTTTGATGACCTACGACCTATAAATATTTTACCTTCTTTATCTAAACTAATGGAAAAAATTGTAAGCTTTCAATTTAAATTATATCTAGAAAACTATAATATACTTCCCTCAATTCAATCAGGATTTCGTCAAAAGCATGGTACCAACACAGCAATGTTGAAAGTTGTGAATGATATTAGCGGTGCAATGGATAATTCCATGCTAACTGTTCTGATTTTGCTTGATCAAAGCAAAGCTTTTGATCTAGTTAATACGAATTTATTGATTGCAAAGCTAAAATTTATTGGAGTAGAGCATAGTGCTCTGCAGTGGTTTAATGATTATTTGCGAAACAGAAAGCAATTTGTTAAAATAGGCCAAAATAACTTCTCGTCCATGCAACAGGTGTTAAGTGGCGTCCCTCAGGGCAGTGTACTGGGACCTATACTGTTTTCGGTATTTACGATGGACCTTCCGGAAACTATTCAGGGTTGCCACTTGCATATGTATGCAGATGATATCCAACTATATAAGTCCGCAAAGCTTGATGAATTTCCAAAACTAGTGACAGATGTAAATGAAGATTTAAATAGTATTTGTACATGGTGTAATAAAAATGGACTGAAACTTAATCCAAAAAAATCGCAAGCTCTTTGTATCGCAAACGAAAGGTTAAGATCAAATCTCGATAAACAAAATTTTGATATCATAGCAAATAGCACTAAAATTCAATGGGTAAATAAAGCTAAAAGTTTAGGAATAACGATAGATGAGAATATTAGCTTTGATGATCACACTAATAATATATTTAGAAGCTCATATGCGGCATTAAAGTCAATTTACAAATTAAAACATGAAATAGATGAAAAATCGAAACTAAAACTTGTAAAATCAATTATTTATCCAAAAAATAGAATATTGCAGTTCAGTATATTATTTTCAGCTAACAGAGTACAATAAATATAAAATACAGAAAATACAAAATTCTTGCTTAAGATTTGTCTGCCATATACCATATGGTGCGCATGTAACACCATACTTGCAGAATATGGGTGAGCTGAATGTCAAGCAGCGCATACATTATCTTCATAGTATATTCTTATATAAACTTGTTAAAAATAAACAACCACAATATCTTTCAGACTTATTGATATTAAGATCAGATATACATGATGTGAATGTTAGAGTTGATAGTTACACCACACCAAGGCATAGAACAACAAAATTTGAGGGGAGCTTTGCATACACAGCGCCGACGACATTAAATTATGTCCTACAATTTTTAAATGAGTCCATAGGTACATTTAAAAAACAGTCAAAACTGCTGTTTTATAGAAATAATGATATAAGTATATAACCTCCTTCTTGTTGATGTGTATATGGGTGTATTTGGATATTTGTCTGGATATATATGTGTGTATGTATACACGCGTGTGTATTTGAACATAGATAAAACATTTACTGTATTTAGTGTAGGTTATATTTACTGTATTTAGCGTAGGTTATATTTAAGATACATTTATAAACTATTTGATACCTAGTATGTATTAAAACCACATATATATGTTAGGATAATGAATTAACTGTAGTATAGATTTAAATTACTCTACATGATATCTTGTAAGTTGTACGTACATGTATGTGTATTAATCAAGTGTAGTAGTATTTATGTTTTTGGGAACGTGGAAGAGCGGCTATGCCGAACTGTTTCCCATTTGTGTACACTCTCTGTTTTGTCCACAATAAACGTTATTATTATTATTATTATTATTATTATATATCGCCCATCCCTAATCCACACATTCACATATCGTTTCTGCATTTGTGCGTTATAACAACTTTGTTGATATTAAGCGGACTAGCATTGCCACTATCTCATCCATGCCCCCATCGATACAATAAATTTGCGATGTTCTGAGCACTGCCGCCGGCGTTTTCATCTACACTAACCTACACGTTTTTGTCTTGCAACTTGGAAACAATGTCTACTTTAATTTCATTGCACACCGGAAATGTGTAATTTTTCCTTAATGTGGATTCCGCAGGCACAATAACTTTATTGTACTTTCCATTAACACAATTTTGTAAATAAGGGTTATCTAGTTTGGTCCACGAAATGTTACACGCCAGCATCATTTAACCAAATCTAAATTAAATCGTTTATGTCTTTCAGCAGCATTCGTACTTTCACACGTGTTTTACGATTTTCAGTTACAATATGCTGTAAAACCATTGTTTGCACTGTCCATGGCAGGCATTTTCTACACCTCACGCCTGGAAGAGGAGAACTCATAAACTCAGTATTCTCTTAATGCAATGCTGGCAAAAAGAACGCCATATAGCTAGTAGTATCTGCGTGTTCATTTTTTTTGTGCTAGCTCCCTTATAGTGCCCTGTGTAAAAGTCAGAGAAGTGTAAAATAGGATATCAATGTTTATTAAACAAGTTATCATCCTATGGCATGTCGTGGTTCCTTGGATAATATCCCGATTCCTTCCCATATTGAGCCATCCTATGAGCTAAATGGCCAGAGAGCCAATTCTTGACTTTCTTCGTTATATTGCACATTCGCTAAAAAAACGAATTGTATTTAACGAGGATCTTGGAATTTTGCAATTCTTGACTCATATTCGTTATCGAATTGGTTATACATTATAATGAGCGATTAATAAATATGAAAACAGGAAATTTGATATGTATCTAATTTCAGAGCGTAAATAACTTTGACATATTTGTCAGTTGTCAGTTCTGTTATTAAATGCGGGTATTTTAAATGGCAAAAATAAAGTTATGATTGCACGGTAACAAAAATGCTTGAAGAAAAAAAAAAACAGATGTTAAATTCTTCTTTATACAACTAAAATTTTTCAATTTAACATGATTATTGCGGAATCGTGGTTGAGCGGTAAAAACACTTGCCTCTTACTCTGAAGTCACGCGTTCCATCCCCGGTCGAGAATCAGGGATCTTTCCAAATCAGAAATTAATCCTAGCATATTTAATTGGTTCTTGAGTGTGGGTCTCTAAATGTGTACCCCTCCACGCCAAAGTACTTCAAAGTACTTTTAGTACGAGCTAAAGGGCGTTATATTACCTGTTTAACTTAATAATTCAATTAATTTAAATCATCCATGGCACCAGCGTAACAAGCTTTAATTTCACTGATCAAATTTTCTTTAAAAATAAATCTGGTTATGTTACACCTATTTCTTTTTTGCGATTGTCACAAGACCGCTCGCTCCCAAAACGATTACATTTTAGCGTGTACGCATATCAGCGATCAATCGAGAAAAACTTTTTACGATATTCACTAGCAAAGGAATAACTTTGGTCTTAACGAATAGTAAATATGCAAAATTACAAAATCCAGTACAATTTGCAATACGAATAATACAGAACAATCACTTTGCTTTTCGGCTGATGCTATAATAGTCCAAGAGCTGGCGTCCAAAATGTGCAAGAGTTTTCTCAAAGCTAATTTTTTGAGATTAGGGTACTTTTTAGTGATGGAAAATAACTGTAGAGTCAGCACTTCCGGTACCGGGACACCTGGCGCTGGGACGCTCGCAAAGGTGTAATATTAATTAACGTCTCTAAACTGTTTTCTCAAAGCTCAAAATTTATAGAAAACGAGCAAATATAATATAAAACAAGAATCCAACAGTCAGACAGCAAAATATAGGGACACGTGGCGTCAGCGCTACTTCATACCTGTCAAAAAAATGACGTGTGTTAAAGTGATTTCTCAAAGCTGAAATTCTCCAAAACATTAATTAAAACTATAAAGTTAATAAAGGAGACAGTCAGACTCATTTATGATAGGACCATGTCAGTCAGCAGTCGATAGATGTGAGAACGGTAACTGCGCGCATTAGTACGCCTTTTCTCAATACATATCATTTATTTTATATAAAAAAATAATTTTAATTGTTTCTTAATAATTGTAATTGTTATATATCAGTTATTATATAGATATCAGTTATTTTATACAAGAAAAAATAATTTTAATTATTTTATAACAGAAAAAAAAAGAATCATTGATTCATTGAAAAAAAAAGCATCTAATCGTCAGAATCATTGCCGTCGTCGTGTTCTTCGCCACTATCTTCATCAGAATAAAACGCGATTGCACCATATTCTTCGGCGTCATCAGTGGTGGTTGATTCCGAATCTGTGTACAAATCAAAAATTCAGCGTTAAGCAATACGTTACATTAATAAGTAAGGTTTTGAATCACATTTGCGAGTCGACTGACAAAAATTACCTGCAGGTGTATCATCCGGTTGAATCAAAACGTCAGAAATGAAATTAGGTAGCTGATCGTCTTTAATGTTAGTTCCCAGAATGTTTATCAGTTCATTTTGAATGTTTTTTCTCAAGTAATGATTATGAATTTGTTTTGTATTAATTTTTCTTAAATGTTTTTTAATAATAGGATCGTATTTGCCCAATAACTGAACCAATCCAATAAAATTTCCATTTCGAGATGCATATAAACGATCGACGGATCCTCTAAAAACTAAATTATCTTCTGCCAAATAACCAACAATAGACATTAAACGTTCTATTACCTCTTTCCAATAGTCAGCCTGTTTTCCAATTTGTTTAATCAAATTCTTATCAATGCCAGCCTTATATTTCAAATTTATTTCGGTATGTCGCCATTTATTATATGCTAAAATGTGGCTTCCAGATCTTTCATGAAACTTTAAATAATCAGCAATATTCTGCCAGTTACTTAAACCATCTCCCATTGCAAGTTTTGATACTGGCTTATTATCAAAAAGTCGGCAGCAAAACAATAAACACAGTTTTTATAATTTGAATATTGAAGCCAACTTCTGTAACTCATTTCTCCAGATAGATAAAATACGATGACAATGCAGAAGAGAAAAGTGGCTACCTTTGTTTTTTGAATTATTTGGATTTGCATCCCTGGGAAATTGTGAATTAGGACCTTTATGTTTTTCTGGGCCATGTATAACTATTTCATACACGATATGTTATATCTATTATACATATATTAATATGCTAACTGAAGCACTGGAAACTTAAACGCGTACCGTACTATACTGTTATAGTAATAATATTAATATAATAGACTGATTTCAACAAGTCGCTTCTTTAGCAAAGAGTAGTTTATTCTTTGTTTTTAGTTAGAGAATAAATAATAAAATTAAATACAGAAAATTCAGAACTCTGTCAAAGAAGACCGGCAGTCGGCGCTCTATATAAAAACGACAAAACGTAAACATCATAGCCACGCCAACACTTTGTACTCCGCCGGCCGGTATTACCTTGATTTTTTTGTTATCATACAGCATGCTTACCGATAGGCGGGCAGGTGCGGACTTATTTGGTTTGCGTGCTTTTGATTAAAATTTAAATTTAATTATTCAGAAACTACAACCGGCTTGCGGCAAGTCAGCGCCCCCAAGATTCAGCGCCCCAGGCGACCGCCTGGCTCGCCTGCCTATCGGGCCGGCCCTGGTAACCCACATTCCATTGAGTTATAAAATAAATGATATGTATTGAGAAAAGGCGTACTAATGCGCGCAGTTACCGTTCTCACATCTATCGACTGCTGACTGACATGGTCCTATCATAAATGAGTCTGACTGTCTCCTTTATTAACTTTATAGTTTTAATTAATGTTTTGGAGAATTTCAGCTTTGAGAAATCACTTTGACACACGTCATTTTTTTGACAGGTATGAAGTAGCGCTGACGCCACGTGTCCCTATATTTTGCTGTCTGACTGTTGGATTCTTGTTTTATATTATATTTGCTCGTTCTCTATAAATTTTGAGCTTTGAGAAAACAGTTTAGAGACGTTAATTAATATTACACCTTTGCGAGCGTCCCAGCGCCAGGTGTCCCGGTACCGGAAGTGCTGACTCTACAGTTACTTTCCATCACTAAAAAGTAACCTAATCTCAAAAAATTAGCTTTGAGAAAACTCTTGCACATTTTGGACGCCAGCTCTCCGACTATAAGGGCAACAATTTTCAAATATGAAGGCTAACCAAATGTTATAACAAGTTATAGACAGTATGGGTATTACCAAGATGTATATGCACAAATAACCCTGTATAAAGATGTATGTAATTTTGAAGATGTTCCAACATTTTGAATCACGCATATGAAAAAATCAATTTTAAGCAAATTTATATTGAATAAAGTCAATTTTAATTACTCACATTTATGTCATGCCACAGACAGAATAAGAAGATATCGATGAAGACAAAAATATTGAAAATATTGTGATGGAATGCGAATAAGGTTTTGTATATTTCGTCAACTACATGAGCACTGAACTGCATAAACAGCCCGCGAAACATTAATTGTTCCATTACTATTTCACATCTTTATTTTTTGCACAGATTTCTATCGGTTGTTGCAATAATTTTTTACGGAGGTATAAAATAGAAAGTAAAAAAACTTGATTTGGTGTACAGGACACCTTAATAAATAATATAAACAAAACATTTGTGCTGGCATAGCAACTGAACGCTCATCTGGTTGGTTGCTATGCGAATTCAAACGGGTTTCAGTTTCAGTCGAACCACTCTCGCAAATTTGTAAATCTTTATTTTCAAGTACGTTCCATTATGAATAGCATGATATTTAATTAAATTTAGCTAAGTACTTGGAAGGTATGCAAATTGGAGTTTAAATTTGAGGTAAACTTGAAGACAATTAGGAAAAATAAGAAGTATTTTAATTATTACGTGGTCATAAATGTTCGTTATTTAACCGGTTTATGATTACGGAAAACTTAATGCATATTAATATCCTACTCCAGAAATACTACGTAGCACATTCCTTTATGACCTCTTTTAACCCATTAAAAATATTTACGGCGGCAAATTTTCAAGCAAAAATGTGAACGTTTTGGAAGTGGGCTGAACATTATTTATTTTAACAATTATAAACAGAAAATACTAAAATTCCTATAGTCTGTTACTTATTAAGAAAAAGTAATAAATTGTCAATATTAATGAAAAAAATAGCACAGTCGAACCATTGCCGCTCAAATGTCAGTTGGTAGTGTGCGCAACAGTGTTTCAACAATTTTTATTTGTTGTGAATTTTTTATTACTGTAAAGCAAATATGAGCATCAGTGATTTAGACTAGTGCTGGCAAAAAACAGAAAAAGTGAATCCGGTTAATCGGTTAACTCAAAAAGCGGTTTCGGATAAAGCCGGGTCTCCAAATATAGATATGAACAGGTTAATCGATTATCCGAAAACCTGTTAATCGATTATCCGAAAACCGGTTAACCGAAAATCGATTATACAGTTATCCGAGAACCGGTTAATCGGTTAACCGAAAAACGGTGTGTCGGATGCTTGAAAAACCGATTAATAAGAAAACTGATTAGATTTAGTTCATAATTTAGATTTTAGAAGAGAAATAAATTTAATATTTTTATTTCAGTAGATCAGTAGGTACTAGTATAAAAAAACTCGATACGACAATTTTATAAAACTATTATGTACGTTATTTTGGCGAGGTCGGTAACATCCAAAATTAATACAAAGAAGGCTAAAAGTACTGGTGAATGTAACACCAATACACACATGTATATTTAACTAACGATCACAAGAGTAAAAATATATAATATAATAATAATATAATTTCACCTAGCCAATTTGACTTTCGTTCCAAATTTTCTACAACGCAAGCTGTACAGCGAGTTGTGGGTGACATAATTCGAAATTTTGAGGAGGAAGAACACACAGGAATCGCTTTGTGTGATCTCTCTAAAGCTTTCGACTGTGTTCCTCATGACCTGCTGCTAAGAAAATTATCGTATTATGGTATAAGAGGTTTGCCTCTACTTCTTTTTATATCTTATCTTAGAAATAGGAAGCAATATGTCAGTATCAACAACTTAAATTCAGACTTCAGCGATGTTAAACATGGCGTGCCCCAAGGATCTGTGTTGGGACCAGTTCTATTTATATTATTTATAAACGATATTTACTATTTTCTCCAGCCGTATATATGTGTCCTTTTTGCCGATGATACAACTTTAATTGCTTCAAATAGAGTCTGTTCAAATCTTCTCGATAGTTTAAATCAAATTGAAAAAAATTGCAAACAAATGGTTAATTACAAATAAACTTAAACTAAACAGTGATAAATCACAGAAACTTGTTGTATCTTCGAATCATAGCATCACTAAGGGAGAAAGCGTTAAGTTGTTGGGGGTTATATTAGATGACAATTTAAATTGGAATAGTCATGTTGACTATTTGGGGAAAACACTTACAAGTGTAATTTTCTTATTACGCAAATTGAAGTTGGTATTGGGTCTGAACACACTACTTTCTGCATATTTTGCATTGTTTCATTCGCGTATTTCTTATGCAGTAACCTTATGGGGTAATTCAAGTCATGCCTTAAGAATTTTTCGTCTTCAAAAGAGAGCTGTCAGAGTAATCAGTAGAATTAATAATAATAGGGAACACTGTCAACCACTATTCTTAAAATTCGGTATAATGCCTTTACCATCTTTACATATATACTTCTCTCTAATTGAAATACATAAAAACGTCAGTGGTTTTGATACCCACTCTCATTTACACAACTATAGTACAAGATCTGCAAATTTACTAAGGATACCTCGTTTTAGGCTGAAAAGTCTGAAAGTAATTCATTAAATTTTAATTTGTATAATAAGCTACCCCCTGAAGTAAAGTCACTAAATTTAAATCGTTTTAAAAAAAATGTTAGAAGCATTATATTAAAACATTGTTTTTATTCAATTGAAGATTATTTACGGGCATTACTTTAATAAACAATAAATTGATAAATAATAATAGATGATAAAAGATTACCCATTTAAAATCGCATTGTATTTATTATATTGATGTGGAGCAGAACTACCCGATATTTAGTTAGGTAAATTTGTTAATTCGTTTAATTTTGTTTTACGTGTGTTCATAGGTGTATGTATGTGTATATGTGTGGGTATATGTATACGTGTGTATATATGTGTGTATATGTATGTGTGTGTGTATATGTGTGTATATGTTGCATGCATGTGTGTATATGTGTATGTATGTGCATGTGTGTATATATGTGTATGTATGTTTGTATATACACTGGTTTGTCATATATCTGTTTTTATTTATACGGATATATATTGTCTATAGTTAATTATTTGTGGCATCCTATAATGTTCTCTCTCACCTCCCGATCTCTAATTCTACATAAATATTACATAATAAGGTACGAGACGTTAAAGTTGAAAATAAAAACGGCAAAGAAAAGAATGCAAAGGATTGTCTCTCTTGCTTTTATTTAGAGCACCCGCACGACGCACGCCATGCATGAATCATGTCATAACGAAAGTCTATCTAGACTTTTTAGTATTGGGGTTGTGTACCGGCTGGTCGGGGAAAAGAAGATCCGCGGAAAGAATGTAATTCTGCCTTCCATTCTCAATTAAGCGTTAATGAAATAAATGATGTGCATGGCAAATTTTTACGATCGTTTGCATCCGCACCTACTCATTGGGAGTGATATTATATTCCTAGTATATGGTTTCGCTGAAAGCTGGCGACTTTCAATAATCGGCAATACTTTCCCTTGCCGCGATGGCCTTCTTTCGACCGCTGGATAGTGTTATTGTGTTTAGTTAATATTTGCAAACTACGACAGAAATGACAAAATACAAATTATATCAGGTTTCATGTAAATTCATCAGATTTCAATAACATTTGAAAGAAAAGAAACGCACACTAATTAATTATCCGAATAGTTGGTTATTCGAATAACCGGTTATCAGGGTAACAGGTTAATTTAATAATCGGTTATGCAAATAACCGGTTAATCGAATAACCGATTACTCGGTTAACAGGTAATTCGAATAACCTGTTAATCGGATAGCTGGTTAACCGAGTAACTGGTTAACCGAGTAACCGGTTTTCGATTTTGTATAAAACCACGAATAATCCAAAACCGATTAAGCGATTATCCAGAAAACCGGTTTCAGTTGCCAGCACCAATTTAGATGCCGAGAATACTGACAGTGTTGGGTCCAATATAAAAGACTTATATTAGTTGGCGCAATTGGATTAATACCAGTGTCGCTACCTTGGAGATGTAAAATAAGTAGAGGGGTTGGAAATAAATTCCAGGTACCGGAAATACATGCTATTTTTCAAAATAGGCAGTTATAAAGAGCCTTCCTATAATTAATTAATTGATATGTATGCGAATAATTTCACTAAAATACTTGTCGGCATCTGATACGATAGATACTGGCTAAAAATATACCATATCGTACCGTACTGTAAACCGTTATACAGTTGCAAAATATCGAGGATCGGTAAGAAAAGTACCGGTACTCGAAAATATCGTACCGTATCGTGCATCCCTAACGTGACGTTGTCCTTTCGTTGGTAATGGCCATTTATGAATGTACTTTTCCAAAACAAACGGCAATGTTCTTTGACAAGTAAAATTTCTAGAATATTAAACACGGTAAACATAAAAATAGGGTTCTACAAAAACACTCAGTATGTAAATTGTAGTTGGCGATTTTTCTTATGACGGTTATTTTTAATGTCTCTTACAATTACTTGAATTCCAACCAATCAAACTTGACTTGAAAACAAGGCATCGTATCAGCGTTTCATCGTATGTTAAATCGGAAAATCGTCTTATGAATTTACGAACGTGATGCACGTGGCAAAGATGGCCGATAAGTGTTATTGCTAGCTAGAGCGGTACGTACATTTCCAACGGTGGCTAAAAATAAACTATTACGAACTAGTCAAGAGTGTCGGTACCTTGACTTGCTCGAGTCCCCGCTCAGCTATGTTGAATCGCATTGCCAACTCTGTCTATTACCTGTGAAGTCCAGATCCTAATGTGAAGCGACGTATAAACCACTTAAAAAGTACTTCGATGGTAAGAGAGTGAAGCCCATCAAGAAAATATTTTGTAGACATATTTCCAGCAAAAAATTAAAAGTTCAAAAACCATCGTCACTCTGGATGAGAGAGATGTAATCCAAGATTGATATTAGCAGGTATAATAACCTAACTGCGAGGTATGGTACCAAAAAAAGTTTCATGAAATTATTTTAGAAAATAATTCATTCATAAAGATACGCCCATGGAATAGCAAGGATTTATTACCTTTTTCTCAACAAGAAATACAGTAAAGTTCACTTTTGACAATTATGATATTTAGAGAGAGATCAGTTAAAAATTCTTCGTCATTTTACAATCGTTTGCTATTTACTGACATTTTTATTTGTTTGTTCTCGACATTTAAATACATTACACCCCTTTTACGCAGCCATATCAATTATCCAAGACTACACGTAATAACGATGCTTGTCGCTACGCAAACGACAGGACTACGTTTCGCTTCCAGTTGCCAATACAGTATATCTATATTATTAAAAAACGCCTTTATCAATTATTATATTTGATATCGGCTCCGTGGTCTAGAGGTAACGTACTTGCCTCGAAACTTCGGGGTCCCGGGTTCGATTCCCGGTTGAGGAACTGGGATTTTTCTGTGAGAGAGATTAATCGTAGTATACTCGGATATTGGGTGTGTGTCCATTGTCTCTAAATGTGTAGCCCTCTCCCACACAAGGTCATTCCAGACCTTCAGGGATAAAGGGGTTGTAATTTCATGTGGTGTCATGTGGTGTTATATCATTGTCCGCTGCCTAATTCGACTTTAAAGCATAATAATGTTTTTTTATGAATATCTTTCCATTAAAATTAACTGCAAAATCACGATTCATTTACTTTGTGAAGTAAATGTAACACCAGATATTTCGGCGTTCTTTATTTAAATACCATTTTAATTTATCACTTGTACAAGCAAGTCCAGATGTTTATCCAATGAATACCTACTTCCAAATATAAAAGGAAAGATAGTTTAATACAGAATGCTTAAAATAAACACACCGTGGATGGAAATAGCCAGAATAAAAGCAGTAACGAGGTTTATGTCTTAATCAAGATCAAAGATAGAAAGGACGTGAAGATGTTGTGCACGTTCTTACCATTTCATTTTTATTAATTATATCAATGCGGCAATATAAAAAGTACCTGTAAGTTCTTTTTGTTCTAAAAATGTAGGAATAAAAGAGACAAATATAGATTATTACACCAGTGAGGTATATCCTGCTTTCATCTCAAAACACTACATGGGGAAGGATTCGATCAAATTCGTGACATCCCGAATTTGCCACAGTAGTCCAGGAAATTGGTTTTCAAAACAGTGGTCTTGGAGAAAGTTTTGCGCGAGTTTTGGAAATTGGTGGGATTAATAGGTCTTGAGTTGCCATTTTCGAGGTCACATTTTGCAACTAAAATCGTTTTTCTACAAACACCATTAAAAACTAAATTTTTAACACGGCATACTTGAATTAAAAATGTAATATTATATAAACTCGCGTTAAAAATGATCACATGATTTACTTTTAACACTAGTGCAAAAAGTAAAATGACAAGTCGTTTGTCATAATGACATTTATATATTTATTAACAAAAAATTACAAGTTATTTAGAAATATTTATATTAATTGTACAATTGGAGCAATTAGTAATATTAATCCCTTGTGAGGAAGCTACTTCACAAGAAGAAATTGTTGAAGGTTGAACTTGAAGCAGTGGAGGACATACTTTTAATATGCTCTATTTCTGAATTGTTAGAAGAAGGGCAATTATTTGGAAGAATGTGACAAGCAATTCTCTTTTTGTTTTCTAACGAATCTTCCAAGTATCCTTCTGCAACACTCGAACTTTTCTATCCTCCATGTCTTTTTATTGTACATAAATTTGCACTAGAGTCTGCTAACAAGCTGGCGGATGTCCGACGGAAACAATGTGCGGTGTAAAGTTCACTATTTGGTAATTTCAAAAATCTTGCAATATCTGTAGGCATCTTTCCAAAAATATTTATTCCAACAGGTTGAATCGTACATTTGTTACTATTGTATTTAATAAAAAGACGTTGGTGGTTGACACGAGCTGGACGTAATGCTAAGTACTTATGATATGTCAATATAAGTCTCGGTAATAACAGTAAAGGTTCTTGAAACTCTAGTCTTGCTATCTGGAATGTTTACCACTAGTGTATTTCCTAAATCCTCAATATTGTTTAAACTCATTTGACAAAGTTCTTCACGGCGACACGCGCCTAGTATACCCATTACAGCAGCTACTTTAAACATCAAATACTTGTCATCTGGCGCCTCTGCAATAAACATCAATATTTTGGCGTGTAAAAATTTTTGATTTTTTTGGACGATATCCTTCTCCTTTGCGCTTCAAAAATGCGATGAGTTTATAAAACTTACTTATATCTTGATTGTTCTTGACATTTAACATAGCCTCTATCATTGAAAAACGTGCCCAAAGTGTCAAAGACTTCCAAATTTTAGAATTTTGCTCGAAATAGGCCAACATTACATTTTCACTGTACTTGCCTGCAACATTATTCCGATCGCACCATTCCACAAAGCGTTTGTACGCTAATTCATATTGTTTGGATTTTGTGGGCAACAAATCTAAAGTTGCCCTTGTAGCTGCTTCTTCAATTTCTTGAGGAATCGATTCGCTTCCTTCTGGACTATAATTCATATTGGAACTCATCATATTGCAATAGTTTTTCACATTTGACAAGCATGTGTCAAACAACGGGCAAACTTGTTTTAGTTATTTCATAAATCCTACAAACTACTAGAATTATGAGGTAACCATTAAAAGGATTTGAAATCTTTTTTAAAGAAACTTTATTGTTCTTTTAATGGTCTTTGTAGAAAAAACATTGTATGATACACGTGTTAAAAATGACTTTATTTTGTTCGTGGAGTTGCTCCACTCGCTTACGCTCGTTTCGCAAACTTCTCCACTCACAAAATAAAAAAGTCATTTTTAACACTTGTATCATAAATAACTATTGCCGGAACCTCAAAAAAAAGTGAAAAAAAAAAAACGGTTTTGTTTTGCAAATATCTTCGTTCCAGTGCACTTTTCGAAAATTACTAAATTAAAGAGGAATAAATTCTCTACACTTTAGCTCGCATAAGTATTTTTTTGTGGGATGGACGGTTTCGTCGCTAAGCGCCGCAAATTTTGATCAATAATTTAAGTTCATGCAATATGTACTTTCGCCACAAAATTGCTACAGAAATATGACTATACCTTAAATTCGCAATATTTCCCAAACACTTGCCAAAGTTTGTGGAGATGATTGGGGTCAAGCCATTGTTGGGCTCAATACCACAACAACTGCATGAAACAATTATTGTAACGGTATGTACCGTCACCAAGTGAGAAAAAAAGAAGTCCGTTTGCAAACAATATTGAGACTGCAATGAAATACATTTACTCTTACTTTATGAGCGCTAAATTGTAGAGAATTTATCCTTTTCTAATTTAGTATAGAAATATTTTTTTTCGAAAAGTGCAAGCAACCATTATTTTGCAACAAGACCTATTAATCCCACCAATTTCCGTACCTCCCGCAGAACTTTCTTTCGAAAACTGCTTATTTGTTGGACTAAAGCGCATGCGAATGTACGAGTTCGAACGATGCTGCTTCCTATGCAGTGAGAAAATAAGAAAACACGGTAAATTTGTTCTAGAAAATCAAACAACATACCAATTACGTTCTTTCCTCGTAAATTTTCTATTCCCGTAACTTTTGATCGAAAAGCTTTTACAAACTTCTTTCTGGAATTTCACTTATGTCCATATAAACTATGTATGTATGTATGTACTATGCTTAATGTTTTCTTATGCCGGGTCCATACCAAACCGACAAAACGAAAACATCCAACAAAACAGAAACACAACAAATGGGCAACAATTTTAATAAAGTGCACACCGCATCGACAAGTGTTGACTGACAGAAATGGAAACAAAACAGACATATTTTTATCTTTGCCGACTCGCGACAGGCAAACGAAAAATTGCTAAAAACATCAACATAACATAAAAGTTGACGAAATGTTTGCGTTTTGTTGCTAAATTATTGGAAAACATTGAGTGGCTGTTTTGTTTTTGTTTTGTCTGTTCGGTATGGATTATATTACCATTTCTGATCTCGTCAACAACTTCCAGTAAATATGTTGATAAACTTCCAATTCCTTTCGTTCTAATCACTCTCATAAACAAAATCATCAAATTTACCAAAACAAAACTATTTGCAATACATTGCTTATCAAGGTCCTGCTGTAAATTTTCAAATCGTAGGTGCTTATCGCAAATAGAACTTGATTATCTTATTTAGTATCGATTGAACACTGTATTCCTGGAGAGATTAGAGTCGGATTGGAAGAGAAAGTTTCCGCAAAAATGGCATGCTTAGGTTGGCAACAGAGTAGCCGCGGCGCGGCAGCCTTGCTACGAATTGAGGTGTAACATTCGTGGCGAGGCCACTACTTGCCAACGACAGACTAGTGGCAAATTTTTAACATACGATAGTCTTGCAAAATTGAATATTTTGCTTTATTTAAATTTAGGGCCAAGTTATCGCAACTTGTGCAAGTGCTGCGCCAGTTTTATGTAAGATTGTTTATTTATTCAATACATTTTTCTTCATTTAAAAAAATACTAATCTTTTAACACCTCAGTCGTCTGAAATGAAAAATGTAACAAGACAACAGCATATAAAATAAAAATATAGAGCCCTCATAAAAGATCGTAAGCCACTGATCAATTGATACCTTTTTTTTGTACATACGTATGTGTCTAAGAAATAATTTTCAACCATCTTTTGCTAACAGAACGACTCGATAATACTTTTAAAAGTAACTAATCGATCACGTGGGTTACTATCATTTATGAAGGCTATGTACAACCTAGAAATATTGCTTGATAATTTTCCAGAAATCTATTTTTTCCTGCTTTTAATATTCTATCTAACAGAGATAAATCAGGCAACATAGTTTATCATCATTGTTGAAATTATTAGTAATGAAAGAATTAATAATATTATTAGATTACTTACAGTATGTTTGCTTTCTTTCGTTGTTAATTGACCAATTTACGTTTCTTTTTTTTTTTAAAGAAAACTACAGCATTTTTTGCATAGTGACACTGTTAATAAACAGTTCTGGTTTTCGAAACAGTTTAACTACTCCACTGAATGCAACTGCCCAAATATGCATCAACCGATGAACATCTAGGGCGACTGTTCCGGCAGCGTCCCCATTAATACTGAATAAAAAATTTCATGTATAAAATTTTATCCTACACTATTGTATATAATTAATTAATTTATCTAGATGCATTTCATCCAGTAAATCTTTCAGGAAAATTAATATACTATCACCGTGCCATTCTAACCTTGTTGAGCAATTGTATAATTTAGGTCATCTCTACTCCTATTAATGCTACGGAAAAAATAATTACGTTATGTTATATATTTTATTATCCAATTGAAAATTAGGCATCGATACTTCCTTGACAATTATAGATATGATACACGTAATGGTCCATTTTAGACAGACTCAGGAAATCAGTTTTCTATTATAATCAATTTAAAAACAATTAATGATATAAAAGCGGAAGGGCAAGTACTTAAAATAAATGTTGTTAATAAATTGATAACTACAATAATATTACACCATTTCAGATTTTGCCTTTGTCGATTTCGATTTTATGACAGTTAAAATGTTTAAATTCTTCGCCTATTAGTAGGGCTGTCAAAAATGTTCCGTGGGACAGTGGCGTACGCGAAATCCACTAATACGAGAAACAATAAACTGTTACAATTTATAATAATGTATGTAAAACTTACCCTCTTAAATAGCTTGATGAACTAGCTTGCTTATCACAAACTGGAGAAGATGTGTAGCCATTTTGCAGCATCAGGTATGTTTCTATGATTGTCTCCATGAGTGATGTTCGCTTTGGTGAAAATATATTCTTATATTTTGAAAACGACCGTTCGACATCTACTGATGTAATACACGCATACGTAAAATAGTCTTTGAACGCACTTAACGGATCTGAGGCTGCACCATCACATATTTGTCTTAATTTGGTAAAACCGGTGTCTTTATTTAACACACTTGCGAACTTTTCTTTAACGCACTCATTTGTTGCGTCACCTATAGCGTGTAGCAGTATATTTACTTCGTCCACTATTTGCAGTGACTCCGCTAACGACAACGAACTGTTTTCTAATTTTTGTATGCTTTCATGTAATGGTTTATAGTTCTTCGCAATATTTTTTAAAGCTGTTTTAACGGAAATATCTTCGAATTTTGTCTGGCTTTCCTTAATAGCTGCAGCCTCATCTGGATTGAATTGTAGCATCACAGCTTTTATTTGTTGGAAATATTCAGCATAATAAAAAGCTGCCTGCAACAATGTTCCCCAACGTGTAAGAATCGGCTGTGGTGGTTCAGAAATACCGGGACACTTGCTATGAAATGCACGGAGACGTTTAGGAGATTTAAGAAATACTTCTTTTGTACTTGCTATTAATGCATCCACCTCTGGAAAACCTTTTCGAATAGTTTCTGCCACAAGATGTAAAGCATGCACTTTACACGTAACATGTATAAACGTACAACCTTTTTGCAAAGAACGGCCTACTGAATACATTGTCACGGCGTCATCAGTCACAAACGTCAACACTTGACTTTTTGACAGTTCAAATTTTTCTAACGTCTTCAGCACCACCGCGGTAATTGTATCGCTAGTACACTGACTTAGTCTTTTGCTAGCTAGTAACAGTGGAACTGTCGGTTTAAGAGGGTCCAGTACTCGTACTATAACATTTAAAATAGAAAGTTTTTTACAATCTGTTGTCTCATTAACAGATAACCACAGCCGTGTATTTTTTAATTCACATTTTATCTTATTTACCATGTCTACGTATACAGTTGGTAGATATATAACGTTGTGCGACTTAGTAACTTCACCTGGGCATTGTATTTATTCCAGAACTCTCGAAATGGTTGTTTATCGAGTATGTGCAGCGGAACATCACAGGCAATCAGCATTAATAGTAAACCAAACATAAACTGTGTTGTCAAATATTAATTGTTTATTTCTTGAATTTAAGAGTAACTACTGAGAAGCTAAAGGCACCAGTTTCGTCTGTATGACACTGGTAACCCAACCTGGGATATAACGAGCTAGGTACAACGTTTTATTTGGCATCCCAACGTAGATTAACGTAGCATTGTGACGATTAAGGTTATATTTTGACACCCAACGGGTATAGCGTTACAAGATGGCGCTAGGATAATTATAAGTTTTAGTCAACATTTTTTTGATATTTAATGATTTTTAATCATTTTTAATGTCCCGGTATATTAATTATATACATTTTTTTTTTTGACTACACATCCCCACCAAATTTGAGGTCGATATGTGTCATAGTCGCTGAAATAGAGACAAAAAATAAAAACAAAATTTTTACTTTAACACCCTGTATCTTGATAACGATAAACGTTAGACCCCCCTACTCTTTGGGTTAAATAGACTTGGTTTAACATCAAAAAGCTACAGGTAAATGGTGTCCCAATTTTTTCAAGACACCCTGTATGTGTAAAATATTTATTTTTTTCTCAAAATATTGTCTCTAAACACTATACATTCTAACGTAAATTTTCTAGTTGCAGTTACATTTACAACTAAAAAAATCTAGCTTTAAGGTTACCTGAAAATACATACAGTTTCACGTAAAGATGACCACTTTAATTACAAATGAGGACCGACTGGTAATGCCATACTTTAAAGTATTTGGATAGGTAGAGTTCTGTTTGGGTCATCGCACGATCAATTTAAAAGAGTAGTATTAATTAAGGGCCATATTTGTATGTTAATGAAAGTATGATTCACTGTCAGCCGTATCCTCCTGGGTATTCATTCTAGCCAAATGAATTACCCAACCGGCACACGGTCTCGCGTGGAAGTTTTGTTCGTTTATGTAGCATGTCGGATCTATTTCGTTATGTATATCGCGCATACGGTAATAATTATTACATCGGACCTCGATCTATATACATGAAGATATACATATTGCAGCACAGCAAAGTTTTCGCCTTTCATATTGGGAAAATTTATTGGAATCACGGGTACGGCAAAAAATTATTTGAAATTTACATAAAATTGTCAGTATTCAAAAATGTGATTTAACCTCTTTGAATTTGAAATCTGCAGATTATTTAAACTTTGATATTTGTTTTCATTTTTAGTGATCATCGCACCTACCAAATACATCTCTCTAAAGGCACGTTTTGAAGGGTCGACTTTGGTCGAACGACTAGGTAGTTCGACAGAGTTGATTACATAAACATTGAAAATTAATACAACCATTATAATAACAACACCTAACACCTGCTTGAACTATATTGCACATTTGCATCTTTCAAACGTTCCAAACGAAATGTAAAAACGTAATTTCTTCTTCGACTTGGATCGAACGATCAGGTCGTACGATTTAAATCGACCCATGAAAACGCACCTTAACTATCCAGTCTAACGTGTTTTGCAACAATGATATTTACTGTCATTATCTTAAAGTCTAATCCAATGAATTCAGAGTTCGGAGGTCATTGGTCTAATCTTCCTCAGTACACAGACAAATACACCAACTGGAAATTTTATATTTAGACAACACTAATTTCACACAAAGTTGAACAACTTCAGAAACGACCAATCAAATGTCTTTATAAATTTTCAAACCGTTCACAAAACATAAGTCTATGTACGCTTTAAATTACTTGGCGACTATGACTATTGAGGGTCTTCAGCTACAATACATCGTTTTCAGGTACTTCGACAATGACCAGCGGCTGCTACAAGAACCCTTTTTGATACCTAGTACCTTATATACGCCATCCGCTTCCATAACATAGATGGCCTAGTGGTAATTATTGGAGTTCATATCAAAAGACTCAATTAAATAAGTACACGCAGTTTTCATTTTATGAATCTAACTGGATTCTTGTTACCCGCCCAGTATATCTGCGTTATATTTAAAGGCAGAAGTGCAATAATGATAACCAAGCCTAGCTAAGGTCATTAATCCTACAGAGACGTACTGGGTATGCATCATATAATACTTTAAGTACAATAATAAAAACAAAAATATTTTATATATTGTGATGTATGTCTTTGTACTATTTCGTTCGCTTTAAATTCTTTTTTATGTATTTCCTTATATTTTGTAAACATAGTGTTGCACATTATTATTAAACTGTTAAATGACGTTCACACATGTACATTGTATATCTAAGTGATAACTAATAATAAATAAATAAATAAATAAATAAATAAAATAAATGGAAATAAATTTTATTAATATTGGTACACTTTATAAAAATATGTACAAAACTCACCTTCTAAAGCAGATTTATGAAGTAGCTTGGTTGTCGTTATTACAAACTGAAGCACTTCTCTAATAACTGTGTAGCATCAGATATGTTTCTACAGTTATCTCAGTAAGCGATGTTCGCTGTGGTGAAAAAATATGTTTGTATTTTGAAAAAGACCGTTCGACATCTACGGAAGTAATACAGGCATAAGTAAAACACTCTGTGAACTCCGTAATACACTCTCGAATTTTTTCAATAACGGGCTTATTTTTTTCGTCATTTATAGTCTGTAGCTGTGTATTTACGTCGTCCACTATTTGCAGCGATTCCATCAACGACAACGAAGTATTTTGCAATTTTTCTATTGCATCGTGTAGGCCTCTATAATTGTTATAAATAGTTTTTAAGTCTGTTTGAAGGGAAACATCTTGAAAGCTTGTCTGACTTTCCTTAATAGCTGCAGCCTCGTTAGGGTTGAACTGTAGTATCACAGCTTTTATTTGTTGAAAATATTCAGCGTAATAAAAAGCTGCCATCAACCACGTTCCCCAACGTGTAAGAATCGGCTCTGGTGGTTCCGGAATACCAGGACACAGTGTGTGAAATGCTCGAAGCCGTTTAGGAGATTTGAGAAATACTTTTTTTGTATTTGCTATTAATGCATCTACCTCTGGAAAACATTTTCGAATCGTTTCTGCTACAAAATGGAACGCATGCAGTTTACACGTAACATGTAAAAACCCACAATCGTCTCTTTGAAGAAAACGGTCCACCAAACGCATTGTCGCAGCACCGTCGGTCACAAACATCAACACTTGACTTGTTGACAGTTCAAATTTTTGGAAAGTCCCCAACACCACCCGCGTAATTGTTTCGCCAGTACACGCAGTTAGTCTTTTGCTAGCTAGTAAAAGTGGAAATGTTGGTTTAACAGGGTCGAGTACACGTGCTATAACATTTAAAATAGAATTTTTTTTACAATCTGTCGTCTCGTTAACACATAACCACAGCCGTGTATTTTTTAATGCACATTTAATCCTATTTACAATGTCTTCACGAACACTTGGTACATATCTACGTAACGATGAACGACTTTGTAAATTCACTTGGGGATTGTATTTATTCCAGAACTCCCGAAATGCTGGTTTATCCAATATGCGCAGGGGAACATCACAGGCAATCAGCATTAACAGTAAATCAAACATAAACTGAGGTTCCAAAGAAGACACGCCATTTTTTTATTTTTATGCCGGTTACTATTAACATGAATTTTGCAGCCGTATTTATTCCAGCGCATTAAGTCTTGATCACTAACTTTACAAATTATTTTACATCCATCATAGAATAAATCCGGAAATTCACCGATAAATTTATATTCACTTTATCAGCGTTATTAGTACTCTATGCATCGACCGACAGATAACAACTGAAGTGTGTCGTGTCATCGTCATCGTAAACAAGCGCGCGATGGCATTGGTATTGCGCCCGACCCTGAATCTACCATCGCTTGGCCAGGCTTAATGATAACATTATAACTGTTACATTTTTGATTTTACCGATTGCTTGCCATACCTTTCTCTAACAAATGTTGTCTAATAAAACATGTATGAACAACTACCTATGATCCGTTTTTCCTGCAGGTGCAAACCCAAATACCTTATTCTGATTGATTGCTTTTCGGCCTTCTTCACACGATACAATTTTAAGAGTGATCCACGAAATAATTTGTAATAAACACATTTATTTAATTTGTATTTGTCCACCATTCACACACTTTTTATATTTTTTTCATTTTGGAAAAATTTTTCTTGCACACTTGTAGGAACAATATTGCCAGATTTCTTTGCCACATTATGAACAATAAATTGAAACTCGTTAAAAATATTTATGAAATACATCAAAGATGAAAAATTGGATGGTATTATATAAAGATAATGACCTCTTTTTAGTACTTTTATTTTGTAGTATATTTAAAATTAAATAAGAAAATAAAAGTAAAGAAGAATTTGGCAACAAACATTTCATAAATCACCAGTATTTTGGCATCTGACACTATTTAACCTAACTAATTTGAATGTTATATTGACAGGTCGACATAGCCGTTTTTTTTTATTGTATTTTTCTTATTTAATTTAGTATTCCAGTTTATTATAAGTTTTTCCACAACCACTAACGAATTAATTGTATAATCGCGACATGTGCAGAAGAAAGATGTCGTGTGGTCTTAAAAAATTGGTGCTTATTATTATTACTTTCGAAAATAGCATAACAGTGTACAATCGCTAATTATCGAGGTATGTAAGTAATATTGGTATAAACCGAAAAAATAAGAATAGATTCACCTACAAATGTATATGTTTATACAATAGACCTATAAATAAATAAAATAACTTCAAATGAAAATTAAGGATGAATTATTGCAGCATTATCCTCTATGGCAACCTAAGAAAGTATATTATTGTAATTAAGAGTGCATCCAAATCTAAAACTAGGCCCAATTTTAATACTATTCAAGTTGTCCAAAAAACTGCAGAATATATGGACAAGTAATTATTTGTGTAGCTTCTAGGACCGTATATCAAAAATATATATTTACAAGATGCGGTATAACTACTTATTAATAGTCTACGTAAAGAAGCAAGACTGTGCAAATACTAAGTGTTTCAGGAAAACTTCCTTTATTTTGGATGAACATGAAAAGCACTTAAGCCGAGGAACGTTTCATTAATTTCTCTTTGGAAACATACTGCCAACAATCAATACAATAAAATATAGAATAAAAAAATGCTTAAATTCCTCCAGATGAGTCGATCCAAATTGTACAAGTGCTACAGGAACTAAATTTTAAATAATAATAGCAAACCAAGCTAGCCTAAAGTAGACTAAGCAATACAGACATAGTGAGTGATAAAAAAAGCTGCAAATCGTTTCTGTGTATCATGGTCGTAGAGTACAGATGTACTTACTGTCGCCGGCATTCACCTTGACCGCGAAACTCTTTCTCCAGTCCAGTCTATTATTAGCTTTCGAGTTGTGTACACGTTAAATCACTTGGGCGTATTGCATATTGTTTTTGTTTTTATTTTACTTGTTGTACTGTATTGTTGATACTAATTTTATAATAAAGCATGGCAGACGTACGCAGGGGTAGAAAACGGCCATTTGCTGACAAAGTGAATAAATTCATATGTGAATTACCGAATTTATTCTATGACGGTGCTAAAATAATTTATAAAGTGTGCGAGAAAGATCTGATGTGCTGGGATAAGCGTGATTGTGGACTTCACGTAAATAGTGTACACCATAAAAAAAAATGGCATGCCTTCGACAACACAGTTTATGTTTGATTTACTATTAATGTTGATTGCATGTGATGTTCCGCTGCACATACTCGATAAACAACCATTTCGACAGTTCTGAAATAAATACAATGCCCAGGTGAAGTTACCAAGTCGCACAACGTCATGTAACTATCTACCAACTGTACACGTAGATATGGTAAATAAGATTAAATGTATTTAAAAAATACACGGCTGTGGTTATCTGATGAGACAACAGATTGTAAAAAAAATTCTATTTTAAATGTTATAGTCCGAGTACTGGACCCTCTTAAACCGACAGTTCCACTGTTACTAGCTAGCAAAAGACTAAGTCAGTGTACTAACGAAACAATTACCAGGGTGGTGCTGGAGACGTTAGAAAAATTTTAACTGTCAAAAAGTCAAGTGTTGATGTTTGTAACTGACGGCGCTGTGACAATGTGTTCGGTAGGCCATTCTTTGCAAAAACAAGATTGTATGTTTATACATGTTACGTGTAAAGTGCATGCTTTACATCTTGTGGCAGAAACTATTCGAAAAGGTTTTCCAGAGTTGAATGCATTAATAGTAAGTACAAAAAAAAGTATTTATTAAATCTCCTAAACGTCTCCGTGCATTTCATAGCAAGTGTCCCGGTATTCCTGAACCACCACAACCGATTCTTACACGTAGGGGAACATGGTTGCAGGCAGCTTTTATTATGCTGAATATTTCCAACAAATAAATGCTGTGATACTACAATTCAATCCAGATGAGGCTGCTATTAAGGAAAGCCAGACAAAATTCGAAGATATTTCCGTTGAAACAGCTTTAAAAATTTTTGCGAAGAACTATAAACCATTACATGAAAGCATAAAAAAATTAGAAAACAGTGCGTTGTCGTTAGCGGACTCACTGCAAATAGTGGACGAAGTAAATCTACTGCTACACGCTAGAGGTGACGCAACAAATGAGCGCGTTAAAGAAAAGTTCGCAAGTGTGTTAAATAAAGACACCGGTTTTACCAAATTAAGAGAAATATGTGATGGTGCAGCCCCAGATCCGTTAAGTGCGCTCAAAGACTATTTTACGTATGCGTGTATTACATCAGTAGATGTCGAACGGTCGTTTTCAAAATATAAGAATATATTTTCACCAAAGCGAACATCACTCATGGAGACAACCATAGAAACATACCTGATGCTGCAAAATGGCTACACATTACACATTTTCTCCGGTTTGTGATAAGCAAGCTAGTTCATCAAGCTAGTTAAGAGGGTAAGTTTTACATACATTGTTATAAATTGTAACAGTTTATTGTTTTTCGTATTAGTGAATTTCGCGTACGCCACTGTCCCACTGAACATTTTTGACAGCCTTAGTGATAAGTGTATACCTCTGGTGGTCAGGTTTAATTCAACGCAGGTCAGGGCTTTTGTCCACTGAGTCGTTGTTTCCTGTAAATCTTGTTCAGTATATAGTGTAATCCACCAGGGTTAGCAGCTCTTGGTACCTGCCTTGCAGGTCGCTATCAGTCACTAAGACATTAGTGATGTCTGACGGGTAGTAGCACTGACCACCAAAGGGATACACTTATCACTCACTATGTCTGTCTTGCTTAGTATGCTTTAGGCTAGCTTGGTTTGCTATTATTATTTGTCTTTTCCATTACTTATGGCATACTGCCGACAACATAAGAAGTTCGAAAACGGTCTATATCTAGAGAGGAATTGACAAATGATCTTAGCTACCAAACAAAACTTGCAGGTTTAATTCAACGCAGGTCGGGGCTTCTGTCCGCTGAGTAGTTGTTTCCTGTAAAGCTTATCCAGTAATTCTTATATTGTATGAATTTCACTAAGGTTATTTACTCTAGAGAGGTACCTAATAATGAGTTATTGAGGATGGCAGCACATTTAAAATGATATTAACTACGTCAATGTTGTTATGGCTGTTAAACAAATTAATTTAAGTTTCTTTAAGATCTTTTTACTGCACTAGTGCTGTTATGAATTCTTAACCGTACAAGGATTTAGAGATAATTTAAGCAGAATGTATTTATTTGAGTAATAATAACATTTATTTTTTACATAAATTACCATAGAACGTACATCGATCAATTTATTACGGGTGAAAATAATTTGACTTATTTTGAATTTTAATTACAATAATAATAAAAATAACAACTGGGAAACTTATTATTTTCACCGACGAAGATAAAATACCTGTTTGATTATGGCTTAACGACATCGCTTGATTGCCGGAGAATTCAGCTAATCGCCTCGTTTTGGCAATCAAACTCGTTTCGTTAAAGTTACCCTAATCAAACTTGCATCGCTAATAACTATTACAGTACATAATATATTAAAATGATTGGTCATTTTGTAGAACACGCACTTCTGAGAATCCACAAACTAATTATACCGACACACTCTACACATCATCAGATGTTCATTGCACAGTGTCTTATCTTGTGCAAACATCCCTAACTACCCTTAAATAAATCAATAAGATTGCAACACTTCACATTATCCACCCGGTATTCATTTATATGGCTGGCTGTGTGTGTTGTATAAAAACGCTGTCAGGTGTCGCACGAAGTTCTCCGATTTTGCCGGATTGAGATAATTCAACCAAGTTAGGGACAAATCCCTGACGTTTATTTTTCTAATAATGGCAGTTTATGTTTAGATTGTTACAATCTGGCAACGCTGTTGGCCGCGCATTTCGTTAATTTCACCTGTTGAAATAAAGTACATCTATCGCGGGGATTCACGTGAGGCTCCGCGAGTACGTTTCAGATAATTTTAACTTCATGTTGACAATTTTCTTTTTAATAAAGTCTTCGCGGAAAAGGTTTTCGGGTTAGTATAAACAAAAAGCTGAGAGCTGATTGGTTGAAGGCGTATAGGGACGCTTACTCAATGCTTAGAAGGCATTTTTTATGAAGACGCCATTTCAATTCTTTGTTACTGCGTGACGATTGAACTTGGCGATCAATATATTTCAATATAATTTGCAATATAGTTGTTTAAAAAAATGTCGGAAACAGCGGGCGCGTCGATTTGCGTTAATAAAGATTCACCGGTGCCTTGTTGTGATAAGTGTCGGGTACTTTTTTCATCGACACGGCATCGTACCGTGTCAGTACAGTTGTCCTAAGTGTTCAATCGGGTTAGTGCCGACGCACGGCCGTCTCTAAGAGTCGGCCGTGGCCGACGTCTAAGGATGATTTAGGTATGTTTCAATTTCAAATAAAACAATAAAATATCCCTTGCCCTACAAAAATAATTGACATTTAGTGAAGTGTCAGACATTTTCGGCTCGCTATTATCCACCCAGCACCTCTATTCGCTCCACGATCCCGTACGTTTCTTGGCTTATTTTTTATTTGCACAACATTTCTTATGTCACAAATTGTTACTACATCGTTTATGAGTACATTTATGCAGGAACCTTCGAAAAATTCCAGAAGTGCGTGTTCTAGAAAATTACCAAATGATTTTCAAGCACTAATTATAAACAATGTTGTTACAGATGCAATAATACATAAAAACGTATTTTATGTTTTTTTTTTGTTAATAAGCTCATTGCTTTTAGAAATTTAACTGTCTAATTTTTTTTTTAATGTCTATAACTTCTAGTTTTACGACAGGCTAAATTAGGCGCCCCTTTTTTCAACTATAGACACATTAAGAATTAATATATAAGTTGTTACAGATATCTACTTTACAACCTGCTGCTTTTCCTTAAATTCAGCTATGTGAAACTGGGTTTGTCCCTGCAGGAAAAACGAACCATAGAGGCAGTGAGCTGGAACAACCACGAGCATAACAGCAGTTGCTAATTGAAGCATTAAGTAAGGTAAGATAAGTTATCATTAAATATAAATTATATTTCGCACTTCGCAATTTACATGAAACTAGTTATAATTACGAGCTGTGTTCTAATATTTTGGACCAATTCAAAAAAAAAAAAAAATTACTACATGGAACCGATTTTAACTTATATTTTTCGATTTAAAAAATTATAAACACTTTTTTTTACTTGTCTAATTTTCACTTTCTCTGTTATTTTACAATTAGTTTCATCCTATTCTTTTATTTTTTTTCGATTAGAGTTTCCTTATCAAGGAATAAACAATTGATCTATACCGTTCTATTTTATTGGCGCAACACATCTACATAAAAATTTTAAAAATAAATATACTGACAGACTGTACAGTATTAAATCATATCTTTGTCGACATAAATTACTGTTCTCTTATTTAGATCATGGTGGCGTACAAAAATAACCAAATAAAAACAAACATAAGTGGATAATGTAAATAAATATTTATGCATATTACAAATGAACCTGCCACTCAAACAAACGCTGAATTTCAAGCAGCATTATAGTTGGTGCGATAATAAAAAACAAACTGCCTCATATCAGAGTAAAGTAAGAACAGAAATAACAAACCTTACATCCATTATACTTTTTAATTATGTAAACAGCCGCAAAATCAACTACATCCTTTTATATATATTATACATAGAACACTCATATGCTCGTACATGCTCCCGACAAAGACACCTAAATTGTTCCTGTACCCAACAAAGATAATCCGGTACAAGACGGTCACCACATCGTCAATATTAATTAAAACCAGCGATTTTACAAATAGATATTTTATTTAAAAACAAATTAAGTTCCTCTTCTTGGTAAAAGTTTAAAATATAGAGTGGAATGAAAATAATAACTGAAAATTTTTTTTTGCTAATTATTATTTACTAACTTTTACAAATCTTATCACAGATAAGTATAACATATGTATATCTTTTTAAACAATTATTTTCCCGGCTATTTGCCAAAAGGCTGAAACTTGGATTACAAAAAAGATGATATGCACATTATGTTCAGTACAACTGACTCAATATTGTTATTTCTAATTTCAACTATTCTGTCTAGTAAAACCAAAAATAAATAAAACACAAGGTACACAAAGTTTTTAAAGTGAGTGTTCAACTGGCGAGTACCTTGTGTTTTATTTATTTTTGGTTTTACTAGACAGAATAGTTGAAATTAAAAATAACATTATTGAGTCAGTCGTACTGAACATAATGTGCATATTATCTTTTTTTGTAATCCAAGTTTCAGCGTTTTGGCAAATAGCCGGGAAAATAATTGTTTAAAAAGATATGTTATACTTATCTGTGATAAGATTTGTAAACGTTAGTAAATAATAATTAGCAAAAAAATTTCAGTTATATATTTTTCATTCCACTCTAGATATATTATTTTAGATTTATTTTTCACTATGCAAGTTTCGAAAAGGTGTAACTGAAAAAAAAACTAAATTTTTTGATGAATTTAAAATCTGCAATATATTTTCACCTGATTCTGAAAAGAAAGTTTTACAAATTGTCAAAAAAGTAATTTGGGCACACAATTATTTCAACTTTTTTCGCAATTTTTTTCTCTGCATACCTCCATTTAGTTTTGATGGTTATGCCCTAAAGTATCGCTTGGGTCCCATGCTCCAAGATACGACTTAACCTAAATTGCGACTTTTTCGCAACATGCACGATGTGAACATGAATGTCAAAGTTTACCAAACTTTAAATTTCTAATGAAACTATTGTTACGCCAATGAACTGCGTAAACTAGTTCGAGGGTGTGTCCAGAGGTGGCATTACTAGTATTGTTCGAGAAAAGTCAGGAATGTTCAAGAGAGTTCTAGACTGTAGTGTGTATAGATGGATATACAGGGTGTCTCAACCAAAATTAGGCACCCTGAATAACTTTGGCTAAAATTTTTTGGAAAATTGGTGAAACACGTCGACCTTGTTTCCAAGGGAGGCATATTTTATTGTAATACTTATATATTTATTATCATCCCTCTACCCTACACGGCCACCCCCTCAAAAAATTCAAATGGCAAGGGGGGTCGAGCTATTACATCTTTTCAAAGGTCATTCAATTCCCTACATAACTGTGTATTTTTTTACTTTTATCCATTCGTTCTTAAAGAAAATAAGTTTATTTTTGATGATTACACACAATCGAAATCGTTTAAAAAATCTACAATACACGGCACTGGGTATTGGAATTTTATAAAAACTACATTTTTTAGTGCTCTCAAATCAACACGAGTTTTTTCGACAAGAAACGCTTTCCTTGTCCGTTTAGTTTTAGAATAATGAAAGACTCATAAGTATTTGATAGTCCCTTGGACATTAATTTGTTCACAACCAATATTAGATCGAGATACATTTTACCAGAGTGAGTTCTCAAAATGGTTTATACCCTTCAGGAGAGAATAGAAACTGTCAGCATTTATTTTAAAAACGATAATTGTGCTAGAGCTACGGAGCACGTATCCAATAGAAATCACCCTGATAGAAGAGTTGGTTCTCAGTATGTTTTACAATTATTGACAAAATTTATGGAAACAGGTTCTGTAGGAAACAAAAAGCATGAACCTTAGAGACCGATTAGGAATGAAGCAGTCGAAGTGGCAGTTCTGGGTCAATTGCAGATGGATAATACTTAATCGATCAAGAAAGTAGCTGAGGCTTCCGGTGTATCACGAAGCAGTGTTCGTCGAATTGTAAAGGCCCACAAATTTCATCCATATAAATTTAAATTGGTACACGAATTAAACGAAGATGATCCCGATCGTCGGCTTGGATTCTGTGAGATTTGTAGTGAACAATTAAACGGTAATGCCAATCTACTGTACAATACGTGTTTTTCTGATGAATTGACATCTCAGTTAAATGGGGAGGTAAACAGGCAGAATTATAGGTATTGGAGTGAAACTAATCCACATTTGTTCATGGAAACTCATACCCAAAGGCGTCGAAGTTAAATGTTTGGGCTGGCATCTTAGGGGATCACATTGTCGGGCCGTTTTTTATTCCAGACAATTTAAATGGCGAAAGGTACCTCGATCTGTTAGAAAATAACATCGACCCAATGATTACTCAAATCCTCGAAGAAGACGATAATCTCTTAGAGGGCGAACTGTTTTTTCAACAGAATGGGGCACCCCACATTTTGCTAGAGCAGTCCGTCAATTTTTGGATAATCGGTTTCCTGAGCGATGGATTGGAGGTCCTGTGGAGTGGCTCGCTAGGTCACCCGATTTAACTTTCTTGGATTTCTTTCTGTGGGGACATTTGAAATCGAAGGAATTTTTGCAACAAAATCCGCATCTCTGGAAGAGTTACGTGAAAGAATTGTTCGGAGTGCCGTTTATTGACCCCAGATGTGTTCAGAAATGTTCGTACAGAATCACAAGACAGATTATACTACTGTATGGAAGTCGGTGGGGTCATTTTGAATAATACATACGATAATTTAAACATATCATACTGCTTCTTTTATTTTTATTTCCTGAACCTAAAATAATGAAACAATTATTTCTCGGAACGAATTGATAAAAGTTTTAAAAAATACACAGTTATGTAGAGAATTGAAAGACCTTTCAAAAGATGTATTACTCGACCCCCTTTGCCATTTGAATTTTTTGAGGGGGTGGCCGTGTGAGTAGAGGGATCATGATAGGTGTATAAATATTACATTGAAATATGTCCCCCTTGAAAACAAGGTCGACGTGTTTCACCAATTTTTCAAACAATTTTTATCTCCAAAGTTATTCAGGTTTGTTGGGACACCCTGTATAAGGCACACAATGAGTCCAGGACCTCAGTCTTGATTGAAATTGTGCGAGTGACGAGGAATAAGTTAGATACTAAAGTAGTGATTTCTATGTGTTCAATTGTGATTACAATTAAGTCCTTCATTAAGTTGTTGTTAAAATAATTAATACAGTAGTGAGTAAGTGTTACCAGTATTTTTAATCAACAGTTCCATGGTTTGAAGTGTTTGTGTAGATAGCAAACACGTAATTATCAATAATTGCGGTTTGTAACTATGGAAACAACGCATTGACTTTTAGTCGGGTAATTCTTTTATACAACGAATAACGAAATAAGAGGGATAGTGATTCTGATTCTCATACAGCATCAGATTTAGCAGAATCTGCGGCGATATCAACGTTATTACCTGAAAAGTCAAGATGAGAATATTAATTAGCTTACGCATGGTTCCAGAAATTCTGCCAAGAAATGAATGTGAGGAATATAATAGAAAAAGTTCTCCTGGTTGATATTGAACAAAAGTAGAAGTTCCTAAATCCTCATCACTTTGATATCAATATTCTATGTTAAGGATCCCCATTTCGTTGGAAAAAAAACACAGATATTAGCAAGTACACAAATTTAATAGTACCATTAAACAGAAAATTTGAGGGACATAGAGCCAAAACGTCTAATATTTCCATGGAAGCGATTTTATGAGAAGCTGATGACAAAACTTACTTAACGATGAAAGTAACGTAATAATATCGAAAATATATCACTTGTAAAATAAACAGGTATTTTTTTGCTACAAGTTACCCATTACTGTAGTGACTTGAACATGAAGGAGGGGATAAGTGGATATTGAAAATATCCCTAATCAAAATGACCAAATATCAAAACAAGAATTTACCACAACCGCTAAAATAGAACGTATTCGAAATTTTTCGTAAACATGTTGAACTTCGTCCTTGGCAAACTATCATCAGTGTTTTTGTGGCATACAGAAACGGTAGATGTATGATACAACTTGTCAGTATACATTTATTAATGTACCCAAGAAAATAATCTTATTTCCAGTGGCGGTTGGTAAAATTTAGGCAATGTCATATCTTATTATTATCGAAGTTTCCGAAACTAATTGCCTTTTTAAAAGACAATCTGTAGGATACAAGGTAAAGAAATCTGAAGTATTTACCAGAGAACAAATTAATGTTTTTTTACTTAATGCTCCTGATGACACAATACGACACTATTTTAGGTAGTGTTAATTACTGGAGTGGCTGGTGCCCTCAGAAGGGAGGAGTTGATCAATATTGCCATAAATGACGTTCAGGACAATGGAGAATTTTTGCTCATAATCATTCCAGATTCTAAAACTCATAAATCTAGAATGTCTTCGGTTACAAAAGAAGATAATTGGTTGGATTTTTATCGTCGACATGTTCAACTTAGACCTGAATCCATAATAATAAACGATTCTTCATTCAATACAAACATGGCAAGTGTACAGTTCAAGTGGTAGGGATAAACACGTTTGGATAGATGTCAACAAAAAAGGCAGAATATTTAAAACTTCCTAAACCTGAAAGTTTTACAGAGCACTGCTTTCGTCGAACATCGGCAACTCTTTTGGTTGACGCTGGAGCGGATCTTACCAGTTTGAAAAGACACGGTGAGTGGCGTTCTTCAACAACAGCAGAAGCATATATAGGAGATAATGTTAACAACAAAATAAGGGGTCTTCAAGAAAATAATAGGCGACAAAGAAAATGCCATAAACATTGGTCTAGATGTAAATATTTCTAGTATTTCTAATAATGTAAATGTTCCAATTTTTTCTAAGCATTACCTTAAGTAATTGCAATTCCTGTGTAATTAATGTACATTTATATAATTTAATTGATATTACCAGTTAAATAATATAACTCTTTAAGGAAAACGCTCTCTTATTTTGGTGTGTGAAGATCTAATTGAGGCGTGTGGCAAATTCTTTGCCGCATGACATGCGGCAAAGTGATATTTTCCGCAGTCATTTTGAAGTTAGAAAATTTGATTTTCAACACAATCGTAGAAAAATAAAATTTCAAAACAGTGTAACTTATAACCAATATTTTTTGAAGAAATTTGAAATCTGTCCACCTGATTCAGGAAGAAAATGTTTCGCAAATATTTTACAAATCATTTAAAAAATAACCTTGGAGGCTCACAATTTTTCCAACTTTTTTTTCGCAAATTTCAATCGTACTTTTTTTTCTGCAAAACTCCTTCATTTAGTCTTGACGGTTATATCTTAAAGTATCGCTTGGGTTTCATGCTCCAATACGAAGATATGACAACCTAAATTCCACCAGCCGCCACTGCCTATTTCTTGGATTGTGAAATCCTGTAGTTTATACTAAGCTCTGTTTCAGAAGATTACCTGCATATTTATTTGCTGCTTTAGAAGCAGACATTTGAACAATGATATGCGACACGGAGGTTGGGAAACCAACTACAGTTGTTGAAAGATATGTTGAAAATGCTCTTGGAAATAAACGGAATGTGGCTACAAAAATTCTGTGTGAAAAAGAGAATAACAAAAACTGACTTGCTGGGGACAAAGTTACAACCACAATCCCGATCTCATTACTGTCGTCATCAGGCATTGGATTTAAAGAATGTATTACAAATACATATAAGTGAAAATTTCGCTTTGTTCTTTGTACACTTGATTTAAAAAAAAACTGGTACACTTTCTTTTAGCTATGTAAATCATTAGTTCTTTGATTGATATTAATAATCTTACAAATGTCACTTTGACGTTAATCAGTGGCGTCATTATTAAAAATGGTTCGACATCTAACAGATATTCAAAAATTTCGAATTGTTTCTAAAATTGACGATGGTTGCTCCATAAGAAGACTTGCTGCTGAATACAATGTGAGTAAAACCACGAAAATGAGTGTTAAAAAACAACGGGAAACCAACCAAACGGTATCCCGTAAAGTTGGTTCCGGTAGGCCCAGAAAGAGTAATAATCAAGAAGATGAAAATCTTATAAATTACCTAATAGAAAACCCTTTTCAGACTGCAGTAAATGCAATTTCAGAGACAAATTTCCCTGCTTCGGTATCTACTGCTTCCAGAAGAATAAAACTACAAAGCGACTTGAAGAGTTGTTCAGCGGCTAAAAAATACAAACTTTCAGAAGAAAAGAAGCAGGGTAGGATTATTTTTGCACTCAACTATATAATCAATGATGAAAACTTCTGGGGACAAGTTGTCTTTTCTGACGAAAAGGTTTTTAAATCCTGTAACGATGGACATGTTCGCGTATATAGGCCTCCTTCCACTAGATACGACGAAAAATATACTTTCGATTCACAAATATCAGGAAGGTTTTCAGTCAATGTCTGGTCTTGGATGAGCATAAATGGGTTAGGTGTGTGTTGGAACAGTGGTGGTCATCTCAATTCCATTAAATATATTGAAATATTAGACAATATTATGTTGCCGTCAGTAATAGAGGTGTTTCCGGAAAATAATTTTATTTTCCAACAAGACAACTGCTCCATACATACGGCACATCGTGTCAGGCAATGGTTTCTTAATAAAAACATAGAGTTGTTACCGTGGCCATCTAAAAGTCCGGATTTAAATCCAACTGAAAATGTATGGGGACTAATGGTGAAATATATAAGAAAATTAAATAGCCATCCAAATAATGCCCAAGAATTGGAAGGGATAATTGAAGACGCTTGGGAGAACTTGTCGCAAGAAGTTGACCTTGCAAGAAATCTGATTTTGTCCATGCCTGCAAGACTTCAGGCAGTTTTAGACGCTAATGGAGCAATGACAAAATATTAGTTAATTCTGCATTACGTAATTGAAGTTCATTTATTTTATTTTTTTATTGTATTTTTATGTTCAGTTTGCATTGTTTACATTTTTTTCGAATCTCAAGTGGTATTTTTGTGTTCTTATTTTAAAAATAGAATTATCATTATTCAGTTAGTATTTTAATTACAACCATTAGTAGAATTATCCGTAACAAATATTATTTTTTTAAACAATAATATGGCAGGCTTGAAAATGTTTTGGAAAAGTTATTTTCTAATTATTTTTTAAAATTCCATTTGAATAAAATAAAAAGAGAAAGGTTTAATAAGTTTAAAAACAAAAAAGAAAACCGATCTCCTCCAAAAAACCCAGGTCCGGGGTAAATCACCTCTTCTCCACCCCCCCTCTCGACATGCCTGGCCAGCCCCTATTTACAGACATATGCACACAACTAAACTATTAAGATTTTCGATTACAAGAGTTGTACCAGTTTTTTTTTAAATCAACTGTACATTTTCTACTAAATTAAACTAGTGAATAGTAATATTTTTTTCACAACAGTGCGGAAAGAAATGTCATTTCCTAAATGAAATTACTACAGAAAAGATTTTTCTAACGGCCGTAGAAAAAACTATTTCCCGAGAGATTTGCTTCAAATTCATTCAGGTGTGTCAGTAGTGGAAACACATCGCCACTTTCAGGATCGCTCACAATCGACACACGTCAAAAAAAACTAATCGTATTGGCAGCGTAAGGTTTTGTTATTCCGATTCACAACTCTACTGTCATATTCATCCGATTCCTACATACATTTTTTATAGAAATTATAAGAAATGGAAAAGTTAATCCTTCCACTCAAATATGAAAGTTGTCAAGAGAGCTGTTGGAGGGCCAAGAAAAAAATCATAAGATGCGGAGTTGACCATGTTAAGTTATTTATCCATGACCAATGTAGGAAAATGCTCCTTTCTGAATAATTTGAATTATGTCGTGCATCTTAAAACAAAAACCACAAAAATATTTATAATTTATTCTCGAAGTCAAGACAATCGATTGATCAATAATTAAGAGGGAGAAGTTACATGTCTTTCGGCAAATACTTCTGCAGTCTACGTTCAAAAATTTTGTACCATCATCATCACCACAAAATCATTACATAAAAAATTGGTTCATCATTCAAATTAACGGTATTTGTACCAATTTAATTGGAATTAGAGACCTTCTAGAAATGCACCTCATTAATTTAACCTTGAGCAGAATTATAGAAAAAAAGATACTATACATCCGCCTCAAAATATCTTACTATCATCAATATAAGGCGACTTGAATAACAGTCTTTTCTGAACTTGCTACGCCACTGGCAAAATGGTTCGGTGCGTGACCTTTATCTTTAAGATCTACAAAAAAAATATTTGAAACGAAAAAAGAAGTGTTCCACATAATGTGATTTAAATACTTTTAGCTAGACTGGCAAGGATTTATACAGTTTTTTTTAAACCATCACACAAGTTGCATGATTGATTTTTCGTAATTTGTTCTTCTGCCAAAGTCTCATAAACTCTACTAATTGTGACTTATTGCTTTTATTATTTAAAAAATATATTAAACAACGCCCACACAGTTCGCTTATATTCGTTACAAAGACAACAAAATTGTAAAACATGTTTATCATGTCGTCAGATAAATTTTTAAGGGGATATTAATCTTTGAGGCGAACAGTTAACTAGGTTTGCTTAAATTAACTTTTTCCTCAATTTATGTGGAGTTCCACATAATTAAAATCTCAATTAGTTATAAATTCTTATATTCATCAACTGAAAGGTTAAAAGTTATAATTAAAATGATAATATGGTTACGTATAATGAATTTTGATTAACATGTATCTACAATATTTTATTATTATTATTATTATTATATTCTTTTTTTGTTTCGCCCGTTACCGTTCTTCTTTTCTTCTAGGAGCTCTATCTATTAGTGCACGAAAATGCACATGTAGCTGTTATCTCAGAATGAGTACGCTACATATGCTCCTCCCCAAAAGAAATGTCACACCAAGCAATCAACATTAAAACGAACGCGCTTAGGTAACACCGCGATAGTCTGATCCACCTCATCAGTGAATAAATAAGCGGGTTTAACCCTGTCAAGACTGACTGTGACAGTTTTACCTCGTCTAAGGATAATCATAACTTTATCGGTACGGGAAACTACTTCAAAAGGTCCATATCAAATAAAGGTGAAAACATAGGTTTCAATCGAGCCTTCCGAAGGAAAACAGTATGTACAATTTTTAATATCAGAGCTGTAAAAGATTTTCGACAAAAGTGACGTTTTATGGTAGTAAATTGTAAATTATCAAAATATTCACGTAACTTAACAATAAAATCAGAAACTTGTGGGTCAAAATTTGATTTAATAAAATATTCTCCAGGGAGGCGTATCGTTTGACCGTAAACTAGATCCGCTGACGAAAAATGCAAATCAGCTTTAGACATAAATCTCAATCCTAACAAAATAATAAGGAGCTCTTCGTACCAATGTGCTGCATTTGCTCTCGCTAATAACGTGGTTTTTAGGGTCCGATGGAATCTCTCAACAATACCATTACTTTGAGGATGGTAACTGGTTGTGCGAATCCTGTGAAAACCTAAAAACTTTGAAAATTCCGAAAATAAAGTTGATTCATATTGTACTCCTTGGTCCGTTGTTATGTCTACTGGAACGCCGAAATGACATACGTAGTTTTGAAACAACGTTTTAGCGACCGTTTCTGCTGTGATACCCAAGAGCGGATATACTTTCAAGCCAGCAGGTGAAACGGTCAACAACTGTTAATATACAAGAAAAACCATGCGAAGGAGGCAAAGGGCTTACTATATCAACACGAATGTGTTCAAAACGGCCCCTTGAGTACCACAAAATCACCTAAAGGAGTCCTAGTGTGACGGTTGACTTTTGAAGTTTGACAGTTGATACAGGATTTTGTCCATGAAGTACAATCAGAATTCATCCTGGGCCAGAAATATTTAGTGGTTATCAACTTTTTCGTAGCTTTAATGCCAGCGTGAGTTAAATTGTGAAAAATTTCGAAAACCTTTCGACATAAACGTTTTGGTACGTAAGGACGACATTTAGAATGTGAAACATCACACCAAACTACACCTTTCAAACTCGAAACAGTAATTTGTTTTAATAAATAACTTACTTTTTCATCATTCTCTTGCCTAACTAATAAAGAAACAAGTTCAACATCATCCTCTTGCGCGGGTTTTAATATTGCCAAATTAAAATTGGAAGAGTTCAACGAGTCCATAATGTTCGTAGCATCTTGTTCCAAAGCGTTAACGTCATCAATCCGTGACATTGAGTCCGCGACAACGTTAGAACGACCTGGAATGTGTCGTATATCATTTGTAAATTGCAAAATAAATTCTAATTGTCTAATCTGTCGCGGCGAACGACTGTTTTTGACGATAAAGTTGAAACTAATGGCTTATGATCGGCCTTCTAATAAATGTCTAAAATGCTTAATTGACGTATAACCCATCAATTCGATTAGAAAATGTTAACCACGAGATGCACTCATCTCCGTTACATATTTCTCACTTACTTTATTCAGAGGTGAAAAATTTAATACGTTTTCGGTTTCAAGGAAAAGAATTCCAAGTATTATTTTTGTTTAGTAATTATTAATATACTCCAGAGAAATAAAACTTCCTCTGCGGAATGAGGCCGAACAAGCTGAATTTTTCCAAAGACCTTCGTTTTGATGTTCTAATGAAGCACAAAAGAATCTCATATGCCTACCCTTGTGCGTCTTGAGATATCGAAGGTCAAAGGTCATGAAAATCGGTTTTTCGCGAAAATCTCGCTTCCGGTGCATCTGACGTCATAAGAACCCGTAACAAAACTTACGTAAAATAGTATTCTCTACAAAATTGTTCATACACATTTTTTTTCGTACGACCAACCGTTTTCGAGACATAGCATGATAAAGCGGGAGCGCGCATTCGTAATAGGTAATACTGTATTATACTGCGGAGCTATAAATATAAAAGCATTTTTCTTAATCTGTTAGACTGGAAAATTAAAGCCGTTAAAAATTTGTTTATTTATAAAAAAAATATATAATAAATAATTAATAACAAAAAATACATTCTTTTCCACACCACGCCTTATGTTTCCTTGCCTTCCTCCTCGTCTTCATCGGGTTCCACTAGCACCTCGATCAACACAATATCTTCGTCAGACGCTTCCTCTATATCTGTTGGCTCTATGTCTGTTGGTAAAATCTCTTCAAGTTCAAGGTCACTGAAGTCTTCGATGTTTTGCAACTCTGTTGACGGGTTCAGGCATGCCTGTCCGTGACACTGACCACAAACTTTGGAGCATGGCAGCCCGACTTTTCTACACCCGCACTGCGCACCACACCCCTTTTACAATTACAGAATATTGTATTTAATAGTTTGTCTGGAGCAGGTGGCAGTAGTGTTGTTTTCGGCTGTAATATGTCGTTTGTTAAATCCCAACCCCATTCTTCGGGTTGTAGATTTTTTCCCTAGCCAAATCTGTACTTGGTAGTAGACCCGATAAATATGCTGTCGAGCTGCTTCACTGGTAGGTGGAAGGGATGACAATTTAACAGGTCTATTAAGTCGTGTAGCCTTAATGAATTGGGTGTATCTAAATTTGTCAAGGTTCACTTCATCTTTTGGAGCACCATACATAGGCTAACAGAAAATGCTTTCCGTTCTGAAATACTGTATCTGGCGGGCAGTTTTCTGCTTGAAATATTTGAGCCGAGTGAGTCAAATCGGGATGTTTCTCAAACGGCTGGTCGTACGAAAAAATGTATATGAACAATTTTGTAGAGAATACTATTTTACGTAAGTTTTGTTATGGGTTCTTACGACGTCAGATGCACTGGAAGCGAGATTTTCGCGAAAAACCGATTTTCATGATCTTTGACCTTCGATATCTCAAGACGCACAAGGGTAGGCATATGAGATTTTTTTGTGCTTCATTGGAACATCAAAACGAAGGTCTCTGCAAAAATTCAGCTTGTTCGGCCTCATTCCGCAGATGGCCTTTATTTTTACCTTATTTCCCTGGAGTAATAGGTCAATAAGCAGGTCATTTAAATTGGCCGAGTGTGGGAATAATTTCAAACAAGCTGGAATTAATTTGAATCTGTCTAATTGGGTCTCAGAAGGCACATACTAATTTTGCACCCCCTAAGAAGTTGAGCTTTTTGCCGCCATCTTGAAATGAAAAAAATGTCCGAATAAAAAATGTTGAAATATTTGCAAATATCTCTGTTAGTGTCGTCAACTTAACAGTAAAACATGTAGTTATCTAAGTTAAAGATAGGCAAATTCTCTACAAAAGATGTTCTATACATTTTTGTTGTACGTTCACTTGTTTCGAAGTAACAGGCGCCCAAATATGTGCTATGCTTGATTTCTCGATGTTAAACCTAAATCTAATATACGGCTCCATATGATATTTTCAGTATTGATAGTGCTTAAAAATGCCGCATGTCACTAATGGGAGTATAATCGGACCGGCGGCGGTCCCGCTTATCATTATTACCTTCAACCAAAAATATGTGCGCCTGCATTCTTTTCAATCATACATCCAAATTCAGCAATAGTAAAAAATCACCTGTAGACTGGGGACAGAAAAAGTCAAAAAATGGGTTTACACCGATTCATACTATTACAAGAAGCAGCTCCTCACGAGTTTTTAACCAATTTACCTATCTTTAACTTTGATAACCATGTTTTTCTGTTGACACTGAGATATTTGGAAATACCTCAAAATTTTTAACTTTTTGGAAATTTTTTCAAGATGGTGGTGAAAGCTCAACATCTCAGAAGGCCCAATTAAAAAAATTTACCCCAGCTTGTTCAGAATTATTTCCGCTCGTGATGCCCTCGCCGACTGGCTTATAAGCATAGACGCACTATAATTATGTATAAAAAATGTACTTTCACTATAAACAGTAAAACAGAGGTGGCAAAAGTTAGTGACCAAAACAATTTAAATATAGTGAACTTCACCTCAACTGCCAAAACAAACTTTGAACTGGAGATTTTTTAAGTTTAAATTATTGCCTAATATAATTACTTCCACTATCGGCTAATTATGCCTACCTATTTTAACCCAAAATGTTCATAAAATTTCTTGTACTATGGTTTTTAGAAAAATGTGACGCTGCGCATCGGTGAGATTTACGGGTGTTTTTACTAAAAATTATAAATAAATTTAGATTTTTTTCTTACAGGACTAGACTGGAACTGTTTTGTAGTCAGTATGTAAAAAAATATAAGTATCTTGCATTTTACACGCAAATCGAAATCTGGGGGCTGTATATAGGCGTATTTTGCAAGAATAACTGTGCTGGGGGAATCTGATGGAAAATTGCTGATGAAAAAGTAGCAGAATTAAGTAATTGCCACCTGTCTCAAATTCCTGTTTATATCTTTGTGCAATACGACACCGACGCTATATATACTTATTCCAAACATTTTCCTCGAATAGAAACATTAACATTATTTTAATAGAATAGAAACTTAATTACCTACATGAATTTAAATAGTTTACACACACCAAATATAAATCGACATATTTGTCCATGAATTTAACCTCGCTGTAACCCTAAATTACAGCCATTGATTTTATTAATGTATAACACATTAGCAAATAAACAACTTTTTTAAGGATTCCCAGCATATACTTAAATGCCATCAATTTTGCAGAAACAGTGTAATAACATCGGAATTATGTAGGCATTTAATCGATTATATAAATATTAATAAACAAACAATCTGAAAATTACTTACATTTACCTTAAGCCATTCGACAAATTGATTAAAGTTGTGACAAAATGAAATTACCTAGAATAAAAAAAAATCGTTAAAAACAGCCACAAGTCATTGCCATAATATATAAAAACCGCGATATTGCTGTTAAGGAATGCAATTAAGCTGTGATAGAATATTACAAACCTGAAATAACTTGCTCGGTATGAAACAGCATTTTTCATATAAATATTTCATAAGCAAACTCAATGACAATTAGCACTCGGAAGATTAGAACAACTGTCACTCATATTTGTCAATATGGCTAAACAAAATTTCATAGTTGCATTGATTCCAGTAATCTGGCGTCCATGTCAGACGAAAAATTTTATTATGCAGTTTGTAGTATGTGGAAAACTTTCAAGTGGAAATCGTATACTTGATTAAAGTGCCTGGTTTCATCAGAATTGAAATTGTGTTCCATGTAAGATTACCTGCATACATTTTGTATAACAGTATTGATTTTATAATCTTTGTTACCAGAAAATTGTATAACAAAAATTTGTGTTTGCTCCACAAAATTATAAAATATAAAGTTAATTCACTAACTAAAAATTGATTTTCGCATTGTTAAGTTGGACACAATAATTCCCTGTTATACAAACTGCTGTCAATGTCAGGCCTGTCATATCGTTTTAATGACAATAGTTAAGCTAAAAAGTAAGTGCCACCTTAACAGGGTGAAAATCAATTTTTAATTAGAACAATAGAAGTCAGGGTTATGTTTAAAACAAGTATTTCAAGCCCGGTTAAAACACTTGCAAAAAAAACATGTTTAGAACAAGGTTGTTTTAAATACGCTTTAAACAGTTTAAGATATGTTTTTTTAAATGTTTTCTTTTTTTAATGGTTTTGGGTTTATTAAATTTTTTTTAAATTAAAATTTTACTGGTTTCCTTGTTTATACTTTTTTATTTTCTCTGCACAAATTATTCGTAATTAAAATAAAATCGTGCTTTTTCAGTTAAAAAAATAATAATTAGGAAACATATTATTTAAATACCTATGGAAACGAAGCATTTAAAATGTTATTTAATATAATAAAAAGCTTCCTAGAGGGTATTTTGGAAACAAAAATGTATCGCGCTGATCAAACCACAAAATATCAAAATTACTAAAGCAACGAGTTATGAGTTATGACTGCTAAACGACAATAATTTGAAACTTTTTAAAACATGTTTTTTTGGCAAGGTTTTTTAAACAGGATGTTTTGTTTTATTTTTTTTTAACATGTTTTTTATCAACTCTGACAGAAGTGATTCAGCTTTATCTTATTGTCACATGAAATGTTTTGGGGCATCTTATATTGAAATTTTCGTCATTCATCAAAGATCATAAAAATAATCCATCCTGATATTTATATTATCTGTTGAGCACCCGAAAAGTCGTTAACTCTTACTTGCAAAACTAAAAGTTTAATATTTCTTTTTATTAGCTAATTTTATTTCTATTCAGAACCACCCATTAAATATGAAATTTTTGTAACTGCCGATAGAGATCAGCCAGTTCGTGAATTTCGCTAGTTGTCTAATAATTACAAATCCCTTTCGATAAACGTAACAAATATAACAACCGTAACAAATGAAACAACCAGAGGGTGTAGTATAAAAACATTACACGATAACTTGAAAAACACTATCCAATCCTATAAATGTTTATATCTCACTTCACATCAGTGATTTGACTAAACATGGTGCCGACCAATCAGAATTGACACATCGCTTGTTATCGCTGTCTTTAATACAGTTAATGATAAGTAAATTCCCGGGAATATATCGGAAAAATATCCCCAAAAATCCATAACACATACAGCAAGTCTGAACTTGTTCATTGTATGTATTTGAAGTGCAAAAAAGAGTGACAGTGTTGCCAGATTTAACATATTACCCAAAATTTCATTTAATGTCAGATTTATAATTTTTAGCAAAATTCCCGTTTTCCTCGGGAATTCGAATTTGGGGAGATTCCTGAGAAACTTTCCTGGCTACCCATCACTAAATACAGTCACTGTATTTTTTTTTTTATTTAAAAATTATAAACACTTTTTTATTACTTGTCTAATTTTCACTTTATTTGTTATTTTTACAACTAGTTTTATCCTATTCGGACATTTTCAAGTAGTTTACTTGAAAATGTCCTAATAGGATGAAACTAGTTGTAAAAATAACAAATAAAGTGAAAATTAGACAAGTAATAAAGTGTTTAAAATTTTTTAAATCAAAATGGATTTTCACAAAGTAACTTCATCTTCAGTCAACTATTACAGTCACTGTACATAATACTAGGCTGTTGAATCGCCATGATAATCTTCCGTATTTTTGCATATGACTATGGCTGTTACTATATTACAGTGTCATATTTTGTTAATAGCTAAGCACAATCGTATTTTTTTTTACTGTAAAAGGTCACACAACTAAAAATAAAAATATGATAAATATGCTTTGGGCATTTTCATAATTAAAATAAGATCTATTTTGGGCAAATATAATACCCAAATAATATTTATTATTCTCAAATTTTGGTAAATCTAATCCGTGATGATATAATCTTTTTATATCCGTACGTGAGAAAATCAACAACACGTAAGTTTTTAAAAGGCACCCATAAAATAAGTCATAAACAGTTCACATGCGGAAAAACTATTTATATCTAAATTATGTTTTTCCAATTAATATTTTTTCAACTCTAATTCAACAAGATCTGAAATAGGGTATTTGTTAGTCCTGAACCTGCTTACAAAAAGTTATGATACTTTATTTCAATAATTTCTTAAAAGAAAAAGTCAAAAGTGCAAAAATTAAGAATGAATACTTGTAAAGTCAAATTTAAAACTGTTTTGGTAAAATTTGTGATCAGCGTCACGTTGGATTTTTCCTAAAATATCTAATGTTAGACATATTAGACAGACAGACGTAAGAAAATAACAACACATGTAAAAAAATAAGTTGCAAAATTAAACAAAATTAAGTAAAACACAGTTACACCGCTCCCTGTGTACTCTCAACCAATTTCTTATTTATTTAACTCTCATTAACAGTCGTTAATTAAATACCACATATAATTCATAATAATAATACATGAATTTTATAATTTCATTGTTACGTACCATCAACTTCATATTTCGTTCCACGAGATGAGCAAACTAAAGGACATAACCTCATTAATACAGTAATTAGATTTCTCATTCTGATATTTAATGATTTCATTTATCACAGCAGAACGGATTCCGGTAACAATTTGGAAGTTAATTCAATTCTAATTTTTGTTAAATTTAGACTAAATGATTATTTTGTAACGCCATATCCTAAAATGACATATATTGGACAGTTTCAATGAATCAAAACAAGTGAAAAATAAAGAAAAAAGTGTGAAGTAAAGAAATTTTATTTCACAGTGTGAAATAGAACTTGAAAGTCAACAGACAACAAATTAAAGTTCATACATCAAACATTTATTAATTATTAACAAATTTCATGAACAAATTTATTCATAATTTAACGAAAATTTATATGAATGGTACTGTTACTAATATTATTTATATTTATTCGTGCAATTATCGGTTCAGATGTGCGAAAAATATTTGATTCATTTATATTAATATGGTGGTTGGTCTGATTTTCACCAACGACTACATCGGAAGACATAGTCATTTCTGTCGTATTGTTTGAAAATATCTGTTTTTAAAATTTCCTTTTTGTTCTGGATGCTATCTTCTATATATCCCTCAGCAACTGTTGATGATTTCCATCCCCCATGACGTTTTAACGTAAGAATATCAGCTCCAGAACCAGCTAATAGTGATGCCGAAGATTTCTTATAGCTGTGACCCGTATATTGCTCATGATTAGATAAGTTAAGGTATTTAGCTACAATAGCTGGTATTTTTGAAAATGTATTAATACCAACTCGTCGGACTGTACATTTTTCACCTCGATATTGAAGAAAAACCCCTTTGTGATTCACATGAGTAGGGCGAATAGCTGCATATTTATCATAAATATTTAGTGGATTTATTCCATTAACCATTTCACCAATTACCGTAAAAGTCCTTTCAATGTGGGTCTTCGAATCAGGCACTTTAACAACCAGCATGCCGTCTTTTCTCACAATGCCATCAATGGTCATATTGCAGAGTTCATCTCGACGACAAGCCCCAGCCAAGCCGATCATTAATACAACTTTCAACATTAAAAACTTTTCATCAGATGCTTCTGGTAAAAAAACGTTGGGCATCTGCTCTGTCAAAAATTTAGATTTCTTAGCCCTATACCCAGTGGATTGTCGTTTCAAAAAAGCTTTTACTTTTTGATAATCGGATACATCTACATTATTCTTTACATTCCAAACTGCTTTAAGCATCGAAAACTTGCACCAGAGACATGAACATCTTAAAGTTTTTGTTTTTTCAGATAAATAAGTCAAAAGAACAGACCCTGATATGTTACTCAGTTTTCTGCTTACACCAGTGCATAAATAAATCATATTCTTTTTCGTACAATTTTCTAGATTTCGCTGGCAATAAATCTAAAGTTGCAGCAATTGCTTGCTCCCTGATTTCCGGAGGAGTACCAGAAATAAAATCTTCCTCACTATCACTCGTTTTGTTCCAAATAATAATTATTGTAAAGTAGAATGTGTCAAATGCGACGTTTAAATCGTTCAATATTTAGTTGTTTTATTATTGGTTTCTATGGAAACAGCAATAGAATTTCGTCATTACGACAAGGTAACTTTGTCAATTTGCCGTATTTTTACAAAATTATACTGTTTTCTAATTTCGAATGGCGATACAAAAAATTGTGTATATAACTCGAGACTAAAATGAGCTTTTTTATACTCACGTGGTTTATAGCACTCGCCTTCGGTTCGTACTATAAACGTACTAAAAACACCACTTGTTATATAAAATACTATTATTTACGATACAGAAAACGTCTGTCCATTAAAACATTTAAAATGAAAACAACAACATATGCGGCATATTACTTCCTCACCCCTCAAAGTGAGAAAATTATGTATTCGTGAAAAAAATTTTGAAAATTTTTATTGCATTTCTGAACGAATCTCGACGAATTATGACGCTACACAAAATTTCAGATAGAAAAAATTTTCTGTCTGTGTGTCTGTCTGTTTGGTTCGCAATAGCAGTTACAGTTTTTGAGATAAAGCTTTCAAATTTGGTACATACATTCTAGAGGTCAAGGAAGAGATTGAGTTCGCTGATGAGCAAAATCGGTCCCAATTTTTGAAACGTCAGAAAATGTGACTCTTTTGAAACATCAAAGTGACTTTTTTGAAACGTCAAAATGTGACTTTTTTAAAACGTCAAAAAATGTGACTTTCGAAATGTCAGAGTGACTTTTTAAAACGTCAAAAATTACTTTTATTATAAACTCCACCACACGTCTAGTTTTTTACTACGGTGGGGATGTTCTGATCCCCAAATAATTGACAGCGGTTTTTTTGTATTGATTTCAAGTTTTAAGTTTATTTTAATTTCAGTTAAGACAAAAAAAATCATGCTGATGTCCAAAAAATACATGCAAATAACGTATTTTACAATTTTATCTTAAACACTGTGGTTTAAATTTAAAAAAAATCAAGGATTAAACAATTTATATTAGCGGTGTCTTTACAAGAAGACTATAATGCAGTACGAAAAAGCCCAAGGGATAAAAAAAGCGGGTGGATGTTCATCTCATTTATGAGTGACACTGCCTTTAATAATTTATTCAAAATTTGCTCAAATGCTGCTAATTATTCATGATAAACATGTACTAAGTTGTGGCCAAATATCTCAACTAAGGAGCTATAGAACAAAATAATTTTTACCACTTTAAAATGTAAATCCCGAGGGGTAGGACACTTCTTAAATAGGTGTACAAATCTTGTAAAAGTATTTAATAAATACATTTAAATACATTTAAATAGATTTAAATACATTTAAATAGATTAAATACATTTAAATAGATTTAAATACATTTAAATAGATTTAAATACCAACATAAATACTTAATAAATTCTGTCAAGACATGTTCACGTATGCATTTCATTATACTGCCGGCAATTACAGGTAACAGTTGCGTTTTAGTGGTGTTATCACTGGAAAATAAATTTCCAGTGACCTGTTATAAAATAAAGGTAAGCTGGCAATGTTTATTATTATTAATAAACACCAATAATAAACACCACAGATAATACAACCCCCTGTATCTCTAAACTGACGTTGTGCGAGAAGGGGCTACACATTTAGAGACAGCGGACATATATCCAATATCCGAGTATACTACGATTAATCTCTCTCACAAAAAAAATCCCAGTGCCACGGCCGGGATTCGAACCCGGGACTTTTGGGTGAGAGTCAAGTGTCCTTGCCTCTCGACCATCAGTCATACATATTAGATGTATATATCACAAATAAAACTGGAAATTATTACTTTAAGATAGAAGCTCTCTTTGTTTTCATGGAGAAGATTTTTTTATGTTGGATATTTTCAGTTATTCAGTTATGTAAGATTAGTAATTAAAACAAATATAATTTTATTAAACAGCAGATGAAATTTGCATTTGCATTTGCATTTCATAATTGCAAACAATTTAATATTTTACTAGGTGTTTTACAGTTGATTGTCTAAGTGCGCGGTGACCATACTAAGTATATTGAAATAGAAATTTAAACTCCTTAAAAAAAATTTAATATATACAAAGGCGTTAAGGTGAAATTTGTGGGTTGAAGATAGTCTTTTTTAAAATTACGTTTTCTTGTTCTTCTTTTTCTTTGTTTTCAATAAGGTATTAAAATGTTATGTACAGTAGCGCAAATTAATAATGCAATATTTTGTACATTAATTCTCAGATCTCGATATTATCTCTTGTGCATTATGTTTTGCTTGGGCTACTGTACTACTATACAGGGTGTCTCAAACTCGAGCTTCAGAAGTTTTAATCAAAGACGGCAATTAACAACAATTTATATATCTGTTAACCATTAACATAAGCTACAATTGTCAGTTTTCAGCGAGATCTTTAGTTTTCCGTGATTTAATATTACTTATACGTATATTTAGGCCTGCTGATGGCCGCAGTGGAGGGTCTACTGAGACCCACTCACAACAAACCTAACCTATACGTATATTTTGCTTATATTAAATTTGGAGTTAAATTTTAATTAACTTTTTTTATATAAGTATTTTTTGTAAATGTTTCAAAATAGAATAATAATAATATTGACATATTTGAATCAGAAAAAAATAAACTTTCCAGTAACATACTCAAAACAGGGTATTAGTTGGAAAAAATATCTTCATTATAGTGTCGAGACGTCGAGTGTTGTTAGATTATAGTTATTATCTCGCTTATTAACTTCAATTGTTCCTTAGGTTAATGTCTAACAAATAAATGCATAGTTTTTTAGTTAAATGCCTTCTTTCCTGATTAGAAAACACGAGACGTCGATTTTGGGTATACTCTACAGCTCTATACCACCCCTTCTTTTGTTCATTGTTATTATTGCAATGTTTTTAAGGAGGGGTTTTACTTTTCTCATAGATTACTAATCTGTTATTGTATTTTTAAATACTTTTTAACCTGGTGTATACAGGGCATAACCGAAGTTCATATTTTGTAAATGAAATACTATGTTTCTAAATACCTATTTAAATTCTCATTTTGAATACTTTTAACATTTATTTTTAAAGTAACTGATGGTGATCAGACGTCGGGGTTTCCGAGGATATATTCTCTTTTTTGTGGCGTCCTCGCGGGGTTTTCTAAATTTGTCCTAGTTTTGTGTAGGTATTTATAATGTACCTATTGATTAAAAATAAAATTTAACTCGCTTCTTTTTAACATTTGACGTTAACTTTAAAGCTATATTCCGGGTATCACCAGATGCCTACCTTGATCAATTTCACAGTGATGCTTTTTAAATTAAAGAACCTTGTAAAGAACCAAAATATTAGAAAAAAGTAGGTTCTTCTATCTATGTAAATACAAATAAATACACTCATAAATACCTAAATAGGTCGTTATTACAGTTAAATACAATTAAATACCATAAATACATTTGTATTTATAAATAGGTGTACAAATGTTCGGAAGTGTCCTACCCCTCGGTAAATCCATAGGAGTGCATTGTTGGGTATAAGTAAATTGGATAAAATCAAAATGATTTGAATCCAAGAATAACGCGTTAAGTTTTTGACATGCCTTTTAGGAACGCCTTGTATTAAAGCAAACTAGAAACAAATGCCATTATTATAAAGCGATTAAAAAAACTTTTAGAAATAAATGTGGAAAGATATGGTGGCAAAGCGTAAAACAGCTTTAATAAATTCTAAAAGTAAAAAAATACCATTTGTCAAGGATTAATTTAAATCTATTTCTTAAATAAAAAGTTGGAATAAGCGAGAATCCAGTAACTTATTTTACTCGCCTTTTTGTCCTGCTTGAGTAAAAACTATATCTCTGACTTTTGATTTTAAAATATTCAGATACCTAACAACTTTCCTACAAAAATGTAAAATGCGATGTAAACGAGCCGCAGGGTTTTTTCAACTCGTTTAAATCTCGGTTACATGTCATTAAAATGCAATATAATAAAAGAAATCGTCCTAAAATTATAGAAGGTATGATTTAAATATTCCAAAACCTTTTCAACGTTTAAAAAATGTTCTTGCATATCCATAGGTAGGCCATCATGACATATAAATATACGTTTGATTTAAATATAACACAAGAAATTAAATATACACGCAACCAACTCATTTCGTAAGAGGTTTTTAGTATGTTTACAGTTCCCCGCAACTATTTTTAGAAAAGCAGTGAAAACATTTATATGCTTCCAGAACATACATTATTTTAATAATGGTAGTTTTTAGTAGAGAATTGTATAGGTAGGTATGAGTCATTGGAGTATTTTTGTGTAACAAACCATGACTAACGCAAATATTGCTATATAAAATATTATTTTCTATTATGAAATGGGACAAATCTAAATTAAACAGCTTTTTTGCAACCTGTGTTACAGTTTTGTGTGATCGGTGATACAACAGCTAAATTCAGTTTTTATATTTCAGAAACACCTCTGCAACTTGTCTGATCTTTTTTGTTGTATTTTAAATGTCAATAAAATAAATTACTAATAAAAAAATAAATAGCAAAAATATCTTATGAGTGATGACTGATGAGATATAGCAAATGCAATGAGAGTGCAAAGTTACAACGTGCAACGTGATGCAACGTAGCGTTACAGCAAAGTTGCAATGTAATAATATAATATAATGCATTGGTTATGCGAAAATGCAAATATAACATTACTACAATGTTGCAATACATTACTGCGAAGTTGCAAATGCAATGTTCCTATGACATTTAACAGTAACATTACTGTGATGCCAATATAACATTACTATGTATTATTACATTACCGCGATGTTGCAAATGCAACTATACCGTGGCCTTGTCTTATGCTAGCACTGTGATGTTGCAAATACAACGTTGCTCTGATGTCCTGGAACCTTTGATGCGAAGATGACACTGACGTAGTTTTCCGCGAAACACAAAAACCCATATACTGCACTCGGCGCGCGTTTCGCCAACCAAATTGGCATCACCTGGAGATGATTAAAACTGATCATCTCCAGATGATGCTAATCATCTCCTGATGATGACCACTTGGTTGGCGAAACGCGCCTCGAGTGCAGTATATAGTGTTTTGTCGTTTCATGGAACACTACGTCAGTGTTGCTCTGATGATGCAACGTAATGTTATTACGATGCTGCAATGTTATATTGCTGCGTTATGGTCCTGTATCGTTCCACGATGGTGCAATGTCACATTACTGTCACGTTGCAATGTGACGTAGCTGTGATGTTCCAATGTAGCGGTAGTGCAACGTACCATTATACTACAATACGCAATGCACCATTTTGCAATGTTACAATTCACCGTTGCAAAATTACGTTACTCATATATTACAAAATGAAGTTATCACGATGCTACTATGTAATGTTATTGTTAGGTTTCATTACATTATCATGTAAAAAGTATTAATTCAAATATTAATTACAGTTTTGAAAAAAAAGCTTGGAGAATTGATCTTTAAACATATCAAATTTTCTCAACTGTTTACCCCCCTCCTCCGCTTAAAAAAATTATGTATATTTTAAATTTCTATAAAACATGTTTTATTGTATTTTTATCTGGTTTCCGAATCTATGAAATTTATTTATTAAATAGGTACTTACTGATTTTGAAAAGGATTTGTAATAAATACCCTAGACCATTTTTGTAGTGGGATTTTTTTGGATTATTTCATCCAACGTAAAATAAACGTTTTTGATTGATTCTAATACGTGTATTAATAAACAAAAACTATGTTTTTGTTTTGCATTTCGCTTTGTTATTGGTAGTTTTATTCAATGTAAAAAAGCACTGTGGCTGTGATCTTGTTTCCATAGCTACCAAAAGTAAATTAATACATACATCAACTACTGAAATGTCATAATCGAACTAATTTAATTTTTAATAATATAATCATTGCTGGTATTATTTTCTTCTAAGGCTGGGAATAGAATGCGAATACTTCAAATATTTCAGTATTCAAATTCGAATTAAGTCTAATTCAAATATTCCAGTAATCGAATATACTCGAATAGTATTCAAATATGTTGAAATTTTCAAATAGGTATGTATCCAAAGTAGGTAAATGGTAAGTACTAGGTAGGATAGGTACCTATTCTACAATCCAAACATCCAAATGCCCAAATACTCAACCAGAGTATTCACTGTCAATAATATACAAGATTATTCGAAATTGAGTACCATAAATTAAACAGAGTGTAGATAAAGTCGAAAACCTAATTTCTTTTTCCGAAAATGTTACCTTAAAAAGATGCAGGGTGTTAAATGGTCGACTAGCGGATCACTCTTTTACTCATATCTTTTAACAAGAGTAAATCAACAGAATTCATTTTTTGTATACAACAATTACACTCCGTTTAATTTATGGTACTCATTTTAGAATCACCGTGTATATTGCTGTACTTTATATTAGTAGTAGTTGTAGTTTGTTTAGTTTGTATGTATGTAGTTTATGTTGTTCACGTATTAATTATTAAATCATTTTCTATGTAACTAATTCCCACAAGTTTTATTTAAATTTTTTTGTTGTTCAAAGTATAAAACCGCATTAATTTTTAATAATCCTAATTAAAAAAAAAAACATGCACTTAAAAGTAAAAACTCTAATACGTACCAAAATATTCATATCTATACATATCTGAATAACCGAATCATAATAATACAATAATTGTCGAAGATTCGTATTAATCGAATAGTTCGAATATTCGCCTAGGTAGAATATTCGGTTCATTCGAATATTTGAATAGTTAGGTTATTAGATTGATTCAAATATTCGAATAACTCGAAAATTGCAATAATTTTTTGAACGGATATTCGAATATTAAAATCTGGAAAATTCACAGCCTTATTTTCCTCATTAGAAGCGAGACTAAAGAATCTATATTTATGTGGTTCTTTGAAATTATCTAATCCAACAATGTGGCCTCGTTTACTTTATTTTTATGTATGTATATTGGAGATTTTGAGAATACCGCAACACAACTATTTTTTCGTCGTAATTATATGCATTAACCTTTTATTTACAATGTATGATATCATCACAGTAAACTTCCTGCATAAATCTAACTTTCACAACATCAACTTTATAAAAAGATTCAGGTTAAATCTGGCGAAAGGTAGTATTACAAAAAAAATTAAAAAGAAACATTAACACTAGTTAGGTATATTTTTTAAATGCATAGATGGTATCACGTCTACTAATTCAATACCCTGCATGGTAAAATTGATATTAATCATTCATAAAAAAACTCGCAAGAAACGACTTTTTGTGAGAGCTGGGTGGGTATCAGGCAATGACTTTAAATAAGGAATAGTCGAGCCATGTTTAGTATTTAATTGATATGATACTTTGACAGTAACGTGACTATTTAAAATACTGATTGATTAACACGAAAAATTTAAGGTACGTTCTTTATGGGTATTCAAATTTATTATATTATGTATACAACGTGCTGCAAAAAGTTTGAAACAAATGGAAAACTTTTTCATTAATAATTTCTAATAAAATTGTATCCTTGAGAAAAGTTGGTGCATAGTCTTAAATTAAATACTGGTTACAGTGGTTATACAATTGTTTTAGTCCGGGTGCTTATGCTAAGAAATCAAATTATTTGAAACTACCTCAAGAGCAGAGTATAGTACGTATGTATATTGATCTATTCGATAAATAATGTGCAAATATTGCAATTGGCTATATCCACTGTCTTTTATAAGTTTGTAGTGTGGAAAAATATTTCTCAAATTATTACAGAGCCAATGAAAACCCTTGTAAAACGAAAATGATGCCTTTTTCCTCCACCAAATTTATTTGAGCAAACAATCACCACTAAAATTGTTAGAAAGTAAACCGTTTCTTGGTAGATGTTGTTGAATTGAAAACAGTTCTCTCAAGAGAATGATAGTTTGTCAATTTTGTTCGGGAGCAAAAGACAAAAAAAGACGAAATTTAACATAACTTGGAGATAGAAACAATTTTTTAAAATGAAATTTTAAGATATCTTACATAATGAGAGTAGTTTACTCTTGAGTCAATTTCAAATAATTTGATTCATTGGCATAATAACGCAAATTAATAGAAATTTATGTAACCAGTACTTATTTCATTTGAGATCATGCACCAATTTTTCTCAAAAATAAAATATTCTAAGAATCATCAATGAAAGAGTTTTCCGTTTGTTTCAAACTTTTTTGGGCCACGTTGTATAATATACATGTGTACGTACTAGGATATTTTTTACTGAATTTAGAAGTCAAAATATAAAATATATAAAATAGAAGTTGTAGGAGACCAAAAGTTCTACAATTTAAACTTGTTTTAAAATTACGGGGTGAATCATGAAAGCGGGGCGCTATGGATATCATTTTTTTAAAATGGAACACTCTATACATAAATATTTAAAATTAAGAAAAAAGTGAAATCGCCATCATTTTTTTTATAACTGTTATTTCGTCACTGTGTTAAATTAAACAAAAACCTTTTTATTTCGTGTTAAAAAAAAGGTTTAACTTAACTACTAGTTTAGACAGAATTAATTTATTTGTTACAGGGTGTTCAGAAATTGTTGACATTTTCAGAGAACTTCGAAGCTCATTATCTCGCCTATTTTAAATGAAACGTCATATATTTTTTTACAGAACCTTATAGGTCTATTTATTCCCTACAACTCTTGTTAAATAGGTCCTATACCAATCCTAAAGGGTTTAGAAGATATTCGCCGATATTTAGGTTGTTACATCATTTGGAACGGTTTAATGCATTTTATTTGGCAAAATAAAACAAAAGACGTTAAAGAAAAGTAAAATAAAGTACTTATTTTTAAACCAGCATTCCTGATAAAATGGAATATTTTTTTCTTATAAGTAATGTAAAAGCTCTTGAACAGGAAAATGATTATTTCATTTCCATTTAACTGAAACAAGCCAACCAAATAATATACTTAAGACAAAAATGCAGAGAACTACACTACGTAAATGTTCAAATTGATATCCATGCTGTTGGATACACAACTCAAGTATTTTATGAATGTGGTTCTGAACTCTATTGAGCATTTCTTGAGGAACTAACTCGCACTCATGGATTATTCGATTTTTCATTCCTTCAATTTTCATGGGCGGATCGTGAATAGTTTTAAGGTAAACCCACAGAAAAAAATCAAGTGGCGTAAGGTCAGATGACCTCGAAGGCCATGGTATAAATCCGCCACGATCAATCCATTTTCCGGATAAGCTTGATTAAGGTTTTCACGGACCTGGTTGAAATAGTGTGCTGGAGAGCAGTCTTGTTGGAACCATAAAATTTTCCGGGTGTTTATGTCAATGTCTTTTACAAGACGATGTAGCTCTTCTCGCAAAAATTGCAAATATACTGCACCTGTTAAACTTCGATCAAGAAAACAGGGTCCAATAATTTTATTGTTTATAAGTCCACACCAATATTTAAAGACCATCTATTTTGTAAGGTCACTTCCCGAGCCCAACGAGGATTTTCTACAGAATAATAATGCATATTATGCTGATTTACTACGTCATTAGATTTAAATGTAGCTTCATCTGTAAATAAAATTATTAACAGGAAACTAGGGTTGGTATGAATTCGTTGCGTTATTAAAGTCATTTCTATTCTGATAATGGTTTCCATGTAATTCCAGGTGCAGTTCAAGCCGATATAGATGATATTTACACTTCCTTGTAGTTCTATTTATTGTTGATTGAGAAGTATCTACTAAAGTACTGGCATCGCCTGCTACCAACATGAGGGGTTTTTTGAACTTGGAGCAATATTTTTAATTCTTTATCTTCATTGGTTACATTCTTGTTAACTACTTTTTGCTTCAGGTAATCAAAATGTCCTGTGGCAAATTTTTCCATCAATTTTTGAAAAACTGTTTTATTTGGTACACGTCATTCAGGATACTTCATATGATATATCAAGATGCTAATAAACAGTTTTTTTTGAGATTCGCCTAAGACATACATCATGTCAATCAATTCTTCTTTTGGAAAATTCATTACAAAAAATAGAAAACACTAGAAACACAACAAGAAACCAAACTATACTTGAATAAAGCAGTGAGAAAAACGACAAATCAACTTTTATAATATTAATGTTAAAATATGACAGTTAACATTCAATTGTTTTCATAGCATACTAGGTAAATTCGCTAAAAGAGCAGCGCAAACAAGATATGAATATGAATCGGAATGTAATCAAAAAGAGATATAATTGAAAATGGCTAATATGAAGAAAATATTTAGAATTTTAAATTTTACTTTTCATTTAACATCTTTTTTTTTTTTTTTCCAAGACTAATGTAATTAAAATGCATAAAACCGTTCCAAATGTAACATCCTAAATATCTGCGAATAACTTCTAAATCCTTTAAGATAGGTACAGAACATATTTAACAAAAGTTGTAAGGAATAAATAGGCCTATAAGATTTTGTAAAATAATATGGGGCATTCCATTTGAAATAAGCAAGATAACGAGCTTCGAAGTTCTTTGACAATGTCCACATTTTCTGAACACCCTATAACACAAAAATTAATGCTGTCTAAATTAGTTAAAATAAACCTTTTTTAACCCGAAATGAAAAGGTTTTTGTTTAATTTAACATAGTGACGAAATACCAGTAATAAAAAAATGCTGGCGATTTCAATTATTTCTTCAGTTACAAGAAAATTTCCCACAATACATTTATACTGTTAATGCCATCAACAAGATAATAAATTTTGGCCAAAAATCAACTTCTACTCTTTTGGCCACCCACCAGAGAAATAGAATAATTTCATTTTGTGTCTCATGTGATAAAGATGCTCTATATAAGGTGTGTACCAGAATCCGCTTTTCACAAACAGCATTTCGTTAAACACAAGAGAATCGACCTGCCACAGATCACACTTTTGCAGGCAATATTTCTTTAAACAAGGCGTACAACAAAATCGACTTTTTTATAGACAATACTTGTACAGACACAAAGCTATTCGGTTGTATTATCCATTTCTTACTCCTACTATTGGATTTATAGTTGGTGATACATTATGTGTCGCTGTCATATTGTATAATCAGGTTTTTTGAATAACAGATATCACTGGTTGGATACATAGGGCAAACGCGTCAGGCAAAGCATATTTGAAAGAAGAAACATGCTACTTTTTCCCTTTGTGCTCAACTAATGAATATTCTTTAACACCAACGTAGTTTTCCACAAAACGCCAGAACACCACTGCACTCGAGTGCATTATGGTCTTTTGGTGTATTGTGGAAAACGATCTCAGTGTTATCTTCACATCAAAGTTTCCAACTCACTTCATTAATAAGTAAATTATTGCAACCAGCAACAGCCACCAAAGGATACACAAAAGTACTTTGGAGTAAATTACTCTATCTCTCTCTCTCTCGATACAAACGATGTTAATAGCTGTTTCTTATAAAAAAAATATATAAGTTCCAAACAGTTTGACTATATTTTCATTTTGGTATTTTATATTTAACAATGAGCGCGAGAAAAACAGTACAATGCTGATAAAAATGATAATTATAAGTATCTATGAATAAGGATAGGTATAGATGCTGGCCACTCCCTCCGCCAGTTGGGAAGTGTGTGGATAGTACTCATATCCTACCCATGTAATTTGATTTCTTGACTGTTTCTATCCTTACTTTATACTTATTATTAGCATTGTATTGTCTCAGTCTGTATGTACTGTGTAACTGGCTCTACCTACCACGTTAAAAAAATACAAATGTTGATAATTTCTCAAAGGCCTGTTTCACTAATTTTACTAAATTTGGTACAGCAGAAAATTGATTCATCGTTATTCATTAGTTAAACAAGAGATTCACTTTATTATACTTATTGATTGATAGAATAATTAAAAGAACCATCAAAGACGTTTGCTTGTCTTCAATAATGTGAGCAAGACTTGTTTTGATTACATCTAAAAAAATTAACTAATTAAAGTGGAATCACCTTAATTATCATTTCATTTGATGACGCATAAAGAGGAACATTTTTTTTTTTGCATATTTGATGATAAAGAACAGAATGTATTCCTAACATCGCTTTGTCTACTCATCTAAATGAGTAATAATAATAGAAGCTGCTCGTTACCTATTCCTTTTTGTCTGTTGTACCTATTCATTCCACCGAGCATTATTCTTATTCATGACAATCATTTTAAGGGACCATTCACCAAGAAATATATACCTGCAGTAATAATCGTTTAATAATTGTTGTATAAACATTGTTATTAATACACTAGATTAACAGTTACAAAACTACCTAGGACAAGCCATAAAGTCACCAATAATAGAGAATAACAAATTAGGAAAATTTGTGTAACGTATGTTTAATAACAGTGTCTGTTCCAAATTTTTACTAAATCACACTGATTTTTGTCTACTTTCACACTTATAACAATGCCACTTGTAATGAGAACAAATAAATCATACGAAAAGGATGAGAGTTGCCAACTTGATTAATAAATTTATGAAATGTGATGTGAATCAATTTTCGCCGAAAATATACGACGATATGAAGTGATCCTTTAAATGATTTGGGTAGTTCATAAGAAAAAATCAATGATAAATATGTATGTATATACGAAAAAATTCGTTAAATCGATTAATCGCTGTTTATACCGTAAAATTAAACTTCTATTTAACTGACAGTTGTTAGATAAGTACACAGCAACAGTTTGAAGGAATAAAAATACATATAAAAAAATTGTTTAGAGAAAGGGAGTAAAACTAATTTGGGTTGGGTTTCGGCTGTGTATATTGTACGCAAAATGTAATAATCGAGTCATTCATTTTCACCCCTTCGCACATTTTTGGCATCCAATGTCTAACGGGTAGTGGGGACGTAATTTCTGGATTTAAACTATGTATTTTTTTAACTTATATAATTTTTGAGTATAATTAAGTCCGCTTAAAAAAAATTCAATAACTATTTCTTTTATTTCTTGCTCTAAAATCGAATACTTTTATCCAAGGAATTTTTTGGCGCCCAACTTGGAATTACAAAATCGATAGTTTATAGTCATAACCTAAAAAAATACTCTTTACAGTTTACATGTGAAGAAAAAACAATACCTAATTAATTTTACATACATATGTATCAAAGAAAACTTCTGGAATAAATAGTTTATTAATTATTAAGTAATTATTTACAATATACCTATAAAAGAATTATGTATATATTTTCATAAATTGGACAATTTGGCACAGTTTGGACGGCGATAGATAAAACCGTGATTTTTAATGTGACAACATCAAAATTAATGTATATTTAGAAATAATTATGAGTATTATAAATTTTCAAGACAGATAAGATTGTAAGTATAGTAATTCTAGTTAAAATTTATTTTGTTTGAAGTAGGTAGCAGACTAAATATCTTCTATTATTTATGAATTCTGAATGAATCAGCCAGTAGGCATAATACCTTTAATTGTTCTGTTTACCGATCCAATTAGTTTCGGTATTGTTATTCTGTCATTTCAAAACAATGTTTGCAGACGAAATTTTGTTGATAGACACAATCGCCTATAGGTTTGTTTCCAATTTAGGCATTGTTTAATGTAATAAATAAATAAAAAATACAAATTTTTGTTTAATTTAACATGCTCAATATGAAAAAGGCTGACGAAGCTGTTCGAAAACTGAACTCGGGACTCGGACGACTCGGTAACAATCGTAGCGCCGACGCTGAACTAGCAATAGAGAAAACATGGTCTAGTTATTATTGTTTAAGTGCCTTCATAGAGATTTTACCGAAAACATGTGTGGTGCTCATCTTAAATTACAGTGCCAAAATAAATAGGCGGGCTTATCTATTGAACGAGGTGCATAACCTCGTGCCCTTCTATAACCTACACTTATTAGGTACAGTCGTATTTGGAAATGAAAATGTATTTACCTTTTGAAAACCTTGCAAATATCCAATTGGGATTGCGGGATTGGGTACAGTAACAATGACAGTTAATTCACACAGCACACAGTTAGCAGGACACATAAACAAATTAAAATTTTAAACTAAAGTTTACTAAGCAAGCAACGTCGCACCGCCGTTAAAGCAAGCAGCTGACAGAAAGTACAGTGTACACATTAAGTTTTCGGCTCTATCCGTGATTGCTCGGTTGTAGGAGTCGGGCAGAGAAAGAACAAGTGTTGTGAGCGCGGAATTCAAACATAGTGAATTATTGATTATGCTTTCGGATGAGATAGGAGCAAATTGTTCGTAAAAGATTGCATCTAGATTGTTTTACCTCTTTGCTTTAAAGTGTCCACTTTCTAGGGACTCGCCGTAATTGCACTATTTACTTCTAAACTTCTATAACTGTGCCTTTGATGCTGCGATTCTCAATGCACAAACCCGCATGCACAATAGAGATGCATTTGAGAGTGGCAAATTGTTTACATTCTCGATTTTGCCGTTTTATATTCTCTAATACTGGTTAATTCTTTTCAAAAACCGTTTACGCTTAAGCGCTCATATAAATATTTGTTAACGGAATAAAAGTTTAGTAGGCTACGCAGTGAATTTTTTTTAACTTATACAAAAAAAAATATTTTAAAAGTAATTGTTTACAGGAAGAAAATTACAGGTATGTACCTAACCTACCTAGGTGGTATTTGAAATTTTAATTGGAAATATCATCGATTAAGGTTATAAAATATCTCTTGTAAATTTGTTTCTACTATTTCTGTTCAATAAATTTTAATTAATAGGATCTATAGTTGCTTGTTATATATAAATAATAATAACTGAATAAATAAGCTGCACTCAAGTAGGTAGTAAGAAGACATCTATATTAGTGATGGACACTGTCGAATAATTCGATAGTTGAATTACGAATGAATGAGTTTAAAAAATGTTGGATTGAAGAATGGAGGTTATGAATATGCATAAACGGAGAGGTAGGTATTTTATTCATAGATAAAAGATACATTTAATTATGTGATACGATAAACAGTGTAAACAAGAAAATAAACAAAACGCAACTGCCAACTAACTGATGAGGACATGTGACTGACACAAGGCAATGTCGGATCTGATTCTATAGACCCATTTTTTATGAGAGTTGAAACTCGGCAGCATTAATTAGCAAGTTAACAATCAATAACATTCAGATGATGTTTTCTAGAAAAGTTCTATAATTGAATGTATCTATTCGAATGAATTCATTCGATAGTTGGAATTATTTATTCAACAATTATTCGATAGTTCAAATCATTCGATAGTGCCCAGCACTAATCTGTATGGATCATTGTACGCTGATCTACGATGGCTAATACGACAAAGTTGTGATGGAATTTAGTCTAAACCAAAAAGCATAGTTAAATCTGAAAATAAAACCAAAAATGCCCTCAATATTTTTATTTAATAAACTTTTCGTATTCCAATTATTATAGTGGTGTTGATTTGATATTTTTGTTTGACATGTAAACCGATCAAATTAATAAATTTTTTGAATTTTGTAGACAAACGTAAATACCAGAAATATCTCAGTTGAAACACTTGCATTAATTTTGAAAGACTGGCAATTAACATGCAAAGAAGCGATGGTGGTAATTATATAGAAACTACAATTAAAACTATATGGAATGTAACCGGTAAGGTGATCCAAGACAAATTCTATGAAGAGTTTAATATTAATATAGAACAATATAATAGCATTGCATTTAAATGCACCCGTGATGCACGAAATGTCAAACGACGAATCTTGCAGGCAGATTCTGAAAAACGCAAGAAAAGTTCAGTTACATTCGATTACGGTAAACTCCGCAACATTATTAATTTGTGTGATGAAAATCTATCAGATGAATTACAGCGCAAATTCTATCATATAGCAGCAGTTGAATTTACTCCAGAGAAATAAAACTTCCTCTGCGGAATGAGGCCGAACAAGCTGAATTTTTTCAGAGACCTTCGTTTTGATGTTCTAATGAAGCACAAAAAATCTCATATGCCTACCCTTGTGCGTCTTGAGATATCGAAGGTCAAAGGTCATGAAAATCGGTTCTTCGCGAAAATATCGCTTCCGGTGCATCTGACGTCATAAGAACCCGTAACAAAACTTACGTAAAATAGTATTCTCTACAAAATTGTTCATATACATTTTTTTCGTACGACCAACCGTTTTCGAGATATAGCATGATAAAGCGGGAGCGCGCATTCGTAATAGGTAATACTGTATTATACTGCGGAGCTATAAATATAAAAGCACTTTTCTTAATCTGTTAGACTGGAAAATTAAATTCCCATTATTAAAGCCGTTAAAAATTTGTTTATTTATAAAAAAATATATAATAAATAATAACAAAAAATACGTTCTTTTCCACACCACGCCTTATGTTTCCTTGCCTTCCTCCTCGTTTTCGTCAGGTTCCACTAGCGCCTCGATCAACACAATATCTTCGTCAGACGCTTCCTCTATATCTGTTGGCTCTATGTCTGTTGGAAAAACCTCTTCAGGCTCAAGGTCACTGAAGTCTTCGATGTTTTGCAACTCTGTTGACGGGTTCAGGCATGCCTGTCCGTGACACTGACCACAAACTTTGGAGCATGGCAGCCCGACTTTTCTACACCCGCACTGCGCACCTCACCCCTTTTTACAATTACAGAATTTTGTATTTAAGAGTTCGTCTGGAGCAGGTGGCAGTAGTGTTGTTTTCGGCTATAATATGTCGTTTTTTAAATCCCGACCCCATTCTTCGGGTTGTAGATTTTTCCCTAGCCAAATCTGTACTTGGTAGTAGACCCGATAAATATGCTGTCGAGCTGTTTCACTGGTATGTGGAAGGGATGACAATTTAACAGGTCTATTAAGTCGTGTAGCCTTAATGAATTGGGTGTATCTAAATTTGTCAAGGTTCACTTCATCTTTTGGAGCAGCATACATAGCTAACAGAAAACGCTTTTCGTTCTGAAATACTGTATCTGGCGGGCAGTTTTCTGCTTGAAATATTTGAGCCGAGTGAGTCAAATCGGGATGTTTTTCAAACGGCTGGTCGTACAAAAAAAATGTATATGAACAATTTTGTAGAGAATACTATTTTACGTAAGTTTTGTTATGGGTTCTTACGACGTCAGATGCACTGGAAGCGAGATTTTCGCGAAAAACCGATTTTCATGACCTTTGACCTTCGATATCTCAAGACGCACAAGGGTAGGCATATGAGATTTTTTTATGCTTCATTGGAACATCAAAACGAAGGTCTCTGCAAAAATTCAGCTTGTTCGGCCTCATTCCGCAGATGGCCTTTATTTTTACCTTATTTCCCTGGAGTAATTGGCTTGGAGGGGAAGCAGCTAATTGTTTAATTGATTACTTTTTTGTGGAGACGAATAATGATGGATTCAGAACTGGTAGAATCGGATACAATCTGGTATATAATAAAACATGCCTAGGAGGAGTTAAGCACTGTGCAACTAGCAAGTGGCTTACACCAAATGTCGATAAAGAGGTATGCCCATTTCCTCTGTATCACAAAATAATATCAAAAAAGAAATAATAACATAAAAATAAATAGATTTTTTTAAGTCCGAATCGACATTGGAAAAATGAAAAGGACAACTGGTACACAAATGTGCCACTGGGGAAAAACACAATATCCAAATAGACCAAGTCTGCTGCTGAGATACCAAGCTGAAAAAATTCAATAATCATTCTAATAGATCTACGGCTGTAAGCCAACTAGCCAAAAATGGAGTTGAATAACAGCAGTTATTGCAGATTACCACTCATACAAATACAACTTCAATAAAACCATACCTAAATATTAATAAAACACATCACGAATAAATAATTAGCCATATGCGTACAGATAAAGTATAAGATGTTATTCAGAAAACTTGTAATCAAGAAATTGTTACAAGCGAAGATTCTTCTAACAAGAAACGTATGAATAATTTTACATTTAATAATTGTTCATTTAATGATTGTAAATTTTAATATTTGTTCTTATTATAATATGTATTACATTACGATCGATATGTTTTTAGTACCTACCTAAAATGAATTGTTAAATTTAAATCAATAAACTTTTGAAATAAAAATATATATATATATATATATATCTTACTAATGATCCTCGTGCAGTGATAAATCCTCATAATTTTGTTAACGCCCTCAAGTGTGTTGCTTGAAATAACTGCCCTCGAGCAAGCTCTCGGGCAAGTATTCAGCAACACACTTTCGTGAATTGCTGACAAAATTATCGCATGATTATCATTAACCTTGGTTTATTGTGTACGAGTGATAGTTAAGTCGTATTCGTATTTTTTTGTTTTGTGTTGGAAACATTTCATTACGGCTCTGAAGTCCGAAAATACTATATATTTTATGTCTCTGTGATAACTTCCGAAATTCCTTAAAATGTAACTTCAGTTTTATATGAATTTTCATGATTTTCGCATTTTATAAATTTATATCAATAACAGTAGATGTATAATGACACTCTGCATGTACTCGTGCACGAATGAACGCCTATAAATTATGCACATTTAGCTTGTACACCTATAATTAATAATAACCGAGTTAATTATAAAATATTTGCTTTAGGGGCATAATTTAATAAGGATCAATATATTAATACCAGCACTTTACCTGGGACATAATACTGCCTTTATGCTATAAATGGCACCTGTAACCTAAATTAACTTATTTCGTCCTTAGGGGTACCATTATTACTAAATAGGGATGAAGGCAAAAAGTGAAAGTTATTTATGAGAACAGGTACCTAACCTGCTTCCGTACACTACATGCGGTTGGTGGTTGCATCACAGTTAAAAGCGATAGGACTTATAGGGTTGTTTATTGTCAGCTCCTAAAAATTCGGGATCGGCTAGGTGCATTTCGACAGTGTTTTTTAATATCATATCCAGTTGAAAGATTTGAAGATTAATTTGTTTTAAATAAACAAAAAAAATATGGGTCAGAATCAAAATGTTATCAGACTTACTGTTTGGTAGATTTTCACCTAAATTCTTTATGCATTATTGAATGCTGCGAATTTTATGTCGTAGAGTATGATATTAGAAATTATGAATTGATATTTCAATTTTCAATACTACTTAACAGTATATGATCAAAACGGTAAAATAAAAAATGACCACTGGCGGTTCTTCTATAGGGTCATTTGGTTAGTTTAAAAATATATAATATATATATTTTTAATATTCTTAAAAAAATATATTAAAGTTTTTAGTTCATTCTATGCACAATATTATTCAAATATCTAGATCGCAGGATTTCGTATCCCCCCCGAGCACCGAGCCTCTACATTCATATTCATTACATTATTCATTTATAGAATTTAAAAATCCATGGTCAATCCACAACTTGTCCTCAAAGCTAGCTACGGACCGAATTTACAACGAATTAAAGTGAAATAGACTTATGCGCGAATCGTCAGAAAGCAAAAGAGTCAGAAAATACTGGCGAGGACAATATCCCTGACACATTTTACGGAAACGGTAACGCACGAAGTTCAATAGAGCAGTCTTAATGCTGACTATGTACGCGTTGGTCGGTAAATTCTGTCGCGTTGTTTTTAATGTTTTTATTTGTGAACATTTTATTAGTAAATCTCTACTTGTCGTGAAATTAAGTAAAACAGTGTTTTTGGTGTTTACTATTAAATATGAGTGTTGTACAAAATATATTAAAACTGAAAGATGGACATAAGTTGAGTTATGAAGATCGAGTGAAATTAATGAAAATTAATGAAAGTCCTGAAAAATTGATAGCACAAAGTTACGATGGAGCATCAGTAATGAGTGGTGCTTTTGGATGTGTACAAACCAAAATTAAGAAAAGTTATCCTTCAGCAAATTTTATTCATTGTTACGCTTATCAACTAAATTTAATTTTACAAAAAGCATCAAGTGAGGATAAAAGCATAAAAAATTTTTTTCTAATTTAATTTCTTCATTCTTTGGAAAATCGCCAAAAGAACAGCCGTGTTAGATAATGTTGTTAAGGTGAGATTACCTAAAGCGGCTCCAACACGATGGAATTTTAATACAAAGTGCATAGAGACTGTTTATACCTATCGAACAGAATTATTAGATTGTTTAGAAAAAATCGTTGATAATGAATCAGAAAATAACACTCTAAACCAAGCTATTGGTTTTTAAAAACTACTTACAAAATGAACATTTTCTTTACTGGTTAAATTTTTTCATTTAGTTATGCCTCATTGTGATATATTGTTCAATCAATTACAAAAATGTAATATTGATGTCAACAGTAAATAAGTGTATTGGCGTTTTTAATAGTAAAATTGAAGACATCAGATATAAAACTTTGAATAACTATTTGGAGGAGACATCCATGCAGTCTGCCCAGAGATGTAAAACGGAAGAATCAAAAGGAGAATTTCATTAGAAGATTGTGATATAATTACATCTAAGATCAAAGACAGGTTTGGCTTCAGTAATCATTTAGCAGTGTCTCAGTTATTTCACGCAGATCGATTTAAAGATTATAGAAAAAGCTTTCCTCAAGATATGTTTAAATTAGTTAAAACTGAGTATCCAGTCATAAATCATTTGAAACTTAAAACTGAATTAGAAGTATTATATAGCCGAGAAGATTTTTCCAATAGTGAAGGTGCAGTTGCTTTGTTACAGCTTTTTATTAACAATAATGTGTGCAATACTTTTTCTGAAAGTATCAAACTGTTAAAAATCTTGTGTACTCTCCCTATGACTACCGTCGAAAGTGAACGTTGTTTTTCCACCTTAAAAAGAATAAAGACATTTTTAAGAATACCATGGGTCAGGAAAGGTTATCTTCTTTAGCTATGCTTACCATAGAAAGGGCATTAATAAAGAAGATAAAAGACTTTAATGAAAAAGTAATTGACCACTTTGCATCTTAGAAAGACCGGAGGATCGACTTGGAATTTAAATCACTTTAATAGGTGGGTAATACAGTAAACTTTTCTAATTGACCTCCCTATCTCTTGATCCACGCACCGCCACTGTGACACACACTCAAATTTATAATTAGTATTCTGGTTTTCAGATCTGAGCTTTGATCTTGATGATTTTTTAACTTTCCGACAATTTTAAAACATTTTCCTTATTCCGTCAGTCATTCGTCAGTCATCTTCAGAGACAGTTTTAGAAACAAACATACAATTTAAATTTAAACTTCACGCAACAGATTATTTTGAAATTAAAATAAAAATATAGTGGGACCATGTAGTATACCATAAATCTCACAAAACTCTATTTCTTTAGTAATTTTACTACTGTTACATTATTTTTGCAAACATGTTTTGATTTAAAACTGTTTCCTGTGTGTGTTGCTTTTACTTTCGAACTATTTTAATTCAAATATGCCAGAATAATTTATTCCATTATTTGTATATTTGTCGAACTTATTGTGTAGACAAATTGTAAGATACACGGTACTTACTTTAATACTTTTATTTTTAAAAATAGCACACAGAGTTGCAGAATTTCGTTCTTTGCTTTTACGTGGATGCCGTAAAATAGGATTGTTGCAAGGAATGTCTTACAAGAATGTTTCATGACTTTAAGTAAATTTATATTTGTACTATGCATTTCGTTCCAAATTGAGTGCATTATTTACATCATGTCTCACAGCTCCTTTTCCAAGTATTTTATTTCTTAACGTCCTGAAAAGATATTGCATGTCTCTCGTTAGGCTTTAAGAAAGTTCAGCTTTTATTGAATATGAACTAAAAATGTTTAATTTGCTTATTTAAGTTATACTTTAATTTTAGCGTTTACAGTTGAATATTCCTCCTAATTTTGCAAGAGATGATAGAATAATATTCTGTGTATAGAAATTATTTAAGATTTATTAGATATACTACTTACTACACTATATAATGTTAGTTAAGGCAGACTAGTAGAACACTCAAAACCCGATTATATGAACATAAGAAAAATATCCTTGAGAGATTTTACTTTCTTCAATTATTTAGTGAAATAAAATTTTTAATCATCTAAAACTTTTTGGAGCAGAAAATTAAAAATGGATAGGTGCAAGTGCAGTGGGACATCTAGAGAATACTGGGTCGCAGCCCCCCTCACATGACACAAAGAACTCGGATTGATTTCGAAATATTATTGATCCATAGAGTTGGCAGAAATGTGCGGCAGGATATAGGCGGACGCATCATAATAAGCGTAATAAAAGAAATTAACTAGTATAGTTTATACGAGCACAATTGAAATCGTATAAAAACTAAAAGCCAGCAAAAACAGTCGGCATCTCTTTATTCTATATATTATTGTATATGTACAATAAATAGATGCCGACTGTTTTTGCTGGCTTTAGTTTTTTATACGATTTCAATTGTGCTCGTATATAAACTATAACAAAAGCAATAAATTGTTACAATTTATAGCAAAATATGCACAACTTACCCTCTTAACTGGCTTGATGAACTAGCTTGGTTATCACAAACTGTAGAATATCTGTAAAAACTTTGCAGCATCGGGTATGTTTTTATAGTTGTCTACGTGAGTGATGTTCACTGTGGTCAAAAAATATGCTTAAATTTTGAGAACGACCGTTCAACATCTACTGATGTAACAGAGGCAAAACTTATATTAGTCTTTGAACGCACTTAACAGATCTGGAGTTACACCATCAGTACCACCAAAAATTTGCCTTAATCTCTTAAAACCTGTGTCTTACTTTAGCAGCTAGAGAATGTAGCAGTTGAATTACTTCGTCGACTATTTGCAGTGACTCCGCTAACGACAACGAATTGTTTTGTAAGTTTTGCATAGCGTCATATAGTCTTTTATAGCTCTTTTGAATAGCTTTTAAAGCTGTTTAAACAGAAATATCTTCGAATTTTGTCTGGCTCTCCTTGACAGCTGCAGCCTCGTCTGGATTGAATTGTAGTATCACAGCTTTTATTTGCTGCAAATGTTCAGCATAATAAAATGCTGCCTCCAACCATGTTCCCCAACGTGTAAGAATCGACTGTGGTGGTTCGGGAATACCGGAACACTTGCTGTGAAATGTGCGAAGGTGTTTAGGAGATCTAAGGAACTCTTTTTTGTACTTGCTATTAATGCATCTACCTCTGGAAAACTTTGTCGAATAGTTTCTGTCAAAAGATCTAAAGCATGCACTTTGCACGTAACATGTCACTTTTGGTGGACAACAATAGAGTAGGTACCCTAAGTACAACAGCGTCTGACATCTGTCGATTGCATTTTGTTTAGAAAAGATTAAAAAAGTAAAACAATGTTTTGAGAGTAGAAAAAATGGTTGCAGAAAAAAATATTGCCGCAACACATTGGGAAAGTGTCTTTACTGGGCTCGCCGACTTCCAGAACTCGCTTTGGAAACTGTCAGTTCGCCCAGTAAAAAGTCACTCCGGTCTTATTACGCAAATAACTATTATATACCTACTAAAAAAAACCATCCAATGTTCAGCTATGTTTAATCTGAACCTTATGGGTTTTCCTACGACTTTAAGTAGTTTAGGTTGCACACATCGTGACGTCACAAATAATAGAGTCTATTTGGGGTATCTAGTGTGGTGAAGAATTACCAAGAACAGTAAAGAATTCAGTTGCGGTTGGTGGATTTAGATTGTACCATATCTCAGTATTGGAGCATGGAACCCATGAAGGCACGACTATCAGTACTGATTGAAGTTTTGCAGAGAGTTACAAAAATGCGCAGCCTCCCCAGATTACTTCTAGACCATTAATAAAATATTTGCCAACTATTTTTTTCGTCATCAGAAAAATTTATGACCCATTTTTTTTGGTTTTCGAAAATTTTGATTATTTGTAAAGTTATGACATTTGGAAATTTGCACAATGAAGAATTTAAATTTCAGTGTCATAACTACAAAAAAGTCAAAATTTGCAAAAAAAAAACGGGGTGATAAATTTTCCTCCTGATTACAAAAAAAAAATAGTTTGCGAAGATTTTACTAATGGTCTAGAAGTAACCTGGGGAGGCGGCACGTTTTTGTAACTTTTTTTTTCTAAATTTTTTTTCAATTTTTTTTTTTGAAAAGCTTCTTCAGTCAGTAAATATTGCTTGGGTTCCATGCTCCAATATTGAGATATTCTATAACCTAAATCCACCAGCTGCCACTGAAAGAAACTATTTCCACCACGCTGTCTTCTAGGATCTTATTGTTAGTGTAGTGTGAAATAAATTCATTTTTTTAAGAATTATTCTCCACTTCATCCTTATGATACTTATAATTCATTAATATTTCGCTTGCTTATAAATCTGTTTGGTGTAAACCTAAAAGCAAAATCATGTACCTTATATATTTTAGAATTTTAATATAGTAACGGTGAAAATGTATTTATTTATTCTCAGCATACATTAAGGCCGACAAGTCTTTAGGGCCTTGGAGTCAAAATCGTTGATGTGTGTAATAGAAAATTATGGGGCGGTGATAGAATATCGTAAAGAAGGGAAGAAGTAATACGGCAGTGTTCTGTTGCTGATAGTAAGAGGTGAAACCCGACTCTTGATGCAAATGCACGATTAAATAAAAAAAGGGGTAAATGAGCTTTTCATTTGTGATTGAGACAGAACTATTGACAAATTATCCAAAGAAAATACCAAATTATGAAACATATTAGATATTAGACATTTTATTAAATTTTTAAGACATGCACAGGGTGTCTCTGTAAGATCTATACACAATTATTCCAGCTCTTTATAGGAAGTTTTTTCACCTCACTATCAATTAGTTTCAATACACTGATATTCAGAGTAGATGGATTTTGCGTCGAATTCCAAATTCTGAAATTTGTGTTTAGTGCTATCGTCGAAAGTATACTACTATTCTCCAAGGGACTTTAAGTAAGAAAAGTAATGTCATTGACTCTATTAGTACAGAGTGAGTCAATAGTGAGATAAAGTTTGGACTTTATGTCACCTTTACACCTCTTACCTTTATTATCGACAATAACGCTCTCATACAGAGCCATCCAAGTGGAAGCCACAAAGGTGCGACTGGCTACCTGTCAGTGGTTTTCCTTTAGTGGCTCTTTTGAGTTTTGTCCACCATTTTAACTCATCTACACCGTGCTGATGAAGACCAATTAGTCATAAACACGTGTCCATGGTTTGCATCCTTCTGCCATTTGCAATTTTTGCATTTTCCACCTTGAAATTCTTTATCCGGGCGTGTACCCGTTAATTCATATTGTTTTTTACTGTAACGTATTTAAACCCGAGTTAACTTCATTCTCTGTTCTTCGAATGCAAGTTGCAACACCTAGATTTTAAAATGGGCAGTAGTGGATTGTGATACCTTATTTGAAAGATCTTCTCTATCCAAAAATGTCATTGTTTTAATATTTATTGCAAAAATTACGGTCTGCTTGACGAAATTCACTACAACAAACGAAAAACATAAAAACTTACAGCTTTTTGTTCTTGCTGGCTAGCAAAACAATTCGTGTTCTTTTTCAACATTATCAACTAAAAAGAAGACATAAAAACTTATCAAAATTCTTCATAGCCATTACTAGTTTTATTGAAAACGCCGTAGCTACTTGCTATTTCATTGACAGCTATAAATTGTTGTCAATGTTTTGCGTTTTTTTTTTGAGTTTTACTCACTGCAATGCCTAAACATGGTTTATTTAACAGAAATGCATAAAATAGCAATTATACAGATGGTTGGTTATGGAGATAGAATGCTATCACAGGCTGAAGTTGCTCGCCTATTTCAAGAAAAATTTCCGGATTTGCCGCCTATATGCCAAGGTACAATTTGCAAAATTGAAAAGCAGTTTCGCGAAAATGGACATGCACTGCAGATAAATAAAAACGTCCAATGCAATAAGTAACGATGCCAAATTAGATATACTGCTTGAGTTTGAAGAAAACCCACATAGTTCAAGTCGACAAGCAGCTTCAGCATTGAATGTTTCCCATTCCTCGATTATTCGCCTATTAAAAGAAAATAAAATGCATCCATATAAACTGACCCCAACTCAGGAGCATAGTGAAGACGATTTTGATAGAACAACGCATTTTTCTGAACAAATGATGCAAAGGTTAGAGTAAAATGTTGTCCAACTAGAAAATGTTTTGTTTCCTGATGAGTCCAATTTTGCTCTTCACGGCCATGTTAATCGTCAAAACTGTCGATACTGAGCTAATGAAAATCCTCAGTCACAGGGTTGCACAGTGCTTCGACCCGTGGACAAAATTCAGAAACGCAAGTGGTGTATCTGCGGTCGTCTTTTACCTGCGGCTGGCCGGCGATAATTGCCGCTTCCAATAGCAGCATTGCTGCGTAACTGTTATTGTTATGCGTGGTACTGGCAGTCGTTAAAGTGCCGTGATATCAGACGAAGTAGACTAGGTGCGTTGTGACAGTGACACGAAAAAAGTGTATATTTCAGATTCGTGCTTCGATTGTTTTTTCAGACACTATGGACCTTATATCCCAGGGTAAGAGCAACACAGTTATATAAGTAATTAGTTCGAAACGTAGCAGTTCTGATATAAAATTAATTGTCAAAAGTCATTCTAAATAAAAGACAACAAGTAACTTTCTGCAAGCGTTTCAAAAATACATCCAAAACCATGTTTGACATTTTGCCACCTATAAATTGCGTTATGGCTCTACTGTTAATAGATACGTAATTGTTTTGCAAATACTTGCAATTCTTAAAGTACTCCTTTTTTTTAGGATCAGCTATACATGTAACCAATGGGGACCTATTTGACGTATGGGCTGCAAGTGATAAGGAAAATAAAATTTCGGCTGTTGCAGGGAAGATTAACGATACCTTAGACCTACATGAGTGTCCAGATGATGTCCATCGGCAGGTAACTGAAATGGCAGAATATTTTTCGTTGACAGCTCATTCTAAATGGAAGCAGTCGTCAAGAGTGCGTTCTTATTTACTAAAACGTCATGACAAATGGCTGAAACAGCAGCCCGTATTACCAACAGCTGTGAAAGCATTTCTACAATAAAGAGTTGTGGCAACACCTGGAACGAGTCGAGGGGAGGCCAGAAATACCTTTCGAAGAGAGTAGTATAAAAACGAAAAAACGGCGTGTTGCTGATCTACTTGCTACTAGAAGTCCAGAAGACTTAGCGTTTGCTGCCAAAGTATCGACGAGCTCTTCAGGGTCGGCAGAAAGGAAAAAAGATGCATTGGCATTGCACCTAGATCTTGATCTTTCGGAGCGAAAGTACAACACGTTACGTTCAGTAGTCAATGCAGTGCATAAAGACTTGTTCCCCAATGTCTATAAATTAAGGGCATTTCGACACGAACTACTACCGGGAGATATAGTAGTTACCGACATAACCGCAGAAGTGAATCTTCAGAACTTATTAAATAAAACTGCGGAAAGTATTTGTGAACTTATCAAACATGGGTCACTATTGAATGATATTTCTACGTTGACGTTAGTGTGCAAGTGGGGCTTTGATGGGAGCTCGGGACATTCCCAGTACAAGCAGAAATTTGACTGTGAAGAAAGTACTGGTTCCTTCATTTTTGTAACCGCTTTAGTACCTTTAAGATTAGTTGATAGATTGAGTGGGCGACTAATTTGGAAGAACCCTCGTCCTTCGTCGACCTTATTTTGTAGGTCCGTCAGATTTTCATTTTTAAAGGAAAGCCCGACGGTAGTTACAGACGAAGAGGCAACAATGAAGACAAGCATTGAGAAGCTTCAAGAATTTCAGATGCAACATGAAGGGCGAAATGTTGCTATTAACTATGAAATGTTGTTGACTATGCTCGATGGCAGTGCAATAAATACATTGTTAGGTACAAAAGCGGCACAAAATTGCTACATCTGTGGTGCAACATCAAAGCAAATGAACTCAGCATCCATTGCTCAGCAACCACCACATCCCCAACATTATAAATTTTGCATTTCGTCTCTCCATTTATGGATTCGGTGCTTCGAAGGTCTCCTACACATCTCTTATAGACTTCCTTTGAAGTGCTGGCAAGTTAGAGGCAGAGAAAAGAAAGCAGCTTTTGAAGCACGCAAAAAGGCTATTCAGAATGAATTCAGAGCTAGGATGGGTTTACTTATCGACATTGCGAAGCCGGGCTGCGGAACCACTAATGATGGAAATAGTGCAAGACGTTTTTTCAACAACCCGGCATTAAGTTCAGAAATTAGTGGTATTGACGAAGATTTGATACGTAAGTTTAGACTCATCCTAAGAATTATAGCCAGTGGCAAACAAATTCACTTAGAAAAGTTTGATGGCCTTATAAACGAGACGAGAGACCTGCATCTGCAGCTTTATAGATGGTATTACATGCCTAGTTCTATCCACAAGCTACTTATACATGAAAAGGAAGTAATATCGTCTTTTGAACTGCCAATAGGGCTTTTATCTGAGGAAGCTATTGAAGCGAGGCATAAATACATTCGAAGGTATCGATTAGGTCACACACGGAAGTCTTCACGGTCCAACACCAATACTGATTTAATGCATATGCTATTATTAACATCTGATCCCTATATATCAAGCCTGAGACAAGTTACTACCAAACGACCTATGGAGCTGGACGACGAAATAAGGGAATATTTAGTTGAGGAAGAACCATTAGATTCCAGTTATAAATTTGATTTAGCTGAGACTATGCCATATGGTGATGAGGAATCAGAGCTGTCTATGTCTTCAGATAGCGATAATTTGAATACAAGTGCTCCTTAGTAACCAACCACATTGTATGTTTTAAAATAGGTTGTTAGTCTTTAGGCCTTCTTATTTATGTTTCTCAGATATGTATAAGTTGATTCCTTATTAAACTTTACGATTTGTTCAATTTACTTGCAAGAAAATGACACATGTTTAAAACACCTATCATTCAATTTTACTCATTCAATGTAGGTATACACGATAACTGCTTTTTGAGCTCATATGTACACAAATACTCCCACATGCACCTTGTTACTAAAAAACATAAATACGGGTCTGTAAGTGACTTTAGAGCAGTATTATGATTTTTGTCCGTTGCGCCCTATCTCTCGCAGCACTGTGGTTGGTACGAATTCGTTGCATCAGGTTATTACAAAAGTCTTTTCTATTCTGATAATCGTTTTCATGTAATTCCAGGTGCAGTTCAAGTCGATACGAATGTTATTTATACTTCCTTGTAGTTCTGTTTATTGTTGATTGAGAAGTATCTACTAAAGTAGTCAACTGCCTGCTGCTAATGTGAGGAGTTTCTTGAACTTGGAGCAATATTTCCAATTCTTTATCTCCATTGTATGTATGACTGATGGTCGAGAGGCAAGGACACTTTACTCTCACCCATACGTCCCGGTTTCGAATCCCGGCCGTGGCACTGGGATTTTTCTGTGAGAGAGATTAATCGTAGTATACTTGGATATTGGATGTGTTTCCGTTGTCTCTAAATGTGTAGCCCCCTCTCTCACAACGTCAGTTTAGAGATACAGGGGTTTGTATTATCTGTGGTGTTTTTTTTTTTTTCGGTTGCCCGACGCTGGACAGTCCTCCCGTGGCCTCCGACGACGCCTCACGGGAGTCGCGAAAGCACATTAACCTCAGTCACTCCCCACATCCCGCAGGGTTAGTGACTGTAGGTTCCGGAATCATGTGCCCTAAGCAGACGGAAAGAACCCAGAATAACCGCCTTCTGCATTTGGCCTGCCAGCCACTCGGCTGATTTTTGGCAGGCCGGTATGATCTTCAGTTCCGAGAGCAGCGTAGGCTTCATCCCTCCGAGTACACCGATTATAAGAACGACCATTTTTACTGAGTAGCCTGGATACAGCACTTGGAGCTCGTACCAGAGATCGCGATATTTGGTCCGTTTCTCCTCCTCCTTCAAGGTGATGTTTTTCTCTGCAGGTGCCGAGAACTCGATGACATACATCACCTTGAGTTGATGGTCGAGGAGGACTATGTCAGGCTTGTTGGCTTGGATTAGCCTGACAGTCGGGAACGAGTAGTTCCAGTAAATCCGGCATTTCTCGTTCTCGACAACGGACTCAATATCTCCGGGGACGTAAGGCAGCACTGGTGTCTGGTCTACCCCGTACGAGTGCCTTAGATAGTAGTATAGCACTCGTAAAGCCGCGTTATGTCGGTGGATGTAGGCCGAAATCGCATATATGGGGCATGCAGAAAGTAAGTGCATGAGCGATTCCGGCGCCTGATGGCAGGTCCTGCAGTTGATATCAGGGACCTCTACACGCCACACGCGGCTGCGGTAGACTAAGGTGTTGATAACACCATCCTGGCAGGCCATAATGAATCCCTCGGTCTCTGACTTAAGCCCGGCTGACCTTAGAAAGGCGAAGGTCAGCCTGGTCGATAAACGCAGTGTTTCTATGTTCTTATAGAAGACACCATGCTGGGGTTTATCGACATGCTGCCGAAACAGATTTTCCTGTTCGGCAGCTCTGATTCGGGCTTTCAGACGATTTGGCTGAAGTTCGGTGACTGACTCAGCATCAGCACCTCGCCGGCCTCCTCGCCCGATGTCAAATGCGAGACCGAGTTCATCTGCGGCTCTTTTTGCTGCCTTGAACAATCCTGCTCCCACTCCTACAGTTTCGTGGTGTTTTACGAACCGCAAGAGGGGATCTGAGCTCCTGAGTATGTTACATGCCATACTCAGTACTACTCTGCCATGCGTACACTCCAGGCTCAAGAGTCCTCGGCCCCCCGTTGACGTGGGAGGTACACACGAGGAATGGACGATCTAGGATGAATACTTCTGTGAATATTCATCATCTTGCGGGTATCTCTATCTAATTGACGCAGCTCATCTACCCTCCACTTTACTACTCCGAAGGAGTAGAGCAGAATCGGAACGGCAAGCATATTAGTTGCAGACACCTTGTTCTTCCCCGAAAGTTCGGAAGACCAAATCTTTCGGAGGCGGTGTCTGTACTTGCCGCGGAGAGAATCTTTTATTTGTGATACATCCTGGATGTGCCTTTGTTGCACACCCAGATATGTATAGGTCTCTCCGGCATCCAGATGTCTTACGATGCTTCCGTCTGCGAGCTGCGCGTCTTCAGGAAATTCCCCGCATCGTCCTCTCTTGAGGTGGACGACTGCACATTTGTCCAACCCGAACTCCATACCAATTGCCCACGTATATTCTTCGACCACCCTAAGAGCGTTTTGTAGTTCGCGCTCTCCGGAGGCATAAAGTTTAAGGTCATCCATATAAAATAGATGGGTGACCTTATGCCTCCGGTCGCTGGGTGGCCCACAATGATTTCCGCGGGTTTGGCGGAGCCCAACAGACAACGGCAGCAGTGAGATGCAGAAGAGGAGAGGACTCAGGAAGTCACCCTGGAAAACTCCTCTCCTAAATGCCACCTGCCCTGTCGTGACCCGCTGTGCACCTGATGTTATGGTGAAGCGGGTCTTCCAGAGCGGCAGCAGCTGTTCTATGCATCTCACTAGTGGTGCTGATACCGCAAGACATTCGAGCAAGTACAACAATAGCTCATGCGATGTTGTATCAAATGCCTTGCGGTAATCAATCCAGGCCATCGATAAATTCCGCTTGTATTGCACAGAATCCCTGTGTAATACAGCGGTCTATCAGCAGGCTGTCCTTGCAACCTGCCATGCCCTTCTTTGGCACCACGCTGTTCGTGTATCTGCTGGAAGACCGGATCAACAGACCTCAGCGTCCTAGCATACAAGATACGTGTAAATATCTGTGGTGTTTATTATTATTATTATTATTATTATTGGTTACATTCCTGTTAACTACTTTTTGCTTCAGGTAATCAACATGCCCTGTGGCACCAAATCTTTCCATTAATTTTTGAAAAACTGTTCTATTTGTTACACGTCGCTCAGGGTACTTGATATATCGAGACGCTAATAAACATTTTTTTGAGACATACACCATGTCAATCAATTCTTCTTTTGGAAAATTCATTATAAAAATAGGAAACACTAGAAACACAACAAGAAACCAAAGTATATCTGAATAAAGCAATAAGAAAAACAACAAATCGACTTTTATAATATTAATGTTTGACAGTTAACATTCAATTGTTTCCATAGCATAGTAGGTAAATTTGGTAAAAGAGCAACGCAACCAAGATATGAACATGAATCGGAATATAATCAAAGAAAAGAGAAATTGGAAATTGCTGATGTGAAAATGTTTTGAATTTAAAATTTTACTTTGCACTTGACATCTTTTGTTTTGTGAATGAAATGCATAAAACCGTTCGAAATAATGTAAAAACCTAAATATCTGCGAATATCTCTTAAATCCTTTAAGATAGATATAGGACATTTAATAAAAGTTGTAAGGAATAAATAGGTCTGTAAGATTTTGTAAAAAAATATGGGGCATTCCATTTGAAATAAGCGAGATAACGAACTTTGAATTCTGAAAATATCAACATTTTCTGAACACCCTGTAACAAATAAATGAATTCTGTCTAAACTAGTAGTTAAAATGTACCTTTTTTTAACCTGGCATGAAAAGGTTTTTGTTTAATTTAACACAGTGGCGAAATAACAATAATAAAAAATGCTGTCGATTTCACTTATTTCATAATTTTTTAAATATCTCGAGAACTATAATTTTTATACTATGATACCCTCATATCGAAATATAGAGAATTTCATGGTGAATTCAAATTATCAAAAATATATATGGTGTTCCATTTATCAAAATTGCCATCCATAGCGCCCCGCTTTCAAGAACCACCCCGTGTATTTCAATCTAATTTTAAAATGTAGAACTTTTGATCTCCGACAACTGCTATATATATTTTATTGTCGATAATAAAGGTAATATTGGACTTTATCGCACCATTGACTCACCCTGGACAATATCATATCAGATATGTGATTACTAGTTCAAATTGAAACATTTTGGCCGTCGTCATCAATAAACTGCTACTCCAACAGCACAACACAGATGGCATGATCATTGCTGATGGATCAACCTAATCAACAACATGTGTATAGTGCATTCTCTCATTCATCACTGGAACAAAGGTCTTAGTGCGAGAATGTACAGAATGATGTTGAAAAAACAAGACCTCTTATGGATCGCTTTCCAATTGAAGGCAGCTTTCAGAATGATGTATACATGCTGAAAATGCAGCTAAAGAAAGTATTAAAAAAATTGTATTTATTGCAGCTGATACAGATATCATGGTTCTTGCTCTGTTTCACTGGAAATAGCTTAACAGATTAGGAGTGGATGAAATATGAATGAGACCTAGAGGTAGAGACTTTACAAGATTTGTTCCAATTTTTACTAAACGTCTTCTACTAGCATTTTATATGCTATAACCTCAGAGTAGACTCTGTTATTCGCAATTTAAGAGATATGCAACATAAAGTGTAATTCACAAACATTTTGACATTAGGTTTATATAAAATAGTTTAATTTGGCAATATTGTTTTAAGGATGAAAATTATATTTAATGCTTTAGAATGGAACATCTCAACTCGCCACTATTTAGAGACATAGATATATGTATAGTCGTAAAGAGCACAGACGTTTAGATTAGACTGCCTGTCATGAAACGAGTAATGCCCTTTGTAATTTCTACCGGTCTTTATATCCTCCATCGTTTATTAATAGTTTGTTTAATTATGTACAATTTTACTTAATTATATAAATAAATTACATAAATAAATATAATTGCATCTATTAATGGGCATCAAAATTTAAATACATCAATAGCATGAATATTGAAATTGTAGGAAGTTGTCAGGTTTAATTTTTGTATGCTTGTTATTAAATGCACAAATCATTAATTTTGTTTACATTGACCGGAAGGTTTTGATTTTATATTGTTCAGTATTCATTTCATGAAGGGCAAATATTAGGCTATGGGCTAACTTGTGTAAAAATAGCTTAACGACATAGAAATAATATTTAATGAAACAGAAAATCTATGAGTCATGTTTGTAACTAATTTATATGACGACACTTTTATTTATGGACATATAGGATCTGCCTATTAAGATCACATCTAAGATCACATCACCCCAGTAGTGCTACCAAAATTGTAAAAGTATTAGGCATTCTCTTTTAAAAAATTTTGTAAGAAAAAGTTATTCAGAATCGCTCCAAATCTCCAAATTTCATCAAAATAAGAGAAAGTTTAATTTTTCTGAAAAAAAAATTAAAAAGATGTAAAACAAAAAATCTGATCAATACAACAATATTTTGTTTACCTCCCAAACTCTCCAATACCAAGTTTCATAGTAAACGGAGAAAATTTAATTTTTCAAAGAAATTACTAAAAGTTTTAAAAGTTTTAGCAAGTCGGCCATGGATACCTCATTTGTTTGACAATAAAGAAATTTCACAGGTAACATTTTCCACCTTTGTAACAGTGGTAATTTTAAGTTATTTTCATTGTTTTTCATTATTAGTGACAATGGCTGAAAATCGTCTTACACTGGCTGAACTTAAATAAATAGTGAGATTAGTAGGTGAAAATATACGCTCTTTTCATGAAACAGTCAACGAATTTAATAGAGGGCATCCAGATCGTCCCCCAATGCAACACACGACAGTAATTATTAGAATAAATCAAATGATGTTTAACTCTACAATTAGAGTGAGTAAAACAAACAAGTAGAAATCAAATTCATCTCAGTGATGAGATTGTCATACATTTTTTGAGAGATAATGAAAATAATGCAGTGTTAAGCAACGGTCTCGGATTTTAGGTATTTATTTCAGCTGTTTATATAATTAGTGAAATAAAATACAGTAATTTAATGTTTTTCCATGCCTTGAAGGAAGAGGCTTGGAATTTTATTACTAGCTACAAGGAGAATTCTTAAATGATCCTAGATGTTCGAAAAACATACAAATCAGGTTCCACAGCTTTACCTTTCTTGAGTTATTAGGTTTTTCCGTGTCAAGGGAGAATGACACTCAATGATAGTTTCACTTATTGAGTTGTTGAAAAATTAAAAATATTGCTGCAAATTAGTTGTAGATTGCTGCCAGTGTACCTGAAAAAGTGCTCTTATTTTTATGATTGTTTCTTGTTGCAGTAGAAAAAGAAAAAATCTAACAATTGCTGCCATCAGTCAAAAGAAACTGACAGTAAAAAATGAGAAGGTAATGATATGGACGTGTGACTTTTTTGTAGATTATCCAACCTAACAAAAAAATTTTACTGCCTCTAATTTATTTTAAATATCTGATGTGGCCAGCACATAACTTTCTTATACCAGTATTTATCATCCTGATCTAAAAAAAATCATTCTATTTAATTCTTCACTTATCACAATTAAATTTTAATAGCGTACCTTGAAATGTTTCATTAAAATTTTTAAATAATTAATTATCAGCGTCATTCGATACTATCAATAATAATTCATGTCATATATTTTAATAATATTTTTAATACACTAACATTCTGCGGTTGGCTCCTTGTAAATCTTAAAAATTTCTTTCTATATTTAAAATATTTAATAATTTTTATTATTGACGTTGACATTTTTGTAACTAAATTAGACCTGTTAAATTTATTCTAACCCCATTTTATGAGGTCAAATGTGTAAAATATTTCAGTTTACATCAGCTTTATTTAAGTACTTGGAAAATATATTTTTTGTTATATATGACGATTTATAATCTTCTATGTGTATTTTTTTGTAAAGTCCAATACAAAAAATTTAGGTCAGCTAGCCAATTTTGGTCATCACCGAATTTTTCATTGCCTTTGGACTTTAGAACAAGTGTACCAAATTTGAAAACTTTATCTCAAAAACTGTGTCTGCTATCGAGATACTACAGACATGCGGATAGATTTTTTTTCATAAAGTTATGTTTGTTCATTATAATTCGTCGAGGTTCGTCCAGAAATGCAATAAAATTTTTTTAAATTTTGTTCCCGAAATTGTATCTTCTTTCTTCTTTCATTCATTATGTCTCTTCTGGTGGTACCATATTCACCAAATTTAATGTGTCACCTAAAATGTTGTTGACAATCTTAACTGCCAAACTTGGGAAGTCTCCCATTAGTATTTTTTGAGTTATCGCGGATACACACACATACACACATTCACGCACACACGCACACGCACACATATTAGATATAAGAAAGTAAAAATGAATAAAATCAAGCAATAATTAAAATAAAATGTTCTCCAAGTTCTACAATTTGAAATAGTTATTTAAATTTGTCATGCATTAAATAAAATTCATTCAAACGAATTTATAAAGAAAAGAATAAACTTAATTATTGGCAGCTACAAACACTGCATTACTAGCATTCCTGCTGTCAAGATTCGTAAATTTCTGGGTATATGTTCACTGGCTACATACCAAACATTCTTGCAAGTTTTTCTGCATTACACATTCTATTACACCACAACATATGGAACTATTAATTGTTCAAATACTACTGTATGAAAATAAAAAGGAATCATGGGATATACATATCTTCAATGCATTTTAGCATAATATAATTAATAAAATAATAAGTAGTCAGTTATATAAGATATGCTAATAAAACTGACCTAATTTCAAGATCATGTTAGATAGACAATCATTTACTTAATTCTAAAAACGGTTTAAGAAATAACTGTATTAAGATTAATTTTTAATGACGAGAGATAATGTCTTTCACATATCTTCTTTTATCAACCTAATCGTGAAATTTTGCATTTGTAGTCAGGCTGTAATCAAGCTCTAGCAAATCTTTGCAGTGGCTTGTTTACGTCTTGCCTCGAAACCCGGGTACCGGGTTCGATTCCCGGTCGAGGAACTGGGATTTTCTGTAGAGAGATTAATCGTAGTATACTCGGATATTGGGTGTGTGTCCATTGTCTCTAAATGTGTAGCCCTCTCCCACACAAAGTCATTTCAGACCTTCAGGGATAAAGGGGGTTGTAATTTCATGTGGTGTTATTATTATTAGTTCATCCTTGTTTCTAAGTATCTCATGAAATGACCTGCTCTTTCGCCCTGACATTTTAAAATAATATAACCAATATACTAAAACAACCAAATTTATTATACAAATACATTTAGTAAATCAATACAAATTCGGACTCTTTCTTTCCGGGTGGGGAAGCGAGTGATTAACTAGAACAATGTTTAAATGGTGCTTAAAACTAAACAAATTCATAAACAGTTTGCCATCGCCAATTTAACTATTAATTATCATCCAATATACTTAAGGAATTTTGTTTGGAACCATCCTCTATTTAAATATGATTTTAACAAAGTTCAGACTATTCTAAATTCACTGTTACCGTTAAAAAGGGGGGTAAACGTGTAACTACTTACACTCGTCCCTCATGACGTTGATCATTAGTTTCGAAAAAATCAAATCTATTTTATACTTAAACTTCGCAAACGCGAACGAGTTTGCAAATCCTGAAAGTTAAATTATTTGTTGCACATTAGCGAGCACTTTCAGCTGACGCAGGTGGACGGCTTATCGTTACTAGGTACCTAGTTTTATAATTTCCAAGAGATGACCTTACTAGTGGTTGGGCACAACTTCAATGTATTTTAATTTCTTACTTACTAATCTGCTACCACAGTTGGGTATCACCCCCATATCTGGTGCGCCAAGCAATACTTCTCTTCATATCAAAAAATAATCTCAACAACACAGTCGTACTCACAAACTGTACAAATCAAGGTAACTTGTCCTCTCTAGGCCGTGGCTCGGCATTGTTTAAGGTACAACGAAATGGTAAGGCAACATAACAACTCACCACAGATCCACACCGGGCCATGGCTACAGCGTGTCTCTCTGCATTGTCTGTCCTTCGTGCTAAAAATACTACCCGAAAAACATCGTCCTATCCGCGCACTCACTACTTAAAAAAAACGTCTTGCACAATACAAGTGTCACAGTAGCGCCACTCTACAGGGGTAATACAACAATGTTTATCAAAATTATTTTAATCAAAGACCAATAACTTCCCGATTTCTGAAAATTTTCAATTTACTTAGCGGGAAGTTAAAAAAAATGGTTTATGTAGTTACTAATATATATTAAAAGCTGTAAAGAAACTGTTTATGTCGGAAAAAAAATTATAATCAGTAACTAATACAACATTATTTATCTCAGTAGTCTGAAAATATATTTTCATTACCACATTAAATACACAGTACCTTGGAAGGCATGTAAACAGTTAAATATTTAATAGGGACGGAACGAAAATGTTTTATTCTCAACCACGGTACAAGACTTGGTATATGACGTCATGTGATGCCATTACTGTGGTATTATTTCTTCACGAATGAACAGATTTAATGTATATTTAATTTGACAACATACTTTACTCTGTTCGTGACATTTATTAGGGATGTCCGCAGAAAATAAATGAGGTAAATATGTTTCACAAAATTGGGTTCTAAGATCATATCACTGAAGAAAACATGAAAATTCATACATGAACATATTAAATTTTCATTCCACAAATTTTAGTAATTGAATGGTTTTGTCAACTTAATGCGGGATACGTTATCAGGTATCAAATTTATGTAAAAGTCTTCAGAGTATATGGAAGATTCTTATTTTAAGAAAATCATGATTCCCAAGATATGTTTTGTAATTGTTGTGTTTGTGTACTGTTATTCAAATGAACAATGTAAAGGGTTATCATGTTAGAGCACATCCCAGTTTTAGGGTGGGGAAGATTTAAAATTAATTTATTTTTAAAATTGGCTTTAGTTTATTTCTTAAACGGCTTTAGTTTATTTCTTAAACAGCGTTAAATTTCTAGTGGAGTTATTGTTAAACTAGTGAAATAAATGTGACCATTAACCCGAGTTGAAACAAAAAAACCTGAAGGAGTGCCCTAAATCTAATATTTAAGGTTTACCCAAACATTTTTTCTTTTTGAATGTTCATTAGGACAATGAAGAAAGGATAACGGGTTCTCAACATATTTTTGGAGTAAATAACTGAATAAAAGGAATTAAGTCCCATTTTAACTTCAGTCTGTTACCATTGTTTGTTGAGTGTGTTTGTTCTAAAAGTTTTTTTTTTTATGTGAAAAATGTCGCGTCCTTTCAAGAATAAACTTGACAACTTTTCATACTTTCACAGAGAGATCACCTTAAAAATAGGGAAGAAAGAAGTCGCTCACATTACTCATGAAGAAAGCTTACTATCTTTATTTCAGTTGCAAGGCTGAAGATTAGAATAAGGTTTGGAATCCAAAACTTTGCTGTAACTCATGTTCAAGATTCACTGATAGGCTGACTAAATGTTACCCACAAATTAATATATTTTTTTGCTGTTTCCATTGTCTGGTGCGAACATTGAAACCACCTGAATAATTGCATGACTGACATCGAGGGCTTTTTCGGAAAATCAAACAAAATACGATACGCCACATACCGTGCGTCCGCGTTAAAACCCGTTCCTCATGATGGAATGCTAATGGAGAATTTCACTCAAGACTTGTAATGTAAAAAAAAACGTCTTCAGAAGCATGTTCAACCATTTGGAACACCATGAATCATCATTAAGTATCACATCTAATCACTCAAGATGAATTGAACGACCTTGTTCGGGAATTGGACCAGCCCAAAACCGAGTTTCAACTGCTTGGATCGCGCGTTAAATAGTAGAACCTTCTTGAAGATGGCGTGAAAGGGTAATTTTTCTGGAAGAGGTAATCGCCAACTACTTTTTGATGGATGACGGTCTTATCTTTACTGCAATAATGTCTAGGGCTTATTGTAAGAACGCCAGCCTCTATACGCCTCTGAACAATGGAGGCCTTTCATCGATTCATCTAAAGTTAGGTTAAATACAGTTTTACTGCATAATGTAAACAAATACCCTTCAATTCCTCTGAATAATGTAGTTCACATATAGGAAACTTACAAGGCCATGTGTTTAATTTTCAGTTTACTTTTTTTGTTGTTTAAGCCAAAATAGCTGATTTTATTTTATTTTTAAATTTACTTATATTTTCGTCGTCTGGAGGCAGTTTCCAGTGGCTAAGGCTACTGCCCTCTAAGGGAATTTAGAACTTAAGTTTAAAATAAAAATGTGTGGTGCAAGAATATTAATATTAAGATTTTGAACTCCTTGAAACGTGGCTAACTTAGACCAATCAAATTAAGCAAAAATCAAGCCCAATTTCACGATAATTTCCAACCATTCCGACCAATACCATTCGATTAAGTTTTTTTTGAATTCTCATGGTCAATTTTGCCGTAAGTTATTAGCAAGAATTTAATTTATAAACAAAGTTGTGAAAATGATGAAAATCGATGTTTATAAATATTCAACTTCAAACGCTGCGAAAACGGCCATAGAGAAAATTGTTCAATGGAGCTTAAATTCCCTTCAAAAGAGTCCGACGGATCTACGGTGAATATTTACGGCGTTACATGAGTTAAATGTTTATTATTTTTCTACTCGTACTGGTCACTGTATACGTTGTAAAAATAAGAAAATTATGAAAGATTTACATCAAGTCTACTTTAAAATGTTCTGCGCAGGCGGCCATTACGCGGCGTACGAGTCTGTTGACCGCGCATGCGCGATACTTGTATAGTGACTGATTCAGCAGAAAAATAATAAATATTTAACTCATTGTAACGCCTTAATTTCGTAAATATGCCGTCGCGGACTTTTGAAGGGAATTTAATGCTCTATAAAAATGTTCTGAATTTTTCTCTATCTTTGCCGTTTTCGGGTTTGAAGTTGAATATTCAGAAACATCGATTTTCATCATTTTCACAACTTTAATTGTTTATAAATTAAATTCTTGCTCATATAACGTACGGCAAAATTGACCATAGAATTCAAAAAACATACTGAATCGAATGGTATTGGTCGGGAATGGTTGGAAATTATCGTTTTGAAAAACCCTTAATTTGACTGGTCTAACAGGAACAATTACGCGCCTGTACCTTCACTTAAAATCTAAACCAGTGATTAGTGCCTGCTAATAATAAGTGCAGAACTTGTTTATTTGTCTTGGTTTTACAAGCATTCGTTTCGCCGGTGGGCCGACATTCAGGACCCCAGAAGTTGCCACCTGCAGGACAAAGAGAGGGTAAGCCGCTGAATTCTGCCGATCGCCGTTCTGTATCTTTTATTAGTATTTATTACAAACAAACAACAAAACAGTCCACACTTGCTCTGTTCTGAGCAAAAATTGCATTACATGATTATTATTACCGATCCGTATTGACGGACATCACATAACACCATGCAAAATATACGTTATACAGAATAGTCGTGGAACATATGTGCCGACTGGAAAGTGGTGATCGAGCTAACTGGGTTAGGTTATACAAAATATTCTTGTTTGTTGTGCAAATGGGACAGCCAAGTGAGGGATAATCACTTCACACTTTATACCAGATTAAGCAATGGTCACACCGAACCGAAAACATCCCTCATAAGAAGAACGTAATACATCCGACTTTAGTCGACAGGACTCGTAGTAGATATTTTTACCTCTACTTAGAAATAGGATTACTAAAAATTTCGTTATTGAATTAATATACTAAAATTTAATAAAATCATTTAAAACTATACAATATACAGGGGAAGTCCATTCGCGGTTTCCTTTAATTTACTCAGAAACAATTAGAGACAGAAAAAAATTTTATATGAAAGTTGCTAAACTTTTAGTATGTTGTTTTTGTGAAATAATTTCATTTACACAAGGTAGTTTATTTTCATGTAAGGATAAAGTCGCAATTTTTTAAATAGGATACCCCATATCTTGTTAAGAAATATACTTCATCGTCTCATTTACTATACAAATATGTAAGGTTTGATTAGTCTAATGTTACTAACATTGCAACAATAAAATACAAATAACTCCAAAACGATGGTTCCTCTCGAAATTTAGGAAGAGCACCTTTTTCTATTTTAAATGTTAAAAAAAATGACAAAAAAATATCACCAACTGCAATAAATCATGATATTTAGATAAAAATTTTACAAAATATGTAACATTATGAAATTAATAAGCAGTCCCAATTTAATTTTTGCAACTTAAAGGAGATTAGAATTTATTGGCAAATAACTATGTTGTATGTACTTATCCCTTTTAAGGGGTTGTAGCTCTCTTATGAATTGATTTAAGGCAAATGTTTATATAAAAATTCAACTTATTTTTTCTAATTCTTTCACCCACTTGAAAGAAGGTACTTAATTATGGGACACCCTGTATAAGAATCATATTTAAACATGCAAAATTGCCAGTTTTATGATAAATTGATCTCGTATTCCATTGGCGACTACAAAGAGAGAGAGATCTTAATTGAAGTAGACTATAACACAATAAATCGTGCCGTAAGCTTAAAAAAGAAGTAATATCTATTAATTTAGAAGCACACATCATATGAGTTGTCGTCTTCTTCAGTCTTCAAGTGGAATTCACAGTTAGAAATTCAAAGCAGAGGAAACAAACTAAAGCAAAACCAATGAAGACAGGATATGACAAATCCCCTCGATATTCAACAAATCTTTTACATGTAGCAATAGAATCAGTGAATTTAAAAAATTCGACGTAATAAAAATTCCTATAAAAGATAATTTAATTCGTACAGTCATAAACCAAAATGAAATTCAAATTTCTAGTCACACTGGCACGATATAAAACATTAAATAAACGTTTTTTATGTTTCTCTAATAATACATAAGAACATATCTGGGAGTTGGTTTTTTAACATAATATACTAATAGAAAGTAACTAGCTATATTCGGAAATGTAGTTTTCACTCATGTTTGAGAAACATGCAAATAATGAATTATACCGTGCTGGTAATAAATAATAACATCAGAGTTAATACGTGTTTTTTCTTATAATTATTTCTACAAAAACAAAAGAAAAAAACAGACTGTACTGGGTGATCCAAATAAGCCTCCCACCCCCATTTTCTCGGTTATTTGGAAAGATACGAAAAAAAATGAAAATTACTTTTTTGTAGGGTTTTTAAAAAGGAATCCAGACACATTAACAGAAAAACAACTTAACATCAAATAAAGAAGATGGAGGCCTAAGTTATATTTTTTTAGTGGAAGTACCCAAATATTTTTCCATATTTGAATAGGGCGTCTTATTCTCATTTCAAATATATATATATACTTTTTATATAGTATCTTCAGTAAATATTCCAATAATCGATTATTTCCCAAAAGAAAATACGTTGCTTAACAGATATCAAGAAATATTTTCTAGGTGGCAGTGATAACAAAACAACAATTAATATTTTGACAGTTTTGCTCATTTAATAATTCAACAGTTTGCCAACAACTGTTACTTTTGAACGTTGCTTTGTTGGCCAAAAATAACCAATATGAATAATCATTACACTTTAGGAGAAAAATACGATATGGTAAACTTATATTTTAAAAATAATAAAAACGCTTGTGCTGCCAGCGAGAATATGGACAAATATATCCGAATAGGAAATTGCCTGACAGGAAAACCATTAAGTTGGCAGATAATTTATTAAAACATACAGGAGCAATTCAAAATAAAAAGAAACGAGGAATAGTCAACGAAGATAGAGAATTCAGTATTTTACTGTATTTTCAAGAGAATCCAAGAAATAGGCAAGGGGACGATTTTTTTTATTACTTTAATAACATCTACGGTTTAAAATAATTGACCCGTATTTTTTTATTTTTTTTATTAAATGTCTTATGCTTAAAAAAATTCGCAAAGTTTAAGCGCTCTTTAAACGGTCAGATATTCCCGCATTTTCCCAAGCCAATTGTATTGGCTAGTATTCGCCGTGACGTAACAGCGTAGACAGCACAGATTCAGCGAGGAAACAAATGCTGCATTGCCATGTTTCTAAATAATTAAGATAATATTGTGTTGATGTAAAGCAATCCTTTATTACAGTACTATATTTCAGTATTAGTAAACCATTAGACATTAATCGATGGTTAAATATAGGGAATGCTTACATGCTTTGTGTTAAAAGAAATTATTTTAAAAAGCCAGATATTAAACTTCAGGGAACATGCTTCTTTTTTAGAAATTTGGCAACGGAGCTAGTTGAATATTAAACTTGGAATATTAACCTTGGAATGCGCGCGTCGTATCTACGCTGTTACGTCATTATGAGACCGCCGATTGCTTTCATTTGAAATACATCCTCATTTCCAGCATTTTCATTTCCCAATTAAACAAAATATGGTTACTAAAATTATATTTTAGCAATATTTATAGTGAATTAAAGGTCTCTACTATAATACCATGATGTTTCTTTTTGTAATTTTGATTACAGTCCCCTCGCCTATTCAATAAGAGACGCAATGAGGTATTTGAATTTTTCTTATGGAACCATACAGAGAACTTTAAAAAAACATAAACTTAAGGATTATAGTATATTGCCTGTTCAAAAATTATTCCCTCAAGATAATGAAAAGCGGCAACAATTTTGTAGAAATATGATCAACAGGTATGACATTGATAATAATATATTTAATAAAATATGTTGGACCGATGGTATCATTCAACACATCTGGTATCTTCAACAGAAGAAATTCACATTTTTGGTTTTCCGAAAATCCTCATATTTCTGAAGAGATTCAGTTCCAAGGAAGGGAAATCGTTTGGTGTGGAATAATAAATAAAAAAAATTATAGGGCCTATTTTTCACGAAGGCTCCCTTTAGAGGACCATTGTATTTAGATATGTTAAGAAATGATGTAAATAATTTATTAGAAGAAATGCAATTGCAATTCGATGTTATTTGGCAGCAGGACGGGGCACCCCCACATAATATTAATGATGTTACAAATTACTTAAACACAACATATCAAGAATGGATAGGAAACCGAGGAACTATTGCTTGGCCACCTCGTAGTCCGGACCTAACTCCATTAGACACATTTCTTTGGGGCCATTTAAAAAATATTGTTTATAAAGAAAGAAGCAACAACTTGGAAGAAATAAAGGAAAAAATTAGAACAGAAATACGAAATTTGAATAATAACAACGCTGTTATGGCAAATGTAATGGGGAACTTAAGAAAACGATACGTTCTGTGTATAGAACACAATGGAGGGCACATAGAGAATATTTTGTGATATTTTATTATTAATTAACTAGCAATAAATTATTGTTAATTTACTACATTTCTGTAGCCGTTAAGAGTCTTATATACCCCTATTAAATCATAATTCTCGAATATTTCGTTTAAAAC
>JANEYF010005139.1:0-123769 GCA_029963845.1 Rhamnusium bicolor
AAATAAATAATGCTATAATATAAATCATAACAAATAACCAATTTTTGATTACATTTATAATTGTAAAACTACTGAGGAATGCCAAAAACTTCTAGGGAATTTCAAAAGGAATTTTACGGAATTCCAACGAAATTCCAGAGAATTCAAAGAATTCCATGGAATTTCAAGGAATTCCATATACTTGTACATCAATCTTCTAAACATGTTTACCCCTCGATTATACTTAAAACTAATTAAAGAAAATAAATATTAAGCAAAAGAAATCCTAAAAAACAGTTACAAAAATTGTTCTATTTTTTTCCTTGTTTTTAAAGAACACATTATTATTATTCTTAAATCATCTTAAGTTATTCTAACAGAAGATATACTTGAAATCAATGAAATTTAGATAAAACGATTTATTAAAAGATTTATACAGGGCGTCCGTGATATGAATTTGATATAATCGTTACAAATCAAATAACAGCAAGTATTTTTTTTAAATGACAACTCCCATTAGTGATTGTATCAATTGAAAGAACACATTTTGTTACAATTGTACCACCAAAAAATTGTATTACATAAAAATTTTGTTAAGAAAAAGGATATTACTTTTGAACTTATCCAAAACTATGTCTAGGTATATATTTTTGATGGTCGATGTTACAATGGTGGAAGTGGCATTTAAATATGGTATTATATCATACCATATCATTATCTAAGCACCAATTAAATCTTTTACAATTTCGGTACAGGTGATTTTTGCAAAATTTTTTGAAGAGGTCTCACAACCAAGTTTATTTTGTTTATTTGACCAAGGTTCTCTGGCCTTGGTGTATGCACTAAATTGCTTAAACACCTAGTAGAAAAATATTCTAAAGAACTTTAGACCGGTGGGGAGCGACAATACAAATCATTCTTCCGCGATTTGGATATTTAGGTAATTTTTTGTAAATATTGAACTATGAGCAGGTCTAACTGAAACTATAAATTTCTAAATGGAATTAACTCAACAAACCTGTAAGTTATCTATCTAAAAACTGTAAGAAGACCTACTTTATTTAAATAGGACGTTTCTCTGTAGATCTTTTATTATTATTTTTTTTGTTATAACTTCTTAAGGGTTATAAACAGAATAAAACTATATTTGAGTTCTTCTCTTAAAATTTAATTTTCTTTTGAATGCCGTATAGAAATATAACGTAAACATAATATTTGGCTGTCGATAAAAAAACAAGAATTTAAAATTTCATAAATAGTAGTTTATTTACAACTAATACGGGCACAAAATTATATTTAAGTATCTATAACCTCCTTGTCCACCTTGTGGAGAAGCTGGCTGTATTGCTGCTGAGCAGCTACAGGCGCTCTATACTGCTGAGGAGCAGCAGTGGGTGCTCTGTATTGAGAAGCAGCTGGTGCACCATATTGTTGTTGAGGAGCGGCAGGTGCTCTGTACTGTGATGCAACTGGTGCACCGTATTGTTGTTGGGAGCGGCAGGTGATCTATATTGGGAAGCTGCTGGTGCACCATATTGTTGTTGAGGAGCGGCCAGGTGCTCTGTACTGTGATGCAACTGGTGCACTGTATTGTTGTTGGGGAGCGGTAGGTGTTCTATATATTGGGAAGCATGTGGTGCATCGTATTGTTGTTGAGGGCGGCAGGTGCTCTAGTATGTGATGCAGCTGGTGCACCGTATGTTATTGGGGTGCGGCAGGTGATCTATATCGAGAAGCAGCTGGTGCAACGCTATTGCTATTGGGAGCGGCAGGTGCACTGGACTGTGAAGCAGTGGAGCTCTATATTGAGGAGCCGTTGGCGCACCGTACTGTTGCTGAGGTTGTTCGTTGTACTGACCCTCCTGGTAATCTCCACGCTCCAAGGCAGCTCTGTTTAACTCCAATTGATTTAAGGATAGCTTCTGGAATTGGTGGGGAGTTGGAAGATGAGCGCCTTGTGGTTGAAAACCATTTTCATCGGCAGTGTATTGTATAGAAACTTGTTCACCTTCAGGAGACTTGTAAGAGAAGCCTCCTGAGCTAGTTGGGCGTCGTTGTTCAAGGATCCTTCTTCTTGAGCGGAGATACCATCAGCAGTTTCGTAAGCGTAGTTGTAAGAACCATCTCCAGCACTTGGATTATTGTCCAAACGAAGGATTGGTATTTGGTTAGCCGAAGGTCCGGAGTATTGACCAGCAGCGCCTGAAGATCCAGAATATTGATTTCCTGATGCAGCTTGACCTGTATATTGCCCTGCCGCTCCAGAATACTGACTGGAGTATTGTCCAGATGCTCCTCCAGAACTTGCTCTCTGGTTTGGTGGAAGATATTGACTGTCAAGTCGACCACAATATGCAAAACCAAAGAGAGCTGCGACCAAAAGTATCTGAAATATAATAAATGTTTTTAACTAAGGTATTGTACAAGTAGATAACAGAATATATACGAGATTATGAAAATACGTTTTCTTACTATAAACAGCAATATTAAAATAATTTTTACAAAACTTTAGTTTAGTCTTGTAGTTTACACCTACTATCGTTAAATATTTCTATCTATTAGACTGAAGTATTACATGTTACATATATTTATATATTCATTAATCATTGTCGATAAGAGCTGAACTTAATTATGTGAACACTTAAATCAACTAACGAAGTTAATGATACATATTTTTTTTGTTAGAATCGCATCACTTGTTCTATACATGACCTACTTTACTGAATAAAAAGCAGCTAATTTAAAAACTCGAACGTGAATGTATAAGTAAATTATGTAATGTAAGATTCTTACTTGTTTCATATTGAAAGTGAACGTTGAACTTGAACCGTTAAGATGCACTGTAACAAAATTCGGCAACCTGCTTTTATATGAAGTTACTTTTACTCCCACTTAAGAAGATGCTCCAAATAAATGATCATTTTTTCATATTGCAGAATCTAATTACCTGCAAGGTAAAATCAGGTCCGTCATGTACAAAATGTGTGTAGATAATTTTTCAAATGTATATACACGTAAATTGTTTGTAAGGTGTATAAAATTGGATAAGAACAAGAAATTTATATATTACATTCTTTTAATCGTTTGGTTACAAATAAAATTTTGATTTATTATGGAGATTGATGAACAAAACAAGCTGTTCATTATACAAGGCGAGTCCTGTAGACTTTACACCTCATGTGGAATCTTTATTATCAATGATATCAAAAGACTTTACATACAGAAGTTGTAAAGAATTTTTTGGAGATATTAACGGCATTAAGAAATAACACCATGTAGATTTTTTCATAATTGTATTCCTTATTTCTTCTTATTTCAAAAACATATCATTTTAATAAATTTTTATTAATAAATTACGTAAATAGATATAAATTTTATGAATGAACATTCTATTTAAACAAAATAATCTAATTATAACAAATATTTAAAAATTCCTCCACCCTTCTGAAAACATAATTCCCTATGCCCCTACAGGCTCAATAACATCCTGTAACATATCTTGACGATGCATGATGCAAACATTTCTGATACGCAGTTTCATATATTCTGGTATAGTTGGCTGTGCAGCATAAACATTATCTTTAATTCAACCTCATACGAAAAAATCCAGAGTTCTTAAATCTGGCGAAGGTGCCGGAAACATTACTGTAGGTTCTCCATCAACAATTTATTTATTTATTTTATTCTACACAACTTAACAGGACTCACGTCCCTGTTACAGAGTCGGAAAATTACAAAATATTATCTTCGATACAAGCTAAGCATTTTAAAAACTTTTCTTTGGATTGATTCTTAATGATTGACATGGGTTGCATAGTGTGGGCCTCAAATTACATCGGCATATTCAAGTTAGGTTAGGTTAGGTTAGGTTTGTTGTGAATGGGTCTTAGTAGACCCTCCACTGCGGCCATCAGCAGGCCTGTTGTGGCTCACGCCTAATTATATTTCACCCAATAAGTTCAGTCTCTTAATGAAACTGATAACGTTATTGGGTGAGAATGTGTCCAGATCCTCTGGCAGCAGTTGCTCTTTGCCAAATATTGAGAATCGGATCCTCTCCACAGCGGGACAGGTGCATAAGATGTGGTCTGCCTTCTCATCATGCTCCAGGCATAGACGGCACTCGGCGTATTCCGCTAGGCTGAGTTTATGCAGATGATAGTTTAGTCGGCAGTGCCCGGTATATAGGCCTGTTAGAGTTTTCAGATTTACCCTGTTTAACTTTAAAAATTTCTTAGTTCTTGATTTCAAAGGTATTTTATAAACGCCCTCGAATGAACTAATCCTGGTAACTCTTGCCAATACTGGAGAGTTTGCCTTTCAGCCCTGTTTGAGATAGCCATCTTGGCAGTACTTGAGGATATGCCAAGTATTGGTTCTGGTCCGATGAATCGTGATCCCGCGCAAATGAATTAAGTAAAATCATTATAATGTGTGAACATTTTTAATACTTTTGGCATTTCTAACTATAAATTAAAAAAACGTTTTCTTAAAATGTTTTCTTAACCGCCTCTTAAGTCACCGTAGTAACTCCCAGAAAATCCTAGGATTTTGTGTTGAGAAAAGAGAGACGAGACCCTACAGTTTATTGTGGATTCCAAACCACATCTAGGCATCGACAGTTTTCTGCCATCATAATCCGAAACAAATTAAAAATAAAATTTCTAACTTGCTCCGGAATGGATTCGAACCATCTATATTCGGTACCGAGTAAATAACTATTTAAAGCTAAAGAAACAACACCGTTTATATGATTAACAAAGGTCATTTTACTATCAAATGTCACACCCAAGTCCTTGAAACTATCAACACGGTCATTTGGTTTGTAGTCATTTATGAGCGTAAGTGATGACGTTACGTTTTTCAACATTTATAGGTAGATTATTTTAGAACACCAATTATGAATACTTTGTGTATATTTGTAAATCATCTACATAAAGCAGGTAATGGCAGTGTAGTTCCATGACAATATCGTTGGTAAAAATATTGAAAAGAAGAGGGTCAAGTACTGATCCTTGCGGAACATCTGATTCCGCTGTAAATTCAACATACTTGTAACTATGGTAACAAATATATGTGATCTATTACCTAGATATGCATTAAAAAAATTAAACAAATTCATTACAAATTCAATAATCAACTCAATATTTATCAATTTATTTAACAAGACATGGTGTCTTGTCAGTTCTGTCAAACACCTGGGAAAAATCAATGTGTATGACGTCGTCTTGACTACCCCTGCCCAACATTTCCAGACATACTGACTTAGGCATAATAAATTTGTTGTTGATCTGCCTGGTATCAACCCATGTTGGTTGGGACATATTTCATTTTTCATATATTATAGTCATACATCACAAGATCAACTAATTTTGAAAAGTTATTTATTATTGTGATAGGATGGTAATTTTCGATTTTTTTTATAAAACAGGCATATCCTGGATCTTTTCCACAAACTGGAAAAGTTAGTGCTAGCTAAGGATAAATTAAAAATGTGTGACAATGGAAGAGAAAATAATTATGTAATAAACATAAACAAATAATATGTGTCAAGTTTCTCTTTTGACATATTCTAAAAAGATAAATAGCTTTGAAAATGGAAACAGATTCGTTTTCCGAAACGTTAGGGAAATATATTATTATTTTTGTGTCTCGTATTAGTTGTCAAAAAATACCCGCCGACTGATCATTTGACAGTCACAAGCGCAGAGGCTTATTCTTTCAGTAACATACTGGATAACTAATTGTAATTTTTATATAACGAAGAATTATTCATGTGGTAGTAAGTCACAAGAAAGAAAAATAAAGATTTAGAGAATGCCACAAATAACGTTCAGACAATATTTAAAAAAAAATTTCGAAATGCCTTCCTCCTTCGATGCATTTCCCTGTGCTAAGGTTCAATTGAGAATCGCCCTCTGAGACTATTTGAGGATCATTTTCTGAGCTCATTAGATGCATTAAATATTCTCTTAATTAACCGAACCCTTGTCTGATCCTCTGTGCTGTATACTTTAGTAAATGACATTATAAGAAATAATCCACTTAGTTCAGATCAACTGATCTAACTGGCCAAACTGAAAATCGCCCTTTGGACTATTTGAGGATCATTTTTTGAGCTCATTACATGCATCAAATATTCTCTTAATTAACTGAACCCTTGTCTGATCCTCTGTGCTGTATACTTTAGTAAATGACATTATAAGAAATAATCCACTCAGTTCAGATCAACTGATCTAACTGGCCAAACTGAAAATCGCCCTTTGGACTATTTGAGGATCAGTTTCTGAGCTCATTACATGCATCAAACATTCTCTTTATTAACTGAACCCTTGTCTGAATCTCTGTGGTGTATACTTTAATAAATGACACTGTAAGAAATAATACATTGCGTTCAGATCAACTGATCTAACTGGCCATTCCTATTCGTCCACGCGACCATTGCTCACGTCATTTTTTATTTCATGGAAAATAGGCAGATGCACCGTCATGCTGAAAAAACGTCCCTCGCTGATCGACACTTTTCATTAACCCGGGCAAGTGATTTTCCAAAAAGTACAAATATATTTGACTAGTCAGTCGCCCTTCAAAAATTACGGTCAAACAAGAACATTATTTATGGCGCTAGCCACGAAGAACTACGTTCCCAGACTTTACGCCATTAGATTTATCTTTGTGGGGATATTTTAAAAATCGCGTTTATGTAAATCGTCTTAGATGAAAAAGATTCGACTGGAGATACAATTAGTTACGCCAGACATGATTTCGAATGTACAAAATAAATTCATTGACCGACTGAGACACTGCAAGTTTCAAGCGGATATCAGTTCGAGTATTTAATATGATAGAGGCCTTTTTGAATTATTGTTACTGAAATCTGTTTCCAATTTTTTTTTTTTTTTTAATGAGTCTGAAATTAATAAATATTAATTTGTTCTGTTCTAATTATTTTGTTTAAATATTTTTATTGCTTACCTAATTTCTCAAAATTAATATTTCATATTATACACTTAAATTAAAAAACTTTCCTCCGCTAACAGAAATTTATTTTAACTAGAGGTGCAATAAATACAGATTACAGATAGAGCTCAATAGCCAAATTGATATAATTACACAGGCCTACATGGTTTTTAGGGTCTACAATTTTTTTACATTTTTAGAGTAAGTAAGTCGTTCTGAACTCTGCAGTATTATTAGTTTTAGTGTATCACGCACTTTTTATTCTAAACATACATAACGACATTATTAGTAATTAATACATATCTTTTTAAAATAAAATTGTTAAGGACCACTGCCTTTTAATCTAGACGTTTCTAGTTAGAACCAGAATATACACATAGTATTCGAAAAGCACATACAGCAGTCAGTAGTAAGTTAACTGTGGTTGAACGTGTGCTTATAGTATATAATAGCGTGATAAAGTTATTAAAATTCGTCATGTCTTCAAGACATTGTAAAAACAGCGCCGATGTGTTTTGTTACATTTGTGGTTCATATACAGTTCAAAAAAGACAAAGAAATATTACGGAATTCGTGAAAAGAAATTATCATGCGTACTTTGGTGTAAAGCTTGGAGACCAAGACAAAACAAGGGCGCCACACAGAGCTTGTCATACATGTGTTGAATCGTTACGGAAGTGGACTCAAAATAAAAAGAAATCCTTACCTTCCGGCATACCAATGATGTGGCGGGAAACCAGCAATCATGCAGGATTGTTACTTTTGCTTGTGTGACGTAAGTGGCTTTGATACTAAAAATAAAAAAAATATTTTATCAGAACCTTCCATCAGCAATAAGGCCAGTTGCGCATGGGCCAGATGTACCTGTACCTGCTGTACCAGAGAATTATACTCCTTTGTCGTCTGATTCTGATTCGCAATTAGAAATTGAAGAATCGGATGAAGACTTTTCATTACAAAGTACTCAGCCTCGGCTTTTTACTCAGAGTGAACTAAACGATTTAATTCGTGACTCAGGACTTTCAAGAGAGTCTGCTGAACTTTTGGGATCTAGACTGAGTGAAAAGAATTTACTTCTTCCAGGAACGATATTCTCATGGTATAGAAAACGTGTAACTGAATTTTTAGAATACTTTGATCAAGAAGAGGGATCCCTTGTTTACTGCCATGATGTTCCAGAATTGGTTAGCAAGTTAGGAGCATCCATTTATCAACCAAATGACTGGAGGTTGTTCATAGACTCATCTAAAAGGAGTTTAAAGGGTGCATTGTTGCATAATGGTAATATATACGCATCAGTCCCGGTTGCGCACTCTGTTCATTTAAAAGAAATATGAAGATTTGAAACTCCTACTTGAAATGGTGAAATATGCAGACCACAACTGGATGTTATGTGGAGATTTTAAAATCTTAGGTATGCTCTTAGGCCAACAGTCTGGCCTAAATGCCCTGTTTCTTATGCGAATGGGACAGTAGAGCACGAGGTGAACATTGGCAAAAGAAAAAAGTGGCCACGTAGAATTAATTTAGTACCTGGTTCAAAAAATATTGTACAAGAAAGTTTTTATCGATCCGAAGAAAATTCTTCTGCCTTCGTTACACATTAAGTTGGGGCTAATGAAGCAATTTGTTAAAACTCTCGACAAAAACTGCTTCAAGTATTTATGTTCAAAGTTTCCTAGTTTATCAGAAGCCAAGCTTAAGGAAGGTATTTTTGTTGGGCCACAAATTCGAGAGTTCATGAAAGACAGAGTGAATGATAAAGAAAAGGCTGCATGGGTTGGCTTCAAAAATGTAGTTCAAAAGTTCTTAGGTAATAACAGAGATCCTGATTTCAAGAATATAGTCAACGATATGTTAGAAAATTATAAAACATTGGGGTGCAATATGAGTTTGAAACTTCATGTTCTTCATTCCCATCTTGACTATTTTGGAGAAAATCTCGGGGCGGTGAGTGAAGAACAAGGTGAAAGGTTTCACCAGGACATTAAACAGATGGAGATGAGATATCAAGAAGATGGAACGTCGCCATGATGGCTGACTATTGTTGGTGTTTAAAGAGAGAATCTTCTGATGGTGAAACTTCACATAAACGAGCTTTAACTAAGCGTTCATTTGAAAGTAAAAGAAAGCGTTTTCATTCTCAAAGAGACATGTAAAAATGTTAACAACTTTTTTGTAAAATTATTTTCTTGTATGTACTTGTAAATTTTGATTTAAATTTTGTAATTAAAAATGAGAAGTATTTTACCTACTGTAATGCATTATTTTAATAGATTTTATTAGAAAACCGTTCATGTATTTTCACTTTGTGAAAAAACCTTGCGTGATAGAGCAAAATGCAAGTCATTTTTGGATTCGGCATGAAACAGTCATACAGAATTACATTAAAATATAGAAAGCCCCCACCATAAGTTTTATTTTGCAGGCCTGTGTAATCCTCGTAGATATTTCGATTAATTTGTCTTATTGTGGCGATTTTTTCTTTCCATGATGTGAAAATCGTGTATTCTACATAATGCACTGTCAAATTTTATGTTATACAGTGAAATAATTTAAAAATATAATTTTTGCAGAAACTATTGCCGTCCTTTTTAATGCACCCTGTGTATGACACTCGATAAAAAATAGAGTAGAATATAATGTCTTGTATTTAATAATGTAAATATATTTTTTGGAACACTTAAATCGAATAATTATGTGTATATAGTAGGGTGTACATTTATATTGGACACCCTGCACAAACATTTGCAATAATTTTCTGTATTCTATTCATATTCAGGAACCAAAATAATATGAACATTTCAACATTTAAGGTAGAAATTAATTTTCCGCACTTTTTTCCAGTTTTGCACCATAGCGCGACGACCGTTCTCTTTATTTTTATTCAATTAATGTACTCTGAGAAAGATATTTGTAAATGTATTCAATCAATACATATATCTCTAATACCTCAAGCCGGCCCTGAAACTACTCAAGTGGTAATTACAATACATCTCCTTAAATATTGGATAATATTGTTCTGCATTTACTAATGTAAACCAGAAATAAATTAATTATCTGTCCTTCGGAGTTTATAAAAAAAATACTGTTTAAATATAATGACCTTTAGTTACAGAAAAGGATCCTTATTACGATTTAATGAAAATAGAGCTATTACCATATCATATGTAATAGTTGGCCATAACATTTGGGCAGTAATTAATATTATTCTGTATTCAAAATTAATTAAATTGTGTGTGATTAAATATCCAGTTTCAAGATACGATTACCAAAGAGTAATTATTTATAAAAGTAACTAGTACCTATCAATTATTCAAAGCAATTAATGGCTCGAGAACATTATAACAACTGCAAATATTGAATGTTAAATCTGTTTTACAAATAAAGTGTTAGAGTACTTTTATCCAAATTAGGATAAAATGGACAAATTATTGAATATGATAATGAAACCATTAAAGTAAATTAAATATGCTTAGTACTGAACATAACTACATTTCGGATATTTGCGCAGTGTTGCAAAATAATTAATTTAAAAATATAAGTATATAATAAATTCCCTGAATTAAATAAAATTTAAATCCTCCCGTTTGTCAGTTACACTTTAAGATAAACATAAACTGCTAAATTTTATTAATCAATTTGACACTAATTTGGTGGACACATCGTTGCTAAAAAACATTATGTAATAAGGCCTACTTAAGGAATGATAATGAATTTTAATTAGTTGTTTCCACATAAGGAAATTGAAAAAATAGGGCAAGTTGCCTTCATACAATTAGACCGACGCACAGTGTGGCAAGATACCCCAAAGCTGGCATTAATTCATAGAACGAGTTAGGTAAAATTTTTGTTATTGAGAATAGTCGACGATGGTTGTTAATGTATAAATAAATCAACTTTATGATGTTTGCTCGTATATTGCGATATACAGGGTGTAATTAAAAAAATAAAAATCTAAAATAAAAATAAAATTTATAGTACTTAATTTTTTAATACATTATTTGTCCAGGAGTATGCAAAACACTTAAAGAACCTAGTAATATATTTCCTTTATTAAATTAAGAATTCACAACTTAAGGTTTTATTAATATTTGTGAATAGAAATGAGTATGTCTATCCGTAGTGATTAATCGTCTGCGTCTGATGCAGATAAGGAACAGTCATTCTCATTCTCTGAATTATCTGCAGAAATATTGGGGGCAATTAATAAGTCGAATACTTCCCTAGGAAAATGTTTAATTTTTTTTTAGGAAGTTGTCTATAACTGGTTATTACTGGATCCGATGTAATCAGCATTTAATGAAACACATCCTCTTCGCTGTTCTTTAAAAAATAACTTATTTTTTTAGGTATAATAAATTTTAATATTAGTCGTCTCCCGATGATTCCAGCTTGGTTAGCGAAACGCTTGTAGTATACTATGCAGTACTTATGTTTTTGTAGCATCTGATCAGGTGTTGTAACCCTGTTCAGGTTATCATTTTTTATTTAAAATGTTCAATAACTTTTACATTTATCGAACAATTGTTTTCAAAAACAATAGAGTTCTTCCTCCAACTAACAGTAACTTACAGTCCAAATTCCAATACGATCAGACTTTCCACGCTTAAGTTATCGTGCTTACAAAAAACGTGACGGACGGACGGACGGACAGACAGACAGACGGACGGACAGACAGACGAACATTTTGAAAGTCATTCAGACTTCAACGACTAACACAATGATATGAATTTTTTTTGCTATGAGCGATATTTACTATTTTAAAAATGTGCCGATTAAATGTAATATACTCTTCGTTTTAGTTGCGAAGAGTATAATAATATACTGTAGGGTTGTTGAAAGAGGCAAATAAAATAATAAGGGGTAGACACGAGTATTTGATTTAGCTTTACTATGAATCTATTCTAGTATTACTATATTAATATATAAAATTTTACGTGGGGAAGCGTGTGGAAGTTAACTATTACATTAAGGATTTTTTGAACAATACGTAAATATTTGGCACTTCGGAAAGGCATTTTCAAAATATTATTAAAATTATTTCATTCATAAATTAAAAATAAATCCATTAAATTTACATAATACATGTCTGAGGGTGTTGATGGGTCCATTTTCAAACAAAGTAATAATAGCGAATTTGAAAAAAACACAAAGTAATTTGTTAGGATAATATTTAATTTAAAAATACACGCGTCAACCGCAGTTACATAGACCTTATGCCTGCGGGTTTGGTAGAAACAAAAGCATGCATCAAGATTAAGTGGTGGGGGTAAACATGCCCTTATTCACGCTGATAATAAATAGCAACAATACTTTGTTCGATGCGACATTTTATTTCTTCATTTTTTTGCCAGCTTTCGGGGTATCTTGCCACACTGTGCAACGTGTTGCAAGTGACATTTCAAAAGAACAAACATTGTTTTGTGTGGCAAAAACTTATCTTCTGGGCTAATTTTTCACAAAAAGTTGTGTTTTTTTCGGGCAACTTTAACACCCGCTTAAGGCTGGCCTTCATCAAACTGGGCCAGGGGCGGCAATTGTGGACTTGCCGCCTTTGTCCCATTTAAAAATTTTTCTACAAAACCCAACGACACGTAGCCTAGTTCAGTGAAGCCGCGCCTTTATGGATGAGCATTATCGCACAGATATGTTTGGTGAAACGATTTATTTTGGCCCTAAAGACATGTTTCCACGAAATTTTCGGACACCTTGTGTATACAGTAAAATCGGACGTAGGTTTTGGACTGAAAAAAAAATCCGACAGAACTATGATAGTTACTAAAGTTTTAAGAGATGAAAAACGTGACAATATCGTATTTTTTTTTTTTTAAAGAGACCACACCATCATCCTCAAAAAAACATACATATCTGTTAAAATGTAGACTATTTGCTCCTGTAAAATTTGACAGTAAGGCATTTATCTAAATTCATTGCAATAAAGTGCTGAACAAAGGAATTCACTGAGTTGTCTTATATGTCGCTGTTTTAATACAGCTCTAAAATGACAAGAGTTCGGGATTCCCCTCACTTTAAAGTTGAAGGGAGAGTGGTCTCAGAAAGTGTGGACTGTAGATGAGATCCACACTTTTAGCCTTGGCTACCTGGAGAAGATTGCTCGACTGACTGAGCATTTTGTCAAGGAGCAGGGTTGCCAGGTTTTCAAAGTTCATGTAGCCCATGTCTATGAAAAAAAGTAGCCACAATATCACCAACTTTAGAAAATTGATAGTATCTACCTATCTATCCTAACTCACTTATTTACAAACTTGTTAATCATAAAATACTAGCGATGGGCACTATCGAATGATTTGAACTATAGAATAATTATTGAATGAATGATTCCAACTGTCGAATGAATTCGATCATTTAATTATAACTTTTCTAGAAAACTTCATCTGAGTGATATTGTTAACTTACTAATTAATGCCGCAGAGTTTCACCTCTCATAAAAAATGGGTTTTTAGAATTAGAACCTAGTATCAGTCACATGCCATTATCAGTTAGTTGGCAGTTGCGTTTTGTTTATTTTGTCATTTATACTGTTTTTGTATCACATAATAAAATGTGTCTCTTATCTATGAATAAAATACCGTCTCCGTCTAACCCCCATTCTTAAATCCAACATTTTATAAATTCATTCTTTTGTAATTCAACTATCGAATTATTCGAATAAGTACCAACTATATCGAGTTATTCGATAGTTTTTATTCTTTAGTTCCCATCACTATAATATAAAATGTTGGTACAATAGACAAAATAAGTCACTAGAAATTGTACCAATGCTGAAATTAACTTGAAAAACATACTTTACTCAAATATTTTATTTGAATAATATTTTCTGTAACAGAATTCTAATGAATAAATTAAATAAACTATAACTGAAAAATAAACATTTTACATTTTCAAACTCATAGATCAAAAATTTGGATAAAATATCAAAAATTTTCATTACAGGAGGTGTATTTATTTTATTCGAGAAGGTCTGTGCTTAGGCTATTTACAGCTAGACGAAGCTTAGTACCACGTGACTTGAATTCAATAATTTGGATGTTGGCTCATATAAGCATGTGACTTCTATTCAAAAAGTTGGCACCACAGAAATATAAAGTCAGGATGATCACGGTACTATAGTTGTTGGTTACACTGTAATTAAAGGTGCCACTCGCCAAACTTGATTTTCGATCGCAATTTTTTTAATATAAATATAGTTTAAAAAAACTAAAAAAACACGCTTTTTAAAGCACATCAAACTAAAAAGTGAAAAATAATAATAATAATTATTAATATAAACTGAAAACAATAATCAACGAAAAATACTAGTATTATTGTGAAAAAAGCGTGGGTTGCTCGATATACGAAAAATATGGCACAAAGCGCCCCACGCTTTTTTCACAATAATACTAGTATTTTTCGTTCATTATTGTTTTCAGTTTATATTAATAATTATTTTTCACTTTTTAGTTTGATGTGCTTTAAATGCGTGTTTTTTAGTTTTTTTAAACTATATTTATTTTTCACTTTTCAGTTTGATGTGCTATGAAAGCATGTTTTGTAGTTTTTTTAAACTATATTTATATTGCTTATTGATGCTGATATTATAACATATTACGATCCAACAGATATTTCTGAAAAAAAATATATTTTTTTATTTCAGCCATGGGATTTGAACTCACGCCCGAGGAGTCCGTCGTTTCGCGTCGACTAAGACTTGCCCGCTCGGTCAACGACCGAACTGAGAATCACGGAATATACTTACAATATTAAGCCTCTTGCTCTAACGCAGAGGATACGTGAGGAAAGGACTGGCGATCCTGATCAGGATAATGATATAAACTTATAAAATTATTGTATTGTTACCGGTTCTTCGTAAGTGTACAAAGTTTCAATTAAATCTGTCCGTTTAAAGTGGGTCAAAATCGAGTCCAAAGAGTCGGTTACAAACAAACAAACAAACAAACAAACAAACAAACAAACAAACAAACAAACAAACAAGTGAAGCTAATAAAAGCGTGTTAAAAGAAGCCACAATTGCGATAAATCGACACACCTGGCAACCCTGCCGAGGAGTTTTTGCAAACCTCTAGCATAGGCCGTAGTTTTATCTTATTGGAAGGGCCCGCACATTTCTTTATTATTTCAAGGTGCGATAGATATTGGGCTTTTTATGATGCAAATGGTTAGTTAGTTAAATTAATAAAACCTTCCAAGAGATATACAGGGTGTTCCGAATTGCATAGGACAAATTTCACCAAGCGATTGAACTTTAACTATAAACATGGGTCGGGAATTGCTTAGTTTCCAAGATACAGGTTACTTAAGTTAAAATCTTGATTTTTTTATGAATATGTTCGAAACGTCGATATAAAAATAAACAAATGATAATTTACACAGATATTTTTTAACTTTTGATGTATTATAACTGGCAAAATAACAACTACGAACAAAAATCATTAAAGAGCAAGTAAAATTGGGTAAAATTTTGCTCCAATTTTTTTGTCACTGTTCCATTAATTTATCAGCAGTTTTCTACACAGAAAAGGTCTCTTGAGTTTTTTCTCTAGAATTATCCGTTTTAGAGTAAAACTGATTTGAACTTTATTAGTCAGTAACCGTTATTACCAGCATTCTTGTTATGCCGGAATAGCGTGCCATGATTGTAATATTTTTAACAAATGAATAACCTAGCATGCTATGCCAAAATGACAATGGTGGTTTTCTTGTGTTTCGTTCTCTAGTTTTATTTCTTTTTGGTGGGATAATTCAATTCAAAAGTAAAAACACTTTTTTTAATGTAAAAAAAAATTCAAATTTTCAAGTTCTGCTCATAAATTAAGGGAACAAAAAAGTTGAGGCAAAATGTTACCTACCCCTTTTCTTCAGTTTTACAGGCTCCTGATTGATTGTGATTCATAGTTGTTATTTCGCCTTATGATGCGTAAACAGTTAAATATCTGTGCAAATTTTCAAAACCATTTTTAGGATTTTAACTTGAGCAACCTCTCGGAAACTAAACACTTCCCATGTTTATCCAAACTTTTTTTCTCATTTTGAAAAGTCGGTCAAGTTTGGCCTATGTAATTTGGGACATCCTGTATATTACATTCATTTGCACGCAAGAAGTTCTAAATGGGAATGGTATCATATACCTCAAAATTAAACAAATGAGGCTACGGACACCGCTGTTTCGCAATTACTGTTCTTCATCATCACAGGGTAACTTAAGGATATGGGTTATGGAAGAGTATATTAGGAACTATTAAAATAAATGCTGAAAATACCTATTTGCGTTTGCATGTCCAATGGACCAATTGTTTGGCTCTAAACTGTTGTCAATATACAGAACCTACCTATACTGCTTTTCGCTCTCCGGCAAATTAATATTTCAAGAATAATTAAAAAGAAAATAGTAAAATATGAAAATTTATGTATGTATAAAACTATTACAAACTTTGGTCTGTTTACAATATAAATATAGTTTAAAAAAACTAAAAAAACACGCTTTTAAAGCACATCAAACTAAAAAGTGAAAAATAATTATTAATATAAACTGAAAACAATAATGACCGAAAAATACTAGTATTATTGTGAAAAAAGCGTGGGTTGCTCGATATACGAAAAAATATGGCACAAAGCGCCCCACGCTTTTTTCACAATAATACTAATATTTTTCGTTCATTATTGTTTTCAGTTTATATTAATAATTATTTTTCACTTTTTAGTTTGATGTGCTTTAAAAGCGTGTTTTTTAGTTTTTTTAAACTATATCTATTTTTCACTTTTTAGTTTGATGTGCTATGAAAGCGTGTTTTGTAGTTTTTTTAAACTATATTTATATTGCTTATTGATACTGATATTATAACATATTACGATCCAACAGATATTTCTGAAAAAAAAAAATATTTTTTTATTTCAGCCATGGGATTTGAACTCACGCCCGAGGAGTCCGTCGTTTCGTGTCGACTAAGACTTGTGCCTTAGCCCGCTCGGCCAACGACCGAACTGAGAAGCACGGAATGTACTTACAGTATTAAGCCTCATGCTCTCACGCAGAGGTACGTGAGAAAAGGAAATTATTTAATTCTGGCGATCCTGATCAGGATAATGATATAAACTTATCAAATTATTGTATTGTTACCGGTTCTTCGTAAGTATACAAAGTTTCAATTAAATCTGTCCGTTTAAAGTGGGTCAAAATCGAGTCCAAAGGGTCGGTTACAAACAAACAAACAAACATACAAGTGAAGCTAATAAAAGCGTGTTAATAAAAGGAAGAGCATGTACTTATTATATTAAAATTCAAGCCAAACTTATCTCATTTGGCAATATCCGAAAATTATTTCATCCAGTTTGAATTTAGACAATTCAAAATTTTAAGATGTAATAATAAAAAACCTTCGCTTGATTGGTTGTGACCTCTTAATACATACATTTACCCACTAGGGGGCCAATAAACATACATATTTCGTTCAACATTGTTGTCATGCATGAAAATAAATAATAATTAATTACAAAATGATGTAGTCAATAATGGAATCATTTAAAGTAAGAAATTTTATGCGCATCATATTATCGAAAGTGGGCTTCACTTTTGATTATAATTTTTCCAATTAATAATCTTGTATGCTTTGTGTTTACTTGAGATTTCTTCATTTATCCTTGAAGAACTGTAAACATATACTTAATAAAAAAATATGAGAAATGTTTTGAAGTATAATGCAACACAGTCCATTTATTTGAACTTACTAGTTCTTCTCATAACCGTTTGTTTAGTTTGTCGATGTTCATTGATTTCATATGCTGTGTACATACGGAGCTGGGGAGATTATCGCCAAAAAGTAATCGATTACTGATTACCGATTACTCATGTTAAAAGTAATCAAGATTCCTAAGTAACTGATTACCCTAATGAAAAAGTAATCAGATACTGACTACTCGGTAATTAGTAATCATTTTTAAGCTTACTTTTTGATTACTGCTCTAGTCTCACCTCAAACTTTGTTAAGCTCCCTTTACGTACTGAAGAATTATTTCGGTTAGTGGACAAAGCAAAAACAAAACTTGTTTCATAAGAACAAAGATATATAATTAACTATGCAGGTACAGATATTTAGGTATGTAGGTAACAAAACATAATAAAAATAAAAATGTTGCTTAGAGCTTACACAGCCAAAATAAAATTTGACTTGTCGCAAAATAAACTATTTGATAAAGTTATATATAATAAAAATTATTATAATACCAAAGGTACCAAAGTCGAAATCCTCTCAATTTATTTATTGAAATAAATCTGCCACCACACTTCTTAATGATTCATAAATTTGTATCATACTATAGTCCAGTCACATTAGAGGTTTCACCTCGGAATGAGACATAATAGCTGTAAACTTGTATAAACCTTTATTTTGGAGTTCTAAAAGTTGTCTCAAAAGTCTCATAAAATCTCGTGTCCGCGTCTTAAGATATTCAAGATCAAAGGTCACAAAAATCGGTTTTTTGCAAATATCTCGCTTCCTATGGTTTTAATGCCATTTGCATTTATTATAAAAATTGTAGAGAATAAAATTCTCTACAACTTTTGTCCCAAACATTTTTTTATATACTCAACCGTTTTTGAGATAGAGGGCGGAGAGCGCTCCGCGCTTACCTATTCACAGCATAATGCAAGGTCAACCGTAAGTCCCAGTAAATAATACGCCGTATGAAGTCTATAAATCATTAAAATATATATAATTATGAATAATTTGCATTGCTTATTAATTAATACATTATATTTAATAATATTTTTCATTTATCAAATATATATTTGTTTAATATTATTTACCTTTCCGTGTAATCAAAAAATTGTTGAGTGGAATACTTTAAGTATATTTTAATTATATTCTAATATATATGTTTATTATATTTTAAGTAGAAAAAGAATAGAGTAAATACAATTTAATTATATCTTTATTTAGAAATACTTTTTCATATATTTATTACAGTTGAAGTTCAAATGTGGGAAGGTTTTTCAAAAACTTTTATAATTAGAAGGACTTGAGTCTTAATTTTCTTCTTCTTCTTCTTCATCTTCCGGTCGCTCGAAAATTTCCAATTCAATATCATCATTTTCCTTGTCAAGGATATTTGTCTCTAGATCTTCGAGAATTTCGAGGTCAAATGTACTATCTGCATCGAGATCGCTTTGATACGGTGAAGCATTGAAGCACGCTTGCCCATTACACTGGCCACAAGCTAAAGAACATTGCAACCCCGATTTCCTGCATCCGCAGCGTGAACCACAACCATTCTTGCAGTTGCAAAATATTAAAATATATAATATAATTAAAATATACTTAAAGTATTCCACTCAACAATTTTTTGATTATACGGAAATGTAAGTAATATTAAACAAGGATATATTCGATAAATGAAAAATGTTATTAAATATAATGTATTAATTAATAAACAATGCAAATTATTCATAATTATATATTTTTAATGATTTAGATACTTAATACGGCGTATTATTTACCAGGACTTACGGTTGACCTTGCATTATGCTATGAATAGGTAAGCGCGGCGCGCTCTCCGCCTTCTATCTCAAAAACGGTTGAGTATATAAAAAAATGTTTGGGACAAAAAGTTGTAGAGAATATTATTCTCTACACTTTTTATAATAAATGCCAATGACATTAAAACCATAGGAAGCGAGATACTTGCGAAAAAACGATTTTTGTGACCTTTGACCTTGAATATCTGAAGACGCGGACACGAATTTTATGAGACTTTTGAGACAACTTTTAGAACGCCAAAATAAAGGTTTATACAAGTTTGCAGCTTATTATCTCTCATTCCGAGGTTGACCCTCTTTTCTGGCTTAAATGGTTGGATTATTACGAGAAGTGATTCAGCTTTATTTGGTAGATGGAGTTACCATTTACCCATTTGTTCTCGTTGTTCAAGAAGAGACTTATGATTTGAAATCCCCTTTGATGACGTTGTGTACACCTACTTCGCACTGACGAAGCCAACCAGAAACCGGTCTGCGAATGGTAGGCACGACGGCCTCAAGCGGGATTTCCATTTATTTGGTAAAAATGTTTTACTAGTGGGCAATCGCATTAAAGCTGATTAAGCTGAATCACTTCTCGTAGTATGATACAAATTTATAAATCATTAAGAAGTGTGGTGGCAAATTTATTTAATCTTCAATTAAATAAATTGAGAGGTTTTCGACTTTGGTACCTTAGGCATTACGTTAGTACTTGTTACTATTTGTAAATTAACAAAATACACTTTATACACAACACACAACGTGATCCAAAAACTTTGGAACAAACGAAAAACTTTTTCATTAAGAATTTCAGAACCAATGAAAACTTGTGAAACATAAACGATGCCTATTTTGTCAACAGTAAAAGCACAAGAGCTTTTTTTTATCAGATAAATTTCTCTTTGTAACGAAATAATTTTGCCAATCAGTAATTTTTTAAGAAAAACTGACATGAAATCAAATGTCAGTTTTTCGAGCAAAATTACTGATTGGCAAAATTTTGAGTTAAAAAGAAATTTATCCATAAAAGAAAAGCTCGTGTTTTTTTGGCAAGATAAATTAACGACAGAATATGTGAACGAACAACAACAATAATTATCTTTATTTATACAATTATTTAAAGGAACAGTTATTAAAAATACAGTTGTTATAAATTGTTTGGTTTGGTGTACTTATTTCAATCTCTTCTCTAGTTTCCACACATGTTGAATATTCGTTTTGACTTGTTTTATTCGAGGCTCGTAAGTTACTAACAAGATTTTCATGATGTTCAGGGTCAATTTGGAGGTAGGGTTTAATTGATGATGATGATGAGTGTCCGGTTATCTTTATAAGTTGTTGGTCACTTACCCCTGCTTTGGCTAAATGGGAAACTGTACTGGCACGGTTTGAATGATTCGTAATTTTATTATTTGTGATGTCCCGTCCAATTTTAGCTGCAGAATTTTTGGTCCAAGTAGATATCGTATTAATTCCCAATGGAACATTTTTATACCAACCTTTAGAATTTGTGTTTTTCCAAAAGGGATTTGGAGTTAAAAGAAGTCGTTCAGATGTTATGTATTTGTTTCTTTTTCCTAAGAGTAATTTTAACAATGTAACGGGACAAATACTTTTATCCGTGTCATTTTTTCTCATCCATTTGCTGTCTGCCAATTTTTTAGACCCCCCTTGTGCCGTCTTTGAAAATATTGAATTGTATTCAATTCTCCCTGTTGGAGTTCCACCTTGATTTTTTTCCTCATTAAAATGGTAAATTTTACAGTTTACTGCTTCTCCTCTTCTCCAAGCTAATTCATAAGAAGCTATATGAAAGAATCTCTTTTGTAATCCCTCTGGTTCGTCTATATTCCACAATTTTTGCCATCTTAAGTATATCTTTTTTGTCTATTGCTACAGAACATGCCTTTCTTTTTTCTGGAATAGCTTGTAATTCCTTTCGTTTACTGTTCCTTGCATCACGTGCTTCTTTAAAAGTTATGTCGGTAAAAGGATCAAATTTAATATTGTACTCACGAAATATTTTTCTTGAATCATCTTCGCAGTTGAATTCCAAATTGTTTTAACTGCATATTCTTTGTAATCTTTTCCACTTTTCTTTCTCATATTATAAGCCCAATCCTTTAACATATCTGCTATATTTTGTAATGGAGTTATTTCTGACAGTTCGTAATTTCGGATTTGACAAAACTCCATATTGACGATTTCGTGTTTTTTTGTGGATTGCGGAATTGATTTTTTTATATTTTTTGCAATTTGTTCAGTCGAAATTTTCCCAAAACGACTCATATTGTACAGTATAGTTTCAACAATACTTAAAAATTATAGCTGACAGGACAGATTTTAAAGTGACGTGCGACTTCTAGATGTACTCTGATTTTGAGGAACAAGCATTTTTATCGGTGATAAAAAACGATGCACCTTTTTTATCGCTGTCAAAGTGACAAAAATGTGCTGTCAGATAGACTTTTTCATATAGGAGTTAATTTAACCAAAAAAAAAAATTTTGAGCAAATAATCAACCCTAATATTGTAACAAGGTAAACTGTTACAGGTTTTGACCAAATATTTATAAATTTTTGTTTTATATTAAGCCCATCTACTTACTGCAAGACTTTGGCTACATCATTTTGGAACACCCTGTATATAAACAGATTAATACCTAGTAGTAGAGTAGGTACCTATCTCTATACAAACTACTCAGTAATCAAGATTATTAGGTAATCTTCAATAATGTGAAAGTACTTTGATTACTCGCAATTAGTAATCATTACTGATTACCCAATATAAAATGTAATGATTACATTTCTATTACTTAATTTCTTGCAGTAATCTGATTATTCTGATTACATTACTTCTTGGAAAAAAGTTATGTGGGTAGTAACATGATTACTACGTAATCGATTACTTACCAGCTCTGGGTGCATATAAATTTTTTGTTATATAAAAATTCTGACGTTTGACTTTGACGCTTGAAATTAAATAGCAATTCCGCGCTTTGACTGACATATTCGATGAAATTTTAATAAAACATGTTAAAACCAGTGAATAAGGAAGTCATTATTCGCTGCAGTGGATAATGAAATCATCGTTCACGGCAGTGAATAAACAGAGCATTATATCCTCGAGGAAACATACACATAATGGATTAATTACTTAATAGTCATAGATAATAGTTATTTATGATACAACTGTTAAAAATTACTTTTTTATTTTGTGAGTGGAGAAGTTTGCGAAACGAGCGTAAGCGAGTGGAGCAACTCCACAAAGAAAATAAAGTCATTTTTAACACGTGTATCATACAATGTTTTTTCTACAAACACCATTAAAAGAACAATAAAGTTTCTTTAAAAAAGATTTCAAATCCTTTTAATGGTTACTTCATAATTCTAGTAGTTTGTAGGATTTATGCAATAAATAAATCAAGTTTGCCCGTTGTTTGACACATGCTTGTCAAATGTGAAAAACTATTGCAATATGATGAGTTCCAATATTAATTATAGTCCAGAAGGAGGCAAATCGATTCCTCAAGAAATTGAAGAAGCAGCTACAAGGGCAACTTTAGATTTGTTGCCCACAAAATCCAAACAACAATATGAATTAGCTTACAAACGCTTTGTGGAATGGTGCGATCGGAACAATGTTGCAGGCAAGTACAGTGAAAATGTAATGTTGGTCTATTTCGAGCAAAATTCTAAAATTTGGAAGTCTTCGACGCTTTGGGCACATTTTTCAATGATAAAGACTATGTTAAATGTCAAGAACAATCAAGATATAAGTAAGTTTTATAAACTCATCGCATTTTTGAAGCGCAAAGGAGAAGAATATCGTCCAAAAAAATTAAAAATTTTTACACGCCAAAATATTGATAAATTTATTGCAGAGGCGCCAGATGACGAGTATTTGATGTTTAAAGTAGCTGCTGTAATGGGTATACTAGGCGCGTGTCGCCGTGAAGAACTTTGTCAAATGAGTTTAAACAATATTGAGGATTTAGGAAATACACCAGTGAAGACTAGAGTTTCAAGAACCTTTACTGTTATTACTGAGACTTATATTGACTTATATCATAAGTACTTAGCATTACGTCCAGCTCATGTCAACCACCAATGTCTTTTTATTAAATACACTAGTAACAAATGTACGATTCAACCTGTTGGAATAAATATTTTTGGAAAGATGCCTACAGATATTGCAAGATTTTTGAAATTCCCAAATAGTGAACTTTACACCAGACATTGTTTCCGTTGGATATCCGCCAGCTTGCAGACTCAGGTGCAAATTTATGTACAATAAGAAGACATGGAGGATGGAAAAGTTCGAGTGTTGCAGAAGGATACTTGGAAGATTCGTTAGAAAACAAAAAGAGGATTGCTTGTCACATTCTTCCAAATAATTGCCCATCTTCGAACAATTCAGAAATAGAGCATATTAATAGTATTTCCTCCACTGCTTCAAGTTCAACTTCAACAATTTCTCCTTGTGAAGTAGCTTCCTCACAATGGATAAATATTACTAATTGCTCCAATTGTACAATTAATATAAATATTTCTAAATAACTTTTTGCACTAGTGTTAAAAGTAAATCATGTGATCATTTTTAACGCGAGTTTATATAATATTACATTTTTAATTCAAGTATGCCGTGTTAAAAATTTAGTTTTTAATGGTGTTTGTAGAAAAAATTCTTTATTGAACCTTTATATCATAAAAAAAATATAAGTAAATAATATGAATGTACGAGTTTGATGTAGAGTTGAGCTCAGTTGATTTCAAACGACGTGCGGCCTGCTTCTTGTGACATTTGTCCTAATATCCTCCTTCGTCAGTTCTTTTCATGTGTTTATTAAAAAGTTGAGCTCAGCCAACGCATTCATTTTACGAGGATGCCATGTCGAAGATATTAGGACAAATGGTCACGAGGAACGGGCTGCAGGCTGTTCGAAAGCAACTGAGTTCAACTGTACATATTTCTGAATCTATTTGCTTGATGATCAAAATCATCCTTACTAACTCGTACCATTTTCATATTTTCAAACCTGTGAATGAATCCTGGATTGGGTTGGAACCTTTGATGTGAAGATAACACTGACTAATCATCTCCAGATGATGCCAACTTGATTGGCGAAACGCGCGTCGAGTGCAGTATATATTGTTTTAGCGTTTCGTGGAAAACTACGTCATTGTAAATGAGGATATCATACGAAATCACTTAGTCGATATATTCTTCTAAATGTCATAGTTTTGAGATTGTCGTTTGCAAAAGGGTTTAATTCGTATGTTTTACTTTATTGTGCAATTTAATGTAATGGTAAAACAATCGCATAGTGTATTTACATCTGTATTATTTGGGGAATAAGGGGAAGTTAGATAATTAGATGTGCAATTTCTACTTTTTTTACAGCTATCTTTACTTAATTTATTTAATACCAGTATATAAAAATATTGTTGCAAAATGAACCAAATTTAATTTACACCAAAGCAGACCTCCTCGTAATGACCCACAAATATTTAAATAACTCTTTATTTCGTTGCGTAATAACAACTTCTGTATCTATCATAAATTATTTAATAGATTAGCAAAATAAATTCTATGATATAGTAGACTAAAGATCATCATCCATGATTAATGAATCACGTTTTCTTTTGAAAATACGCCTTGTTATTAGCAAAGCAAAATCATCATATAAATTGAAATTAAATGGTAAGAACCTTTATTTGGTGTATTTGAATGATACGGGGAAGTTCAGTAATAACTGATATCCAAAATTTAAGAGCTTCTGTAGCTTCTAAAGTTCTATCCATATATTGATTTATAAGCCTGGCCAAGGTGATTAATCTTACAGAGACGTACTGGGTATGCATCATATCATAATACTTGAATAAGTACAATAATAAAAACAAAAATATTTTATATATTGTAATGTATATTTTTGTACTATTTCGTTAGTTTTAAATTCCTCTTTATGTATTTCCTTATATTTTGTAAGCTTAGTGCTGCACTTTATTATTAAACTGTTAAATGACGTTCACACATGTACATTGTATATCTAAGTGATAACTAATAATAAATAAATAAATAAATAAAATAAATGGAAAAAATTTTATTAATACTGGTACACTTTATAAAAATATGTACAAAACTCACCTTCTTAAGCAGATTTATGAAGTAGCTTGGTTGTCGTTATCACAAACTGGAGCACTTCTATAATAACTGTGTAGCATGAGATATGTTTCTACAGTTGTCTCAGTAAGCGATGTTCGCTGTGGTGAAAAATATATTTGTATTTTGAAAAAGACCGTTCGACATCTACCGAAATAATACAGGCATAAGTAAAACACTCTGTGAACTCACTTAACGCAGCTGTAGATGCACCATCACAAACTGTCTTAGTTTGGTAAAATCAGGATCTTTCCGTAATACACTCTTGAAATTTTCAATAACGGGCTTATTTCTTGCGTCATTTTTAGTCTGTAGCTGTGTATTTACGTCGTCCACTATTTGCAGCGATTCCACTAACGACAACGAACTATTTTGCAATTTTTCTATTGCGTCGTGTAGTCCTCTATCATTGTTATAAATAGTTTATAAATCTGTTTCAAGGGAAACATCTTGAAAGCTTGTCTGGCTTTCCTTAATAGCTGCAGCCTCGGTAGGGTTGAACTGTAGTATCACAGCTTTTATTTGTTGAAAATATTCAGCATAATAAAAAGCTGCCTTCAACTACGTTCCCCAACGTGTAAGAATCGGCTCTGGTGGTTCCGGAGTATCAGGACACAGTGTGTGAAATACTCGAAGCCGTTTAGGAGATTTGAGAGATACTTTTTTTGTATTTGCTATTAATGCATCTACCTCTGGAAAACATTTTCATCGTTTCTGCTACAAGATGGAACGCATGCACTTTACACGTAACATGTAAAAACCTACAATCGTCTCTTTGAAGAAAACGGCTCACCAAACGCATTGTCGCAGCACCGTCGGTCACAAACATCAACACTTGACTTGTTGAGAGTTCAAATTTTTCGAAAGTCTCCAACACCACCCGCGTAATTGTTTCGCCAGTACACGCAGTTAGTCTTTTGCTAGCTAGTAAAAGTGGAAATGTTGGTTTAACAGGGTCGAGTACAGGTATATTTAAAATAAAATTTTTCTTACAATCTGTCGTCTCATTAACACATAACCACAGCCGCGTATATTTTAATGCACATTTAATCCTATTTACAATGTCTTCACGAACGCTTGGTAGATATCTACGTGACGATGAACGACTTGGTAAAATCACCTGGGGATTGTATTTATTCCAGAACTCCCGAAATACTGGTTTATCCAATATGCGCAGGGGAACAACACAGGCAATCAACATTAACAGTAAATCAAACATAAACTGAGGTTCCAAAGAAGACACGCCATTTTTTATATTTTTATGCCGGTTACTATTGACATGAATTTTGCAGCCGTATTTATTCCAGCACATTAAGTCTTGATCACAAACTTTACAAATTATTTTACATCCATCATATAATAAATCCAGAAATTCACCGATAAATTTATTCACTTTATCAGCGTACGGTCGTTTTCTACTCTTTACGCTTAACATTATTTATTATTTATTAGTACTCTATGCATCGATCGACAGATAATAACTGAAGTATGTCGTGTCATCGTCATCGTAAACAAGCGCGCGATGGCATTGGTATTGCGCCCGACCCTGAATTTACCATCGCTTGGCCAGGTTTATTGGTTTATCTTAAAAACATATTTTAATTTCAAAGCAGAGCGACACACCGCTGACATTTTGTGCTAGTTTCGAATAACTCATTTAATATTATTAGCCTCTATATTTGAACTGATTTGATGTTCTAAATATTGAAAAAATCTTACCTTTTGATTTTCTCGAATGATAGATAAAAGTCTTATATCTGACGTGGGATATAGGCTCGTTAAGACGACCGAACGGCTCATATACGGACTCTAGAAAGGAAACCCTACAGTTTCCAGCATAGATTCACTTCCCAGGGGACTTGAATCTAGATGACCAACAGATGTCACCATCAGAAGGTCGATTAAAATGACCCGATAAAAATGACTGGCTAACAGCTAAAAAGGTGAGTACAATACCGGTAATTGAGGCGGCAATCCTTCCAACAATTCAAATCGCCAGTAGAGGACGGAGTGTTTCCAGCTCTATTATAAAACGGACTGGAAATATTGCTCCCATTCCTCACTATATTATTCAAAACTAGTCTGGCATGGAACTATATTCTAACCAGTTGGTCGGCGGTTAAGGTAATACAAGTACTAAAAATGGGTAGACCAATTAGCCTGATATATTTTTTGTTGAAAGATCTGGAGAAGGTGCTGGAAGGATATATGTGTCAAATGCGACGTTTAAATCGTTCAATATTTAGTTGTTTTATTATTAGTTTCTATGGAAACAGCAATAGAATTTAATCATTACGACAAGGTAACTTTGTTAATTTGCTGTATTTTTAGAAAATTATACTATTTTCTAATTTCGAATGTCGATACAAAAAATTTTGTATATAACTCGAGACTAAAATGTGTTTTTTTTACTCGTGTGGTTTATAGCACTCGCCTTCGGCTCGTACTATAAACGCCCCACTTGTAAAAAAACACCATTTTAGCCACTTGTTATATAAAATACTATTACGTGATTAATAGCAAGATGAGAAAAGAACCTTAATATATTTATAAAAAAATAAGGTTCTTGTAATTTGTTAGGCATAAAGCTATGGAAGGATTTTTGATGAATTTCTAAATGATATGTTTCTCAACTACATAAACTGCAAATAGTAAAAACCTTTTTTTTAAAAAAAATAAGCTAATGTCTAGACAAGAAGTATAATCTCGTATCCATATCCTGTATGCGTAAATGTTATCCTGATTTTTTTGTTGCACATTATTAATAATTGTAATTCGCCTTCATAATAACAGACAATTTTAATTCAAACTAAAATGCATATAATTTACTATCATCTTCATAAAAAGTCATAAAAGTGTTCTACTATAAAAGGAGATACGCATAAATCTTCAGAGTATATGTTGCTAGTTCGTCATATGGGTCGAAAAATGAATTAAGTAAGAAAATGTATTACCAGTTATATTATCATAACATGCTTCAAAGAATGTGGGTCAGACCAATTTTTTTTAATAATAGTTCAAGACTGTTTTTAAATTCGCCGACAATTCTTTTACTAGTTCACTTTATGTAAATACAGGTGTGTGGGAACCAAATCTATGAAGAATGTTGAAAGTTTGTTTAAATTTTGGTCATTATTTTACTTTGTGCAAACGTTAATATAATATAAATTATTAAAACGTTTAAAATAATTTTAAGCTAATGATAGTTGAGATATCTCCTCTTGGTCGTTTTGGGTTATGCAGTTTGTGGGTGAATTAGCAACGAATACCTTTCTCTTAAACAGGCACTTGCGAAGATTACACCTGGATAAATTTGTAATTATTTTAATAAATACTGGTTCTGATCAGCATACTGGTCACTACTCTCATATCTCACCTAATCAAGCACGTATTATTTAATTAAATAACAGCCCTAATAACGACGAGAATACTTATAGTCATACATACGAAATTTGTGATGGCATAGCAGTCCAAATATGTGACACAAAATATGACGATTAAATAGCTCATGGTGAATTTGCACACACTTCCACCAATGAACAAGAAGTTTCACTTGAAAATGTTTCTCATATTCAAGGTGCCTTTCTTACTCCTTCAATACCAGAGGCAATTCTTAAGACTGTGGAATTGAACAAGATTTAAATACAACGCTCCTCAGGATAGTTTTCGAAGTACTTCTACCTCTAGTGAAAAGCACTTTGATTAAATTCTAGATAATATAAAACCAAATTTTCCAATACGACAGTTTACTTCATCAGATGCAGCGATACCCCCTAGCAATATCCAACTAAGTATTTTGCCAGCATCGACTTCCCTTCTGCTACTCAATAAGGCCATAAAACACCCGACGCCTATAACTAATTATTAATTTGTTTGGCATAAATGCTATCTATGAAGCTATAATTTTTTAGGATATTAAAAGCTAATTTGTTTATTTTTTGTAGCATGAGTTTCCAACAAGTAAAATTTAAATTATATTTTTCTTATGTATGATGATCACAAGATAAGTTGTGAAAAATAAGATTTGTTTGTATTTTTCTAATTGTATTAGAACTCTAATTGTTTTAATACACCTACAACAGTTTTTAATATTATACACTCTCCTAATAAGGCTCTCAACGGCCCAGTCAGTTAATGGGACTACAAATCCTGAGGTACGCCGTTCGATACACAGTCGAGGTAGGTTTTCCATAAAACTAGTCTCATAACTTAAAAATAGATGGCGGGACCCGTCCACCACAAGCTCCTATATCCTTGTGATTTGTGTGAAACTACACAGTCTTTTTTCTGTTCTGTGCTACACAGTAAGCTATTGAGTAATGTGGGTAATGTAACTTTGATGTTCTCTTACATCATTTTGGGGACGTTTTAGGCAATATATTTAAAATATATCAAACAAACGTTTCAGGACAAATGTCAAGAATCTTTCAAATTTGCGATGTGTTTTGTTTAGTGGGCTGTGTAATGCATTCCAAACTGAATAATCTAGAAGAGTCAAATCATGCTAATTTGGCGGCCAGTGGTTTATTGCTGTGTATGGCAGGGGCGTGCGGTGAGTTTTAATACAGGGGAAGCAGTTTGTGATATAGAGTGATGGGTAGCGCGAGGCCCCGAGCGAAGCGAGGCAAAAATTATTTTAAGAAAAGGGACGTGGCTTCCGTATACTCATTTTAAAGCAAATGTCGAAAGCTGCAAAGTTATGATATCTAGAAAAAGTACACTTGTAGGACCGCCACTCCTCAATAAACATAAAACATAAAAACACCACAAAAATTAGACAACCCCCGATTCCAAAGCCGAAGCTGCACGGGCGAGGGTTACACTTATGAAAAAAACGCAGACACACAACCATATCCACCGACATTGCCAGCGCCGGTGGCGAGGATTGAACCCGCAGCGAAATAGAGAGTTTGTTCAGTCACACTAGCCATCGTGCACTCTCTAGCCAACTATAAATTGAGCCAGCTAGTTAAGTAGTTAACATGCACATACCTACCTATTTACAATGTAGTTTAATCCGCCTCTCCTTTTTTGCGATGTCGGAAATAACTTCGTCGTAAAAGTTTGAATTTTTGGACATCCCCTTCACAAAGTCACTTTCTATTGTCAACAGGGACAATTTTGAAAGCCGCTCTTCACTGGTTGAATTTCTTGAAAAAGTTTTTATTCTCGTGTCCGTTTTGATGATTTTTGAAAAAAAGGTAGCCATTCCACTAATACTTGAAAAAAACACTTTGCACTCTTTAAGACACGCTGCAGATTGAGCTAGAACTAAATTTAATCGATGCGCAAAACAATGTACAAATATTGCATTCTGAAAAGTATCTTTTACTTTGGCCTGCAGGCCCCCCAATTCACCAGCCATTACAGCGGCCCCATCATAACTTTGAGCGATAAGTTTAGCACCACACTGTAGATCATCGACTATCTGACAAACTATAGTATATAAAGCTGCGGCCGTTCATGGCGTTGTTACGTCTAAAAATCCTAAATAGCGCTCTTGGACTTTCCCATTTGGATTTATGTATCGTACTACGATTGACAACTGACTAATATTCGTAATATCGGTTGTTTCATCTAACATACCTGCAACAAAAGGAGCTTTTTATTTCTTGCTTGATCTTTTCTAAAACAATATTGCTTATCGACTGAATCAAATCATTTTGAATATGATTTGATGTACCGCGAAATATCGTGGAGTGTTCCAGATGGTTACTTAAAATTGTATCGTATTTTTCTAATAAATCAACTAAATTGATATAATTGCCCCTATTAGCAACGCTTCGAGATTCAGTATGACCTCTAAAACTAAGTTCATTTTCGCCGAGAAAACAAACAATGTCAATAAGACCTTTTAACACTTTCTTTCAACTGCTGATCTAATGAATGCTCAATTCGTGATTTTCCAAATGTTTATTCTTTTAGCACCGCTCGCAAATGAGTTTCACACTTACCATGCAAAAACAATTTACACAAATTTTCACAACCCCTTAACCACTGATTAGCACTGTACACTTCAACATTAAAGTACCTATAGCATGATTTAACTTTCGTTTTTAAGAATTTTAAATCAGGTGTTGGTTTCCCATTTCTAATAATATCCAGTTTATCTTGAAACGAATATGTTGAAAATCCCATTTTCAACAAATTGCACACCACGCAAACGCAAATAATATTTTCCACAGTGCTAGAACCAGCTTACAAATTTAATAAGTAATTCTAAATCTGCTTACACGCGCACTAATATTCAACGTTTTAAAAATCACTTGTCGCCGCACCACAGGTTTAGAAACACCAAAAAAGTTTTTACAAATATAGCACAAAAGCTGAGAATAATACTAGGAAGATTAATATTAAGTATAATATTAAAATCGATATTAAAATCTATAAAATAAAACGTATTACGATGCTATACAGCTCAGATATCAAGATTATGAAGTGGGGATGGGATGAATTTCAATAAGTTACCTACTTACATCAGAGACAGTTGTCTCTGCTTACATATATCGAAGTCGCGCGAGTTCGTGTTGGCTCGATTAATCAAGTGCGTCATCGTTACGGTTTTATCGTGCAACATTATCTCAGCTGCTGAAAAGCAGGGCCGTGTCTATTGAAATTGGGTAAAAGTAAATTTTAATGATTAATATATGTGATAAATAATAATTAGGTTCTATTTATGTGTTTTTTTTTAATAATCCCAGGGGAAGCACTGCTTCCCTTGCTTCCATGGACCGACCGCCACTGGTGTATGGTAATAAATTTTGCTTTGATAAAATTCTGTGTTATACTTATAACAGCCTTTTGTGATGAGGCATTATGACCAAAAACGAGGTCTTTGGTTGAATACAAACCATGGAATTCTGTACACATTTTTTAAATAAATGAGAAATACAATTTTCATTAAACAAAGTATTAATTTGTATATCCTCTGAACCGAAGTCCGCGTATTGCTTCTGAACGCAATTATTAGGTATACAATTAACTTCTTCTGTTTCGTCGATCAGAAAGTAATATGAATAGAATACAATATTCTAATATAGCATTACATAAAATGATCATTGCAAAAAGAAATATATTCATGAGAACATAAACGGAATGCAATTTATATTATATGAATGAAGTAGTTTAATAATCGCTGTAACATTTCCCATCGAACAAAACATACGGAAATATGAACATTATAAATTTATGAAGTTCAGTTATCAGGTGCGTGGGTAACAATGGTACTTTTTTTGTTGTAAAAAAAAATAATTTTTAAAAGTTAATATTGTGTTTATGGTTACATATTATTTGTAATTTAAAAAATAAGCCTGATTTTAAAAAAAATGCTAATCGGTATTTATTCTACAACATATAAAAATCCCAAAACCAAATGGACTTGTTACATTAACGAGTATGTTCCAAGATATAAATAATTTAATGGAGTAGGCTTTAAAAATAACAAAAAAATTTAATTTGTTTTCCAATGCAAAAAACAAATGCTATACGGTGAAAAATTTATATGATAATGAAAGCGACATTCTTCCTCTTTAAAATGGTTCGTCTTTCATTTCTTCCGATCATTTTTTCAAACTTATTAAAGTTTTTGTACCAAAACTCACGGAAACGATTAATTTTGGCGTTCGCGCGTTGGCTCTCGACCCCTTAACTTTAATTGTTTTTTACGCAAATACGGTTGTAAGAAATGTAAGAAATTTTCTGTAAAGACAATTTTTATGTTATTTAATTCACACCTTTACGATATTTTGTATTTTGCGTGTTTTAAAAGTTATTTCCAAAAAACTTATTGTTGGGAGTTTGACGTCATATTGTTCATGTTGCAACCACGATAGACTTGAGAATTTTTTTATTTTTTTTTTCTACTAGCAAAGACCTATTTCTACACAAAATTTCACATAAGGATTATTTCATCCCAGCTCAAAACCATAAGTCTATTAATGAGAACAACAGATCTTATGTAGAAAATTATTTATATAAGTATTGTCATACAATGTCGGATATTGGAGAATCTCACAAATGAGTCTTAAGTGGAAAAAAAGTGGGGGTGTGTGGTTACGAAACCAATTTCTAGGAAGTATAATTATTACAAACAGAAATGTCATCAGAAGAAAAATCCATTCGTTCTATTTCTGGAGTGGGTTGGAACCTTTGATGTGAAGATAATATTAACGTAATTTTCCACGAAACACCAAAAGACTATGTTACATCTAACCACCTGGTAGCCAAATGTTACACCTGGTTACCACGTCGTCAAATATAACCGGGGAACCCCCGTGGTACCGTGATTTTAGTTTCGCCCTGTATTAGGATTACTCTTAATACAAGAGGAAACCAAATCAGGTATTTATGGAAAAGCCTTCACTTTACCTATCAATAAGAACTATTCTTATTGACAAGGAAAGCGAAGAAATTTCCTGTGCCTGCGGCTAGCTGATTTTTTTTGGGAGGCAAGGGCCGTGCGTTTCTTGTTTCCTTGAGACCTTGGTTCACTATTAATCACTTCAAATAATTCTACCAACGAGTAGTAGGCGAGGATGAATAAGTAATATAAAAAAATATATGTTTATATTAAGGGCGCCATCTGCAGTTTTATCAGTGATTACTTTTTTCATCCCCCCAACTCAGAATCTACAGAATTTCTGTCTAAGGTAGAGACAGAATAAAAAATTAATTAATAAAATTAAGTATTTATTAAATCAACAGCAACACAAAATGGTAATTGAGAATTACCGACAAATATATGTACAATAATTTATTACGAGTGGGTGAAACTCGTTCACCGAACACAATCAAAAAATAAAATAACTTGCCACACTCCAGCGAAGGCTGACCTGTGATGGAAAGGTGGTGTGAGTCTTGAAGTTAACGTTTTCTCGTCTGGTATGGACACCTAGTTTCCTAATACATAGTCTACCGATGAAATGAAACGTTACTCAAAATTGTGGAGCGCATATCACGTTACAAGTTACAGATGAATTCTGGTCATCCAAATAAAACATCCACGGAACTAATCCTCTGGATCCAAGAATCGTGACTTTTTAATTTGCTAATGTGCAAATATAAATATCCAAATGAAATTGGAAGAGTGTGAAATATAAATTCACAAAAGAAATTCCAGATGAATTTTATTAACGATGAATAATTTAGGAATTTTATTCAAAATTTTAGCGATGAGATATTAGCTTTAACAGATTAATATTATATTGAATTTTAACAGCCGGCTTCAGACTATGTATTTAAGAAAGGAATAAATAGAAACATATTATTAGAACATGTGTCACATCTTCACAAAAAATTAGAAAAATTAATTATTAACTTTTCTTTAAAAATATACATCTTGAAGAGAACTTGCAAGAAAAATAAATCATTTAAAACTATTAGTATTACCTGATGGTTGTTCACAACACTAGTAAATTAAGATAACATTTCAAAAGTTGATTGATGTTATCGATCGTCTGCCAAGAGGTGTTGCCGGTGCAAAGTTGATTATTAAAATGGCTTATCTTCCTGTCTCTATCAAGGAGGTAAACTAGTTTGATATAAAAAATCAAACTATATAAAATAAGATATGAAAGTAACTAAAATAAATTCATAATACATCACAAATAATATTTAATGATTAAAATCCACTATAAGAATAGTCTAATGGTACTACATAACACCTGTATTACACAATGATATTTAAATTAATTATTCCCCAAAAGTAGATTTGTAACGCCATCTATGAGCGGTATAAGTTGTCTCCCTAATGGTAGACAGTGGGGTAGTTTATGAGACAGAAAACTTTAACAATAGTAGCCGACGGTCAAACCAACCAAAGGCAGTCGCAACCCTTCTAAAAGGAAAACTATAAACAGCTGTTGCGATTTGTTACGATTTAATTAATATCGACGTAAATATTGAATATTTATCTAATAAGGTAATAAATGATTGCATATTTTATGTGACACATATTTCTAATAATATTTTCTTTCAGTGTGAAAGCGTTAACTTTGGGGACTGTTATTACAACAAGAGTACTTAAATAATAAACAATATTGGATAACGTAAATATGTACAAGATACTATTAACTTAGATGGTAAACATAATAATTCCTTAATAAATATGAGATCGACCAAAGGTTAAACAGAAATTCTTCACCTACTAAAAATACTCTATTATAAACAATTGGGAACCAGATAGATATTTGGAGGTTAGTGTCTATTTATCGTTATATTCCGGACAGTGACGTTTTTGAACGGAACAACTATATACTGCACTCGATGCGCGTTTCGCCAACCAAGTTGGTATCATTTGGTGATGATTAAAACTAACCTTAGGTTAACAATGTGCCCTACTTATACCTAAACTATTGTCTCGGTTCGTGACCCACTAACCAATAAAGCAGGCTATTTGGGATTGGCCCTCTGTCACTATTCATCCTATTTACACACTTAGTGATTGCCAAGCTTCCAAATGCATCCAGCCGTCTAATATTTGTTACACTCCTAATTATTTTTAAATTGCTAATATTTATTTTATGATTGTCCTCAAACGCATGTTGGGCAACACTAGACTTATTCGTTCTACCATAGTTGAGATGGGCCATATGCTTTTTGAATCTAATTTGAATTGATCGTCTAGTTTGTCCAACATACTTTTGATTATAGTCCCTAGAGATAATTTCGTAAATCTCCGACTTTTCGTTTATTTCAATGTTGTCTTTTGGATTGCCTAAAAGTTGTTGCAATTTATTTCCCGTTGAATGAACCTATGTCATACCTACATCTTTAAAGATTTTGCCAATACCACGGGTGAATCGAGGATCGAATGTAATCGAGTGCAGTATATGTATAGTGTTTTGGTGTTTCGTCGAAAACTACGTTAGTGTTCGTTCTATTTCAACAGAAAAATATCCTTCGTGAACAAAATTCTAGGTGCAGAACACAAAGATGGTCCTCAAATAAGTAGAAACAAATTATACAAAGCTCTTCAAGAAATGAATTTTAGCTGGGAAAAATAAAATAGATCACTTTTAATCGAAGATGACGAAATTATTTGTTGAATCAACCATTGTCGATGACACTATAACTAGTACTTTTTCATTTATTTACCTTTTATTCTGGTCTTTATCATATTGATTCTCTTCCCAAAATAAGCGGAAAGTACTGAATATTTTCAGAAATTGAAAACAAACTACAAATACTATTTATGCTCTGTATTCAGAGGTTGCGTTCACAGTAGTTATCGTAATTGCTTCTCGACGAACGCTCATGTCTATATTATAATAAATGGAACCGAAAACCGATCTGAACATGTCTATAAGCGGCATTGAAATAATTTCGAATAATGTCAGATATACATCCTCAATTTAATAAATCTTTTATCTAATTAAATGAGATGAACAAAAATCCGTTCAAGGCGTTTACTACTTTTATAGTGCAATACAATTTAATAGGTACGATGTTTCATATATCATTATAATTTCATAATAAATTTTATAACATTTAATTAAGGCAGATATTGGTTTGGACAGAGGTATATTATTAATACCGCCTTTATTAATATCTACATCGAAGAAAGGCCAAAAAAATTTAATTAATCATTATATATTTGATAAACTTTGCATTTATATAAAACTGTACATCTTTTGTTGTCTGAACGTTATTTATGGACATATTTTTTTTTAGAGAACACAGAACCTGGAATATTAAAGACGGCATACAATAAATCAAACTTGAAGCACGAAACAGAGCACAAAACACAAAACATTAATAATAGATCACTCTGTAAAAAAACAAAGTACCAAGCATAAAACAGTAATCACTAGATTGATATAAAACAAATCAAATAGTAATACGAATAGAAAACGAAAAACACATTGCACTAATCATTTAGCACAAAAACATGTCTTAAAAAACAAGAAAATATAAGCTTTACACACCACTAAATATACAACACAAAGAACTAAGCACAATACCACAATGGCAATAAGCAGAAAACTCCAGCATGAAACATATTAGAGCTTTAACTACAAAAAAGAAGCACGAAAAAAAGCACTAAGCGCAAAAACTAAGCTTATCTACCATGCACCAACCAATACATGATATGCGAAGTACTAAACATTAATCACTACATATTAAACACTAAAAAAATAACCATTTATATAATAACATAAAAAGAGTTGGTAAGTGGTTTTGTCTTTGTGTATAGGTATTTAACTTGAATATACCCCACGAATTTTTATGTATTACTGGTGGGTAATACTAAGAAATTACAAGGTAATACCAGGGAATTATAAGGTAATACTAAGAAATTACAAAGTATTAATGGGTATTAGATGTAATATCGAGGTATTAATGTATTACGTGAGAATTACTCTCTAATACCCGGGTATTATTGAGTTTAATTCAATAAGTTTAAATCCCTACTATTCATAGTTAAAAAATAATACATTCTGCAATATTAGGATTTTTGCGTTATTAAAATAATAGGAATTATGTATTGTTAAATTAATTAAATAAATGAAATTTAAGAAAAAAAAAAAAATTAGTTTCACACAACAATTTATTGGGCCACCAGGTACAACGGATCAGTAGTAAGTATCGTACTAAGTAATTCAGCCGCTAAACCATGAATGCCTCGGGCACGGGACTCACGATTCAGCTTCCCTCAAGCTGTCGACTCAGCCATTCGGTAGGCCCGACCCCCGCATCCAGCGCACAGAGACCTTCACCAGAAGTGATGCCAACATTCGGCCTTTCCTGATCAAAGAGTGTCCTCACTCGTCAAGTCCAGAAGAACTGAAACTCGAATTGTTTGCTTTAGAACTTCGAGATGTCTTTGCCAAATCGCAACATACAAAAATTAAAAAAAAATTAAAGAGTACGTGTAATCTATGTTCTGCATTTTCATTGTCCAAAGCGGTGACCCACAGGCTAACCTATCTTGTAATTTAATAATGAACTTGGCCAAGTTTATTAATAATTATAATTAAACATAATAAAATAACCTTAAAATAATAATCAATCTTGAACTAACTTAAGTGCAACTTAACCTAATGGTTAACTTAGCCTAATGGTCACCTAGTACCCTGCTAGCCCTGTACCATCAGTGACCCCAGGAAATACGTTCAGTCCGGTACCGCTACCTACTTTGGAAGTAAGAGAACCCTTCAGTAGCCTCTCCTCTTGAAACTTTCTACACCTGTAATTTCTTACCACGCTACCCACGCTAATTGTTCTCTCACTTCAGTAGTAGCTGGGACAACGTACTCCTGCCTTACCCTATTCATGACCTTACCGCTGAGATCGACTACTCTCAGGTAAAGCCATCTAATTAGTAGCGAATCCACGGCCTTATGTTGTCCACACCGGCAACGCCGTTGTATTTCACTTGAGAGCGACTACTCCCAGGTATATCTGACACTTCATAACGATTGTTGTCCACTTCGGCACCGCCACTGCACCGCAGTTGAGAAAGAGTACCTGATGACTTGACCGCCATCCTTTCCAACGCTCCACCACCTCTGCTATCAGTAACAAATCCATGGCCTCATGTTGTCCACTCCGGCAACGCCACGTACCACAGTTGAGAGCGAGTACTTCCAGGTATGTCAGCCACCTCATAGCGGTCGTTGTCCAGGACTTTCACAATCCGAAACGGTCCTTTCCATTTGGGCAACAGCTTTCGGCTCCGCCCAGTAGCTGCTATTGCTGGTGACCTTAAACAATACCAGATCACCCTGCCTGATACGCGCTTACGTGTCTCTCCATTCGTGATCATATTTCTTTTATTATGGCCTGACTTAACTCGGTAACATCGCTTTTAGAACGGCTTGCTCTTTTTTCTTCGCTTATCAGACGCTTCCTTCTGATGATCTCTACTACCAGAAGTCTCCCTCTGATGATCTCTTCGTCTTTGACGAGCCTCCCTTTTAGTAGTTTACCAAACCGGACTTCGACTTCGTGTTCGCCGCATCTCAACCCTTGATCGGCATTGCAACCCACCTTCATTTTATCGTGGCATTTTTTTTGAAAGTTCACTTTATTCGCTTATTCACTAAATCACTAAATAGCTAGGTCCTTTATCCCACTTCTGATGTTAAATTAATTAAATAAATGAAATTTAAGAAATAAAAAAAAAATAGTTTCACACAACAATTTATTGGGCCACCAGGTACAACGGATCAGTAGTAAGTATCGTATTAAGTAATTCAGCCGCTAAGCCATGAATGCCTCGGGCACGGGACTCACGCTTCAGCTTCCCTCAAGCTGTCGACTCAGCCAGTCGGTAGGTCCGACCCCCCATCCCGCACACAGAGACCTTCACCAGAAGTGATGCTAACAGTATATACATTGTTCTGAACAAAAAATGAAGAATAAATTATTTCCATTAAACAACCATTTTGCAGATATCTCAAACACCTTTGAACCCCACTTGCACAAAGGGGTTTTTAAAGGTCCTAATTTTCGGAAAATCCACTCATACGTTTGCCTATTTATAAAGGTACGCCAATAGTGATTCTCAAATTTTACTACATCGATAAGTTCGATTTTGGGGCAACGATCAACCACCCAAATTTCAAAAAGATAGAATTAGTAGTTTTTAAGATACAAGAGTGGCTCCATGAAACTTGCGACAGATTGTATACCCTCCAGATTTTAATCGTATGTCCTGACATTTTTGAATATCATGATTCCGTTGACACCCGGTATAATTCTACGAGTAGTAATCTTTTGAGTTTCCAATTATATTAAGCGCCAGTCTAAATTGTACGCACGCGTATGCGAATAATAAATACAAATAAATTATTGTGCATCAGTAATAAATAATATTATCTTACTTCGTGCCTGAAGAAAATATAGTCAGTTATCTGTGTCAGGTGTCAGGTCATATACGTTACAACAGTATACTATGATTCCCGCATTCTATTGAATGTAATAAGAATTTATTATACAGATTTTGTTTATTACGCGTCCCGGCTACATATTACATATTATAATACTATATATTTTTAATTACCAAATGTCCTTTTACATAATACAAATAAATTATAGAGGGCTGTAGTTACGACTACGATGTAACTTGTTATATTATTTGTTCAGAAGAAAGAAAACGGAATGGTTAGTCACTTTTACAATTGATCAATTTATCAACTTTGAAACCTAAATCATGGTTTCAATCGATTAAATTTTACTTCTGCATGGATCACGATAGATCGTTAGGTGAGCTAATTGACATTTGTTCATAAAGATTTCACTGTTTACAGTTATATAAAAAGTAATTATCTCCTATTTTACGTCATATTGTGCTTTGTTGGTATACATTATGTGTATTAAAGTATTAGACATAGTAGTACATTGAAAGAAGACTGAAATTTGGTACAATACCGCGCGCAGTGTGCACTGTCTATTGCACGACACCTAGGTGAAAAATTTCAAAGGAAAATGAATTCGCTGACTAACGAGGATTGTCTACCTCTGGTGTACATTGCAACGTCGCCATTTAAGAGACCCATGACTGACAATTCAATACACATACTGTATATGTTTATTGTTGAACTATTTTCAAAAAAGGCACTGTAATACTATTTGATATTACTGCACTCGGGCACTGTCTACTGCGATTATAACAAAAAAAAATTGTCGGTTTTTTAATTTTTGAGTCCTGCGTTCATATAGCAATAATTTTTTTCATAACAATTATATATATTTCGTGTTATTCTGTTCCCAGTAAGCATATATGTGAGATATTAGAAATTAATTAAGTCAATAGAATAGATTATAAGATAATGTTCAAAATAAAAAAATATATATTCACGGAATCGTACAAAATGTTGAATCTTAATAACTATAAAATTCATGTTAAAACGTTTACATTACTACTCAGCTGAAGAATATCTGAATGACAATCTGTGATACTTTTTATAATATTTATTATTAATCATTTTTATTATATTTATGTTTGTTTACGCATATTCCGTGTATATATTATACATACATTTTATGTTTGTACATTTTATATGACTTAAATTCTATATATGGCATTGTTTGCAGAATTACTTTATTTAATGATTTACTTATTGTTTAATTAATTATATTCTCATCTTATGTAAAAATGACATATCCTATATCATGTGATATGATCAACCGGACAAATAAATTATTATTATTATTATTATTATTTAGTCTTATAAGATATCAAATTGTATTAGTTTCATAATCCTCAAGGTAAATGTCTTTTGTGAGCTCTATATTTAATCTTTTTTATGGCCATCTGACATGGGAAAACAACGTCTTGAAGAGAATTTATATACGTTCTATAAATAGTTATTATGCCTATCTATTTTAGAATTCTCCCCAGAATGGCCGAGGTTGCTTTACACAACTCCGCCATTTTTTTTAAGACCAGTTCAAAGACGAACGTACCTACTTACTTATTTACTATCGCCGCCATTGTGATGTTGACGAAAATACAGTGAATAAAAGTGTGAATTTGGGAGATTTTGATCAATCTAATTATGCTACTTTATGTTTAAAACCACTAATAAAGTAATCACTTATGCATTGATAGGTTAAATCACTCAAATTTGTGTATCCAAGAAAAGTTGGAATTTTTCTCTTGCTATATAATTTGATAAATCAGGCATTTATCCAAATTGATCGCAGTAAACTGCTGAACACAGAAACTCAACGAATTGTCTTACATGTCGCTGTCTTAATACAGTTCTAAAATGTCGAGTTAGGGTTTCTTTCGGTCTAATGTTGAAGCAGTGTTGCCACCTCTACCGATCTTTCGGTAAATTTACCTATTTTCTCTTCAATTTACAGATCTAGCGAAATAACATTGAATTAAACCGAATTTTAAGTTGTTGCTATTTTATTGTATTCAGGGAATTTAAGTCAGGAAATAACAAATTAAGTTGAAAATGTTTCCTTATATAACCTTATAAACTAGAGCTGTGACCTCTAACCCTGGTACCAGCTTTGCAGGCCACTATCAGTCACTTAGACCTCAATGATGTCTGACGGGTAGTAGCACTGACCACCAGAGGGATACACTTATCACTCACTATGTCTGTCTTGCTTAGTCTGCTTTAGGCTAGCCTGGTTTGCTATTATTATTTGTCTTTTCCATTACCTATGGCATACTGACGAGAACATAACAAGTTAGAAACTGGTTTATGTCTAGTGAGGAATTGACAAATGGTTTTAGCTACCAAACTAGACTTGCAGGTTTAATTCAATGCAAGTCGGGGCTTCTGTCCGCTGAGTAGTTGTTTCCTGTAAGTCTTACTCAGAATAAAAATGTTGACGTTACGTTATGTGTGTATTGTTCATTGGTTTCCATGGCGACTTTTAATCCCAAGGGAATAAATGCTTGTTCTACATTCTGTTTTGAGGCAGTAAAATACAGTTTTATTCCCGTTCATGCAAATTTTTTTTTAAGTATGTAGTAGAACCATTAATATGAATGAGCTACATATATTAATTTACCTTAAATACCTATATCACATACATATACAGTACTATAACATGAGAACAACTTTTTGTTTCTGCATGTGGTGCATTGTAAGCATTTACTATACATAAATCTACGATATAGTGTATGCTGTAACACTATAAATGGTACCTATTCAAAAAATACTTATAGTTCTGATTATTTCAGAAATAAAGCATATTTTTACTTTCTTGCAATCATTTTTCATTGATAACTTTTGTTGTTGTTACAAGTGTTGAACAAATCATCAAGAAACCTTCAGAAAAATGCAAGAAATAATCCGGAAATGTCTAATTGTCACAAAGATGTTATTCATGTTAACTATATGTAATCAACATTACAACTTAACATTGTATACGAGTATGTTGGGTTGCTTATTAGTATATTAAAAAAATGCTATGTAATATTCCTGTATATTTTAGAATATTCAAACAGATGTGTTGTATGTGGTTTTTATTAAATAATAAAACATGATAATAATTAGGAAATTTAAACGTTTAACACGCTTCCTTCTTTATTTATTTTAAAATTATGTATATATGTTTTTAGCAATTGAGACAATTTTAACTTTTACAGAAAATATTCATAATACAAATACCATACAAAAAGATTAAATTTTGTTTGGCGTAAAAATCTCCAAGAAGTTTGGATTTCAATTGGTTTTCTACACTATATATATATATATATATATATATATATATATATATATATATATATATATATATATATATATATATATATATATATATATATATATATATATATATATATATATATATATATATATATATATATATATATATATATATATATATATATATATATATATATATATATATATATATATATATATATATATATATATATATATACATACAATCAAGTGCATGGCTGTGGCAGCATGATCATTTGCACAGTGCCATCCTACAAATATAAAGAACTGTAAAACAATTATTAGTTTATATAAGAAATTTCGCCTGAGTTTTTCCTAAATAAGTGTTTTGTAGTGTTAGTGACTATCTATGAGAAATGTATCTATATTTGTTACATATTAATTTGAATAATTTGTATATTTTTAATTTTAACATTTTATATGTTTTACTATGCTTTATCTTAAACAAAAATAAAGTTATATTCTATTCTATAATAATATATTAACTGTACATAAGCGGCATATTTTTTTAAATATGTATTAATCGGCAATATCTTTCTTGTTTTATGATAAACAAATTAAACAAATGATTATTAGCCACTGATGACCTCATCACAGCAACTGATAACAGTAGCACATGAAAGTACCTATATAAGTATATTTGGATTGCTAGATATAAAATATCTGTGCACTAGGCTAGCAGTTACCCATTTCAGGTCTCAAAACGTAAATGAAATTCTCCGACAGTATAATGATATCATTTAACATCAAAAACACAAACAAACGATTTGGTAAATATTTTAAAATTTAATAATGGAGGAATTTCTTCCATCCATATATATATATATATATATATATATATATATATATATATATATATATATATATATATATATATATATATATATATATATATATATATTTTCGGCGTTTGAAAAAATACTGGAAATAAAAGGGTACTAGGTATAAATCTTTAGAGTTTGTGATTTAATATAGAAGTTTCAGTCTGGTTTTCAAGATGGTGATAGTTATGAAAGTGCTGAAGTATGTAATTGATGAATGGAATGAAGCAAAATGACAGAGTGACCGCCAGTATAATTGTCTTGGACTTTAAGCGTGTATTTCAAATGGTAGATAAAGATTGTTGGAAAATCGAACGGATATGATCTGGATGGAGATGTACAAAAGTAATTGTTTGGAGTGGCAGAATTCAAAAAGTGAAGTATAATGAGTGTGTCGAATATAGTGTATAAATGTTGGGGTACCACAAGAAAGTATTTTGGGACCGCTTATATTCATTTTATACATAAACCATATAGCACTCTTTGATAACTGCTGTCATTTGTTTGCAACCATAAAAGCAGAGGTAGAATTTTATATACTAGGGATACATACAACGTAAATTTTTCTCAAAGGTCTAACTACCTACTACATATAATAGCATAACAAGAGAGGCTAAGGACGCTTGTAGCTTCTCTCAAAAAAATAGTTAGATATTTACTTATAAATGTTGATGCTTCAAATTTAATGATTTATATATGTATATGTGGTTAGAGATCGAATTGTCTTGTTTAGTTTTTAAATGATGTAAATTTTTATATTGCATTTATTGTAGTCATATGTGCTAAATAAATGACTTTATTATTATTCCATCTGCCCCTCTAAACAAAAAGGAAATGTATTTCTGTTCACCTCTAACTTTCTGAAGGTGAAGACTGTTTGTGTACATTTTTCTTTTAAATTTTAAAATGCGTGGAAACAAAACACAATCTACTTAAATCAGTGTTAAAAAGCTTTAAAGCCAATAAAATATTAAGGGATGTAAAAAACGCTTTGCAAAATATGTAGCAACAGCTAAAAAATTTATCTTAATTACAAAGTACTTTTTTAAATTTTGTCAAAATTTAAACATTATCCCCTCAAACTCATTGGAGACAGCCTTTATCACGTTAAATAACAATAAAATCACCTTTTTTTTTTTATAAAAATAATTCCCTGCAAATGTATATGTACTATGAATATTTATTTAGTGTTATTTGGAAAATATCTGTATTGAAAGTAGTACTAGAATTTTTACCACTTTTTGTAGAATTTGTGGATATTAATTCAATATTACGATTTGCCATTTTTATATTCTAGCAGTGGTCCTCTTCCTCATACAATCAATTCATATGAGAATTTTAATTGATGGAAAATTATTTGTTTCATGATAAAGTTATCTTCAGTGGTGACATATAAATATAGGAGCATGGAAGCCAAGCAACACTACCGAAAAATAATAAAATATATTTTTTCATGATCAGAAGGAAATCCGTCGTTTTTTTTTTCGTTTTCAAAAATTTTGATTTTTCATATTTATGACATTTTGAAATTTGCACAATGAAAGAAATATTTAAAGTTAGATAAAATGTTTGAAAATAAAATGAAAATATTTTATAAATATTTTGACGATCTATACTAATCTGGGGGAGGCTGCGCATTTTGAATACTTTGTCTGCAAGACCTTCATTTAGTAATGATAGTTATACCTTAAAGTATTACTTGGATTCCATGCTCCAATATTGAGATATGAGATAACATAAATCCACCAGACTTCACTACTTTCGTGTTATAAAATTTGTCTGGGTATTTGAAAAGATACAAAAAAAAGAAATGGAAAAATGAAATAAAACTCCAATATCTTGTGTACATCACAAATTATTTTTAATGCAATGTGGCATGGTATACAAATAAAGGTTAATTTATATATAATACAATATAATACACAAAAATGATTAAAATATATAAAGAAAAAGTTGATAAGTAAATATCAATTATAAAAGTGGGGAGACATTTTTAAACATGATGAAAATGTACAGTCTAAATTCTATACATCTTAAGCATACAAAGCTGCATTTTTTACATGCACATATTATATAATACAAGGGACGTTATTTACTTAGACTAAAAATATTAAAGATACAGGAAAATGAAAAAATCACAACTTACACAATTTTACTTATAAAAAAATTTGTCAAGCAATTTTAAACTGCAGAGATGTGTTATTTGTATTAAGTTCTCTTTGTCAGTAACATTTGCTCAAAAAGAACAAAATTGCATTTAAACCTTATCAGAAACTAGTCAGTTTAATATACTTCATTTTAGAATGATTACGATAGTTTTTAAAAAATTAAACACATAAGTTAATATATACATAATTAATGTAAAACCTGTTAGTATCGCCAGACCTTTCTCCATTTGATACAAAAAGAATTTTTTTCTCAATGTTTTTTTTTAATTGTGACATTTAAGTTGTTTTTCTAACCCTAAATACACGTTACCTATTGTGGATTTGCCCATTTTCCTGTATGATAATCTCCGCAAATGATTTCACTAAGAAATCCACCAATCATATTTGTGCCGTGTTCTTGTTCAATTAGTTTTATAATAAATATCCTTTTACCAAAATAATGACATCAAATTTTGATTTTTACATCTTCCATTCCAGACACACAAACACATATACAACAAATAAAATTAACAACAATAACTAGTCACTAAAATAGTACAAAACATTAATAGTAAAAATATATTACTAAAATATTTCTACTTATTACCACGTTACTCCGAATTACTTTTTCTTTATTAGGAAACACTGATGCCAAGCTTTATTATATAAAAATAAGTGTACTATTCTTAATGTATATATTCTGCTTTTCAAACAAATAACTACTCTGAAAACAGTTACTTGTGCCATGTTGGCAAAAAAATGAATAACCACATTTGTAGAAGCGTAGTTTTAATTATTTCCAATTTTTGAGATAGATTTCGAGTAAATATTAATTTAATTTTTCATATAAAGTGTTTATGTTTCAATACTTTAAAAACCAATGATAGTTGATTAATATTTAAATACCAACATTTTTTTTGGTCTATCAGGCCAATAAATAAGAAGGAAGAACAACTTAGTTTTAAAAACCATAGGCACAAATAACTTTTTTTCAATATAAGTATAATATATAGTTTTTACATAATGTAAAAATATAGTTATACAACTGTGTTAATCATATTTTATACACTATCTAATGTTGTTTTATTTTAAATCTCTTGATGACGCTACCAATATCTATTTATTAATGATTTTTTCTATATACAAATACATACTTACCCAAGTACTCCAAAACTAATACGGATTAATAAATTAATTAAAAATAATAAAACCCTAATTATATAAATAAAATTTTATTATCTTAAATATTCATGAAATATTTAGATAATAAATATTGGAATGTTTTTCCTTTTATAAAAATTATAATAAAAATATAATTTAAAAAAGTGAACTTTATCATCCTAGGAACTGAATACAAATTTTGTGATTACTTCTCTCTCTACAACACAAAACTTTTATTTAGTATTTATAGGACACAAAAAAAGTATATTTTTGACTAGATTTCCACTTTTGACTAAGATCTAAGGCCAATTAAGAGAATTTCTTTAGGTAAATTACAGAAATAGATCTATATAAAATAATGTCACAATAATAAATACTGCCATGGATTTGTGTCAATTTCATTTGTTCGCACCAGAGGATGGTAATGTCACAACAACACATCAAAACTTACTAGGTACTTGTGAGGGATCCTCAGTTATCATTTCAATTTAAGAATATAACTTAAATATTCTATTAATTATTCTTTAATTTTAATGCCATGCTAATAACGGGAAAGAAATATTTATAAGGGGAGAAAATTAGAAGTGACCTAATAGCTGAGAAATGTCAATTGGCAATTTCAAATCAAATACCATTCAAATTATGTTAGCAAGTGGATTTTTCAGAGTAACCGAACGTGAATGCTTATCTCGTATGTTTGCGGTTAAACAGTTCCGGTATTACTTGCTTGATAGAAAATTTAGTATGAAATGGTTATTGTCTGTGCATAAAATGCACAATCAATTACTCTGTGTGACATCATTTTATATGCACCCTATATACAATAAAGTACTATTAGTTCGTGACGTTTTGCCGTATTCATTAACATTTTAAAAATTATTACACTAAAATCATGAATATTACACCAGAGACAGGACCAAGGATAGGATAGAATTTTCAGATATCTCTTTGTGACATTATTTTATACAGGCTATAACAAATTCGCTTCTCACTACAGGGATATCTTAAACGGTAAGAGATACAGCATCGGTAAAATTAGGGCAAAGGATAAAAAAACCCAATGAAAAAGTCTTTTCTTTTTCGATCTCTTCAAATATCGCTAAGAAAAAAATAAAAAAAAAAAGTAAAATTTTACTTTTTTTCAAAAAATTTCATGAACAGCAAGAGATATTTTCGATTTCTTAATGGCATATTCCTGATCGCGAAATTCTGCAACTCTGCCCCCAATTTAACCGATGCTGTTATTTCTTACCGTTTTCGAGATCCCTGTCTTGAGAAACGAATTTGTTACAACCTGTACATGTCCTGTATAGAATGAAAAGTATTATTAACTTGCGTGATATTTTGCCATATTCATTGAGTAATTTACAAACTACTAATATTAATATTACATTTGAGAAGTGACCAGTGATGGCAATTTTTATAGGAAATAGGAAAAAAACAATTTAATTATGCAAATGGAAAAAAGAACCAATGTTTTGCGAAGTACAGGAAATTTATGGAAGACATGCATAGGCGTACTAAAAGGTAATAATAATACTTCACTGATCAGCTCTGGCAGTTAGTAATGTTAATGTACTTACAACTAATTAATATTTTTCATCCAGAATATATAAAATATAGTATAAAACTATAATAAAGCTACCACTTTTAGCTATTTAAAAATTTTACAATATTTAAGGCAGTCCTAAACTTGTGAATATCGATTAAAAAAATAACTGTTTTTAATATTTCAAATCTCGTTGCTTACAACAATATATTTCGTTAAAAAATAGACTATTTTTTTAATTGGGTGTACGTTTTACTTTGTTTTTTCATACATAGTCCTTAGTTATTTTTCTTTAAGATTTCTATTTAGAAATCTCTTAAAATTTCCTGGTATAGGATTGCCTAAAAAATACATCAATTAACAATTTAAAATAAAACAACACTCTTTGTAAATAGTTGCTAATCTAGCTACCTAGGAGTTCACAAATACACTCTTTCATCGCCGCCTCACCTTAAAACAAATTTTAAATATTGCTAATACGTTGCCACTGAGGGCGCAAAAATATTTGTACATCTTCCATACTTTCGCGATAGTAATTAAAAATATACAATATATCTATTCTCTGTACATTATATTATAATAAAATAAGAGCTAAACAACCTCTAGCATTTTTTGGTAAAAGGTCTAAATAATTTTGTTCTCCCTATTTTAAGTAGAGATTCGACTGGATTCTTTTTCAACATGCACTCGTTTTTAGTATATATATATATATATATATATATATATATATATATATATATATATATATATATATATATATATATATATAAAGAATAGCTCTAGTATTTGTGTGACTGGTAAAGCATGTTAAGCATAATAGCTTGGTTATGATGAAAAAAGATCGGGATGGTTAATATTTATCACTTTTTTTATTACAAGTAAAGTATCTGCGATAAAACAATATTTACACACAAAAGTATACTTTCCTGTTTGATTTAAGTTTGTACTGTGGGTAGAAGGTATGAATATGATTTTATAATCCATTTATAGAGATCAGTTCTTAGAAACGTCGTAGAAATATAATGAAATAACAAGAATGCAATAATCCAAATACAGTCATGGCAGCCATCACAGAGGTTACATAAACATATCAACAGTGAATATAATCAATGCTCTAAGCAGCAATGAGTATATTCCAATCAAAAAGACTTAGAGATTTAACAGTTAAAAAAAGCATTAAAAATATATATGCAAATATATAAATATTAACATGCAATTATTATTATTTTATTTCTTGAAGGTTTAGTGACCTACTATATATTACAACCTGGTGGGGATAGGTTGATTGATCTATTTACACCAAATTGTAATATCATTATTATTTTAGTATATAAGTTCAACTTTACATTAATACAAGTTTGATGGTTGATTGCATTCTTTTCCCACTCCAGTGGTTTCTATAAACAGATTTGTCTAAGGATGTTATACAAAATTGTTGATATAATTTCAAAAGTACAAAAATGAAAAAATCTGAATAGACAAGTTTCTTCCAAATACAACTATTAATATTTTGACTTATGGTGTTGATAAACGGTTACAATTACGAGTTAATTATTTCATTTAGAATACAATTGGATAAAAAGAGACCTTATCTAGGGTAACTGTCTAGGTAAAGTAGTTTTGAAAAGAGAATATCTTTGCAATTACAAAAGTGCGTTTCTCGTAATGGACTTACATTTTAAAATCTTTTAGGGCAATTGAATCGTTTATCTGAATTATAGAATAATAATATACCTATATGTTTTCCTTTAAATAAGTAACTATTTTGTATCACTTAATTTTATCTTCTTAGCATGTTGCTGAAGGTAAAACTATTTTACCCATAACCCTAAATTCTCCCGTAAGATCAGTAGAAACAACCTTAATTTCTACTGTCACAAACCTGAACTGAATCGTTTAAATAAAAACTTATCACAGATACCACTTCCTTAATTATCCTCAACCCGATCTTTCCGCACCTTCTTATCTCTATAAAATATATAACAGTAACAAAAGTCTATTGACTATCCAGTCTATTGTAAAACACAACACTTGCACTTGGGTTTCTTTTTTATTGTAACGTGTTCTACTTGGGATGCATCCCCGTCGGGTTTAACTGTCCCCTTTAGAATGTCCACGCTCCGGGAGAAGCTGTCTTGGCGTTGGCGTCATTTTTTGCAGTTCCATTTGCACTCTTTGGGGCAGCTGCCGAGTTGATTTGGGTCATCTTTTTGGGCGACTCCGTTATTGGCTCCCTGGATGTTATTCGAGATTTTGTGATCATTTTCGTCCAACGAGGGTAAAGGGGGCGCCTGGCCTGGAGTTGGAGTGATGGGTTTGCCTCCTTTTATAAGTTCTACTATCTCGTCGGCCTCTCGACTTAGGTCGCCTCCCGGCCGGAAAGGGTTGTCCCAACCGCTTTCGACACTGTAAAAAATAAAATATACATTAGTTCATACCTAGGCAACAGGAGAAGCTATAATTTCATTTATTGTGGTAGGTAAATGATTGGGAGGAATGGTTATATAAATGCATTAGGTACTATTCTCGATGCGAGTTTCGACAACTACGTTGATATCATCTGGAGATGATTTTCAACTTGGTTGACGAAACACGTGTCCAGTCGAGTACTGAGTATTGTGGTGTTTGTGTGAACTACTACTGTGTTAGTGTCATTACATTAAAGTTTATGACCCACTTGAGGATTAAAAAATTATATGGTTTACATTTACTATATTGTATGGGGAAATATGCAAGACCACATTACTCTAAATTCGTTTAATACAAAGATAACATAAAATACAAAAGTATACTTTCAGGCTGGGGCATCCTATACATATTAAAATTTAAAACAGTATATAAGAAGATAACTTTAATATCGATATCAGTTAGCAATTTCTTTTCAAATTTATTGTAATATTTTTTATTTTTGATATACGTATATGCGTAACTTCAATATTGAAATTTATTTTTATATTATAACTGAAAGTGACTAAACTATCTTATGATACTTAGTAATTTATTTTTGTACTGCAATTGCATATTTTTCATAAATGCATAATGTCTCTCTCACAATAGTCATCTTAAGATAATGTTAAAACTACACAAAACAGAGCAAGCCCCATTTTTATTAAAAATGGATGCATTTTTAATATAGAGAGAGAATAGCGCGCTGAGGCTTATTTAATGTAATGTAAAATTATCACGTGCTAACTTTCAGATAAAATTAAAGTTTAGTCTCAATTCATCTCAAGAAAATATTATTATCGTTCGTTTCAAAAACATTAAATTTTTCAAAAAATAATTCTATAGTACAGTGATGTGGGCTGTAATCATAGATAGGGCTGCACTAAATGTTTCTTAAAATGCATTTTTTGCCAAATTGGGTAATGTTATTAAAAGGATACCAATAATTATACACTATTATATGTAAATGGTTCTAAGTATAGCAACTACTTTAAAATAAATAATGTAGTGAATTACTGTAATAAAAACATTTAAAAATACGTCTCGTTTTTTACATTCGTGAGAGATAATGTTGTTGTAAAAACATCGAAATAAGCTATAAATAAAAATTTAATGTCAAGGCTATTGTAATGTGCAGAATAACAATAACAAATATGAAAATGTATTATAATCTGTTGGTAAAAGATTCTCTAGATTCTCTAATCGATTTCGTGGTTCGAAAATGTATTACGCAAACTATTTTTTTGGTCATCTTATAAATTTGTACGCCTCATCTTTTGATTTTTGCATAATATCTTCTATAAACAATAGTTTTTGACATATTCTAACCAAACCTGTTTTGTGGAAAATATTGTGAAAGTCAACATCTTCTTTGATACCTATTGCAGTCGCAGCACAATCCACTGAACATAATTCCGAATAATTAGGATTATGAGTTATCCACCACACTGAAAGATGGTGATTGCGCATAGCTAAAAATATTTTTGGATTGCATTAACAATTTAAGTTGGTACTTTTTATTGGTAATTTAACACTGAGTGTGGATTGGCCATATAACAAAAAAAAACTGTTTACTTCCATAGTATGCTTAAAAATGCGGCGTTATATTATGCTACGATTTAGGAATCAATAATAATTATTCATCGCATCTCCGTTCTTCTATGATAGGTCTGGTAGGTTCCATATTTAAGTGAATCACGCACTGTGTTAAAAGTAAACAAACTCTTTCCCTGGCCCCGATGTCGGATATCGCCCAGTTCATTTTTAAGTGCCTTCACGTGCAGTGTTAGTGAAAAGAAATTAATTATGTCGAGTTTGCAAAAGAGGCAAGCTCTGGAAGAGTTAAAACGAATGACAAGGAAGTTTGCCAACCTAGAAAGAGAAATTAAATACAATTATCGTCATCAGGAAGCTCACAAGGTACATGTTATTATTCCTTCGTTTCTTATCTATAAGATAATGAATAGGGTGTGGTTGGGGTTGTTTAGACTACATTACCCACAAACACCTATGTATTTGTCTTTGTGAAAAGGACAAACCTTTATATACTTGATATACTGCGTGTAGTTGTTTTCACTACGTTACCCGCAAAACACTGGTTTGTTTTTGCAAAATGTAAGGGTGAGCGAGCAATAATTAATTAATATTATCCAAAAGAAAAATATATATTAACACTCGTTACAACATATCTTTACAAGGTTCTCAATCTGAATTCTGAATGTCCTTTGTGTGTGTAAGAATGTCTATGCCTGCCTAATATTCTCGGTCACGGACTCAGCCGCCGAAGAGTATAAACAATAAACACTCATAAATTGTATTAATATTATACTAGGAATAATGCCGACCGGCGTCTCTATACATCGGGCTTATAATATTTCTTACAAAAAATGATAAATTTTATATACTTGGTATACAGGGTGTAGTTGTTTTGACTACAGTACCCGCAAACACTTGTTTGTTTTTTTTTGTTTACAGTATATAACTGGAATAACTAATACTGATATACAGGGTGTAGTTGTTTTGACTACATTACCCGCAAACACTTGTTTGCTTTTGTGAAGAGGATACATGATATATACTTGATATACTGGGTGTAGTTGTTTTGACTACATTACCCGCAAACACTTGTTTGCTTTTGTGAAGAGGATACATGATATATACTTGATATACTGGGTGTAGTTGTTTTGACTACATTACCCGCAAACACTTGTTTGCTTTTGTGAAGAGGATACATGATATATACTTGATATACTGGGTGTAGTTGTTTTGACTACATTACCCGCCAACACGTTTGCTTTTTTGCATAAAAGGAAAAATTTTATATTCTTGATATATAGGGTGTAGTTGTTTTGACTACATTACCCGAAAACACTTGTTTGCTTTTTTCCTTACTGTACATAACTGGAATAACTATTCTTAACTGGTGTCATCTTCAGAATCCAGTCAGAATTCTGAAAGTTCAGGGGAAAAAGAAGTAAATCAGAAAAATACGCCTGAAAGAGACACCACAGATATGAAGACGCAACAGAAGGCAGTCGCCACTAACTCATCTCATAGAACTATTGGGTAAAAACCCCAGCGAAGAGATTAAAAAAGAGCCAGCCATTCATGAAGAGATATTAGTGCGCTGGTCTACCTACTTAAAACAGGGCATTACACTTGGCCGTAAGGAATTGGTAACCAAATACCGTGTATGTATATATATGTATATTTTTTGCAATTTACAAGATCAGTTGGGCACGGGACTAGAAGTTATAATCACCCAGGAACTAAATAATTCTGGTGAGAATACTAAAAATGAAATAATTCCCAAATTATCTGACGCCCCATAACTTTTTGTTTTTGAGTGTGAGCCATGCATTATCGGTTAAGAGAAAATGGGAGGTAAATCCCTTAATCAATGAGGACAGCCGATTAGCAGTTCAGCAGACCTCATTTGGCGAGTATTTGTTTGGATCGGAGTTCCTTGAAAAAGTGTATTCTAGCAAGTCAGTGAAAAAGGCAGGTGATATCCTTACGAATATTTTTAAAAAAGGGTACAATTTAAATCCTGGAATGTTCGGCACACAGAACTTAAACTTCAAGCGCCTCTCCTACAAAGCCAGGCAGAAAAAATGGAAGGAAGGTGGACAGGAGGGAAGCAGGTAGAGGTACCTAATAAAATTACAGGGACATTAGGACAATTCTTAAGTGAATGGTTAAACATTGTTAGCAATCAGAAAGTTTTGGATTGGGTTAAGGTTATAAAAAATACCTTCCATATAAAACCGAAACAAAAACATCTTCCACATAAGAATATACCACTATATGATATTAAATATTCTTTTAAATAAGGGAGCCATCTCAGAATGTAGCCCTGTAGGAAATCAATTTTATCATCTTATTTCCCCATTAAAAAGCCAATGGGAAAAATAGGTTTATTTTAAATTTAAAAAAAAAAAAAACTTAATTCAGTTATACCTGTAAGCCATTTCAAACTTGAAGATTATCGAATTGTTCTTACCTTTCTCTCGAGAGACGTTATATGGCAAAATTACATTTACAATATGTATATTTCTTGTTGCCTATTGATAAAAAATATAGGAATTATTTGAGGTTTAAATTTGCCAATAAATTATACGAGTTCAGTTGCTTACCTTTCGGGTTATACAGTCCCGTATATTTTCACAAGGTTAATGAAAGAAGTCGTTAGGTATTTTCGACTTTTAGGATTTAAATTAGTGATATTTTAGGTGATATATTACTTGTTGCAGATACCTATGAATAATGTTTTAAAATATTAATATTTCAACTGATCCTTTAAGCTCGCTTGGGCTAGTAGTAAGCTATAAAAAGGGTACACCTTTGGCTGTAAGGAAAATCAGTATTTAGGATATCTTTTCAATTCACATAATATGACAATTCAAATGCCAAAAAAAAAAAAAAAAAAAAAAAAATTGAAACAATAATTAAATTAGTGCACAGATTGAAAAATAAAACATCAATAAAAATTAGAACATTTGCTTCCTTTGTTGGGAAATTAGTATCTGTTTTCTCTAGCTATAAATTATGGGTGAATTTACACCAAACCATTTGAAATTGTTAAATTAAGGAATCTTAATAAGGCAATATGAATTTTAATCGAAAAATGATCATACTTCTTAGCCTAAACATAGAATTTGATTGGTGGTTAAACAATATAAATGAAAAAGGGAAAATATTAAAAAAAAAAAAATATATATATATATTTTTGTTTTTGCATCATATTAATACAAAGGATAATAGAGAAGAAGATTTTCTGTCAAGAATTACTTCAACAGACACGGAATTTCAGCTAAACCCTAAGTTGTTTGCTCAGATAGTTGAACGATTTGGTTCACCTAATATTGATCTCTGCAACATGACTTAATACCAAATGTAACAATTACATTTCTTGGAGGCCAGATCCAAATTCCTTGTTTGTTGATGCTGTTACTATTAACTGGAAAAAACCTTAGGTTTTATGCTTTTCCACCATTTTCATTAATTCATAGAATACTGGAAAAGATTAAATTGGACAAAAGCCACGGGTATTTTAATAGTTCTAAATGGACCATCAACGCTCTGGTTTACAGTATTTTATGAAATGTTAATATAAGAACCAATAATTTTTCCCCCTACTGATTATATGATAATCTCTCCTTGCGGGGGAGAGGCATCCGCTACGCAGGTCGTTCTCCCTGGTGGGGGGAGATTGGCTGGGAATCATTTAAGAAAAGAGGACTTCCAGAACCGTTTACTCCCTTAATGATAGGCTCTATTTCAAAAAAAAAAAAAAAAAAAAAAAAAAAAAAAAAAAAAAAAAAAAAAAAAAAAAAAAAAAAAAACACCGAGCAATACTCTATTTGTTATAAGAAATGGTGGGGGTTTCTTGTATACAAAATAATCATATTCCTTATCAATACAAAATCTATACTAAAATTCCTCTAAAACAGCTTGAATGAAGGACTTTCTTATTCATCTGTTACTACTTTAAAAGATTTGAGTCATAAACTTGTCATATTATTGGCTCTTACATCTGCGAGCAGAGTTCAAACAATATCAAAGATATCATTAAACAACATAATTCAAAAAACCAGACAGGGTCGAAATAAAAATTTCAAGCAAAATTAAAACCTCGGGAAAATTACAACCGTTCCTAGTATTCCCATTCTTTAAAGGAAAACCAGGTTCATATATAGCTACCACTTTAATCTATTATATAAATATTAAAATAATATAAGAATAATAACACATTGATTATAACGCATAAAAAGTCATACCACTCTGCTTCCTCTCAAAGCAATAGTCAATGGATAAAAGAGGTCCTTCAGAAAAGTGGAATAGACACCCAACTATTTACAAGCCATAGTGTAGACATGCTGCAACGTCAGCGGCTTCCAGAGCAGGCATAAATATAGATCTCATACGCAACACAGCAGGATGGACAAAAGATTCATCAGTTTTTTACAAACTTTTATAACCGCCCTTTGGTGGGTACTGCTAATGATTTTGCAGATTGCATAATTAGAGGCCAATTAAATATTATATGTGTGTTTGTATACACAGTTTTACACAACATATATTTAAAAATATTTTTTATGTACAGGCATGTATGTCTATATTATTGTATAATCTCTATTATCGTAATTTTCTAATTTTTTATAAAAATTATACACTGCATTAATCGCACAGACAGTTGTCTCTTTAAACATCTACCAGACCTATCATAGAAGAACGGAGATGCGATGAATAATTGTAAGATTGGTCGACTTACCTGTAAGGAAGATCAATCTTAATTATTCGAGCATCGGAGTTCTTCTATGATAGAGCCCTCCCACCACTTTTTTATACCCCGGGTGCGATTAGTTCAGTCACAAATGAACTGGGCGATATCCGACATCGGGGCCAGGGAAAGAGTTTGTTTACTTTTAACACAGTGCGTGATTCACTTAAATATGGAACCTACCAGACCTATCATAGAAGAACTCCGATGCTCGAATAATTAAGATTGATCTTCCTTACAGGTAAGTCGACCAATCTTACAATTTTAATCTGCTTTATACAAAGCACGTTTAAAGTAACATATATATGGTTTTAGAACATTGACCCACACCCCATATTATGTATATTAAATACGCCGTCTATGAATAATTCATTAAATTTGTAACCTAATCCACATAATTCGAAACCAATCCCCTATTCGACGTAAATGCTGACCCAAAAACGTACCTGTCATCGTGATCCTTAGGCACCTTGACTACGTAATACAATACTCCTCCATGGGTCGTCATAGTGGGCATAGTATGGTATTTAAATTTGTATAAACTCTACCAACATGCTTTTCTAACTAATTAAAATCTTGTCTCTAGAGTCCTTTATCACAGTCCGGGTTATAATCACTAAATTATTAAATTTAATTAAACATCACACGGTCGTCGTTTTGATTTAATATTTATTATAACGTTTCGTTTTAATATATTCATAAAAGCACTTATTTGTTATATTTAAATCAGGCAGTTTTAAGCAGATTTACGTTGGGTACATTAGTATAGTAACTTCATTCGGTTCAGTGTCTAATATGTTTGTTGTACGATATGGTCCCGTTTATGCACTTGATTTTAATGAGAATTGGCATTTCCTGAATTGAAAGAGACGGAGATTAGTATAAGCTGGGCAAAACAATATGTGTTCTGCGAAATAATACATACAGGGTATCCGGAAATAACATCGGAAGTTTTGGGGGTGAATTCCTCATTTAAACATAACAATAAGAGATCAAGTCAACAGGTGTCCGAAAATGCTTCCTAAGGGAGCAGTTTGAAGATGGCACCCACAATTTGGTTTTCACTTTTTTATTTTAAAAACTGCTTTGAGCAAAACGATGAAATTTGGTACAAGGGGTACATTTTTCATGAGGAATCTAATGGTTTCATCAAAAAGGGCCGTAAAAGACTATGGGCGTGGGAACCGGGGGGAGTTGTCTTAAAGCTAGTCTTATTTATTTTTGTCTCAAATTTTTCCGGCATAAGTTATCACTGGTCCTGGAGTATATTTTAATTTAAATATCGTGGTTTTATCCTTATCATTAATATTATATGTGCGTACCTTCAGAAATGTGTTTAGAACATTGAGAAATTCTTCGTAATCTTTATAGCTCATAGAATTTTGGAGACATAAATATTCTTTTTCATTTTCCTGAAGATATTGAAAAAAAATGACCATGACAAATAGATAAAGGTTTTGAACAATATTCTGAACAACCCGAAAATTTAGTAGGCATCTGACTGCAAGCGAGGGTACATTAATCTTACGGTTATAAGTTTATAACCTAACCTGTCCGGGAATCTTGTTCAGATTTCTGTAACGAATAGCTTTGATAAAACCAATCTCAGACATTTTGATGGTGTAAATTGTTTTCTTGGAATAGCTGAAATCAATTTTTTACACAAGCTTTCATCCCTCGGAAAGAACATACGCACTTTCGGCTCATTCACATAATTTTCTTTACAATCCGGCACACTGCATTTACGGTATGTTTACGAACTTCTACACTGACAATTTAATTAAAAAACAACAATTATAGCGTGAAAACTTTCGGGAAAAACAGATAATAAGCTAGGATATACCTAATCCATATATAACACATACACATACACTCTTGTACTAAAAACGTGAAACTGCGTGGTAGATTTTTTTTTTAATGGCATTGGGATAAAATCCATACAGCCAGGCGCAAGTTACTATATGTATACTATTTAACAAAGTTAGAAGGATTCTAAAACGAATTACTCCACACTCTGCATACACTACCAACTATGAACCTAATCCTAACCACAATTTATTACTTTTTTTTTTGAAAAAGAAAAGAAAAGACCAAAAGAAGGACATATGCACATTCTTCTCGCCCAGGAGTCTTTCAGGGCCTTTTATTGTCAGACAAACTAGCTTAGACTGCGGTAAGTAAAGAATGGGTAACCAAACAAAGGGAAGACGTAGTAGGATACGATGTGTGGTAGATTTTCGAATGGTTGACCTAGCGGGTGTGACGTAAGCAGGTGCGTTCGAATTAGCACTGAGGCCTGGTTTTTAGGTGGTAATGCAACTGCCTGCGCCCAAACTATTTCAAACATCCATCGCAGTCTGAGATAAACTGGTACTGTAAAGCCAAGAAAACAGGACTGCGGAGTACAAAGGACGACTCGGACAACTGATGTTGAAGAGAGAATCTTACAAAGGGTGGCCAATAATTCCAAATTCAGTGTTCAGAGATTAGTTGCTCAAGAAGGTATTCTAAAAGGTATTGTGTGGGAAGTTTTTTATGGGCAGAGGGTGTAAGATTATCAGCCTAGGGTAGATTTTTGTCGGTGGTTGGAAGAAAATGCCGCATAAGCCTGATTACTAATACTGTTCACTATTGAAGCAAGCTTCAATCGAGATGGAATTGTGAACAACCAAATGTGGTCCAAAGAAAACCCTGATGGCTTCTTTGAATTACGCTACCAGGACAAATTTTCAATTAACTTTTGGGCGGCTGTGATTATTTAACTGGGCTTTATATTCTTCCGAATCACCTAAATAGAACCAACTACTTAAATTTTCTCCAAAATGAGCTAAATGGATTGCTAAATGTTGTATCCTACCAGGCACCAGCAGCGATGGGGTTAATGCATGATGGAGCTTCACCACATTTTAGGGCAGACGTAAGGTGACATTTGAATGATGTCTTCCCCTAAAAGGCAATGTCGAAAAGTCGAAAAAGTTGGAGACAAACATATGAAAAACTTTGAGGTAACCTTCTTCAGGGTCGCATGCCCGTGGTCCTCTATGAATTTTTTGACAAAACCATTAGATTCTTCATGAAAAATATACACATTTTACCAAATTTTGGGCGCCTTCTTCAATTAAGGAAGTATTTTCGGACAACTGTTGATTTATACTTTTATTGTTACTCTTGAGTGACGAATTCACCCTCAAAAATTCTGTAGTTATTCCTGGACGCTCTGTATACACGGATGTAGAGCACATTTTTGATGCAGATATTTGTGAAGCAATAGAAATATATCGTGTTAACAACAAAAAAAATTGTTTCACTTCAATTGGGGTGTATTCACCAATTCACGAAAATCAAATATATGCAAAACTCAGGGAAGCTACAAAATTCACGTGTGATGACAGGAATGGAATACACATTATGAATAAAAGTGTCAACTGAAATCAATCGAGATTTTCGCTACACTTAAATTTGTTGGTACCTAAGGTAAATCCCTGAGTTTTCCATTAGTTTGATTTTCGCAAATTACTTCTTCGGTAGAACAAAAAGGGTATCTGTTAATTTTGTTTAACCACTCTGTAATATACATAATTCAAACAAAAATAATAATAAGAAATTCATGTTTACTTAACAAAAATATTTTTAAATTATAAATTTTATTTGACCCAAATCAGTCGAGTTAGATAATAAAATAATAATAAAAACAACTCAGATTTTACATTATTTTACAGTTCTACATCGCTCATAAATATGTTATAGGCGAGCAAATAAAATTCAACATACGTACATAGGATACACTATTTTTACTCTGGCCAATCAATAACTTTAGTTAATAATTTAGAACTTGCGTATGCCATCGATTTTACTACACGGCTTTTAGTTTTGAATGTCTGGCAATGTTATTTTTAAGTTTGTAATGGTTCTATCAATCATAAAAGATTTTAATTATTCGATTCATTTACGAAAACTTGTGGCACAGCGACTAAATCTGTGTCAAAATATACATCGAATTTATCCCATACTTTTCCCACCATAGATAATTTTAACATGCACTTTAAGAGAAGTGAACTGTTAGGGGAAAGAAATGCTTTTTAAATTGTTATGTAACATTTACTTTTTTTACCACCGCTTCCAGCAATGTATAATACGTGATGTACGTTGCTTACTTCCTGATTTTAAACTGGAACTATCCTGCTACCAAATTTGGAAGGGAATTTCCGGTCATATACACAACTGTATGTATTAACAGTAGTCTATATTAATAGATTATTATCGGAACATTTTAATTAATGAATAATTACTAGTCATAAGGAACTAGAAGTAAGTGAGGTTCAAACTTCTGACGATCTAAGTATAGAGACATGTTTCATACGAGTATAATAATTACACCGGCACACAAAAAAAAGTTGTTTGTACATTTGACGCCACCTACCTCCCGACATGTGTTTCGACCCGCTGAATCCGAATTTGAAGTCAGTTTGGACCGTACACCCTCAAATATCGAGTAAATTGAAAAACCGTAAAAAAATAGAGAAAATTGGGTGTTTCGGTAATAAAAAAAATTTTGTGGATCTAAACCAAGCCTAATTTTTATGTATTTCGATCCGCTGAATACGAATCTAATGTATATTTAGACCATAAGCCGTTTTAAATCTAAGTAAATTGTAAAAAACCCTCGAAAATTGCTAAAAATGGCAAAAAATTGTGATTATGTTGATGAAAAAAAATTTTGTAGACCCGGACCGAAGAGGATTTTTATGTAATTTGGTCTGCTGAATCCGAATCTGAAATATATTTGGCCCATTAATCCCTCAAAATTTCAAAAAATCGCAAAAAACCGATAAAATAGCAAAAAATTGCAGTTGAAAAAATTGAAAAAAAATCTATGAAACACGATTAAATACGTTTCTTGTATTTTTTTATGCATAAAATACAAGTTTAGAATCTGAAAATGCGAAAAATTGTAAAATCTATAAAAAATGACGTATAAACAGAATGAAAATTTTTTTCAACATAATCACAATTTTTTGCCATTTTTAGCAATTTTCGAGGGTTTTTTACAATTTACTTAGATTTAAAACGGCTTATGGTCTAAATATACTTTAGATTTGTATTCAGCGGATCGAAGTACATAAAAATTAGGCTTGGTTTAGATCCACAAAATTTTTTTTATTACCGAAACACCCAATTTTCGCTATTTGTTACGGTTTTTCAATTTACTCGATATTTGAGGGTGCACGATCCAAACTGACTTCAAATTCGGATTCAGCGGGTCGAAACACATGTCGGGAGGTAGGTGGCGTCAAATGTACAAACAACTTTTTTTTTTGTGTGTGCCGGTGTTATTATTGTAACAAGCATGTGACAAAGTTTGCTATCTTCCATCAAGGAATGCATGTTTCGCCGAGCATATTTTTAATTAAATATTACAAAAATTATCATTTTAATTTAGATTTTTTATCAGATGAGATAAAAGCTAATTAATCAGAACGTTGTATTTTAATTGCATAGAACCTGTTAAATGCTTTTTAAATGTTTTAAGTATATTATCAAAGACTAAGTCTTGATATTATTGTACACAAGTTAGTCATAATAATTGCACTTGTGCATTAGCGTTTGCGATATTTAATTCGGCAGTTAAGTAAGTAGGTACATTTTTGGTAAACAAAAAGTAGAAACAAGCACTGGCGGTTCTTCCATAGGGTCATTTGGTCAATGACCTCCCACATACAAATAAAAAATTAGAGCTATTCATTTTCTGAAGTTTAAAAATATATGATATATATATATTTTTAATATTTGTAAAACATATATTAAAGTTTCTAGTTCATTCTATGCACAATACTATTCAAATATCTAGATCATTACATTATTCATTTATAGAATTTAAAAAATCTTGGGTCAATCCACAACGTGTCCTCAAAGCTAGCTACGGACAGAATTTACAACGAAGTAAAGTGAAATAGACTTATGCGCAAATCGTCAGAAAGCAAAAGAAACAGAAAACACTGGCGGGGACAATGTCCCTAACGACCCTGACACGGTAACGCACGAAGTTTAGTAGAGCAGTCGCCACTCGCCAGGCAGCAGTCTTAATGCTGACGACGTACGCGTTGGTCGGTAAATTCTGTCGCGTTGTTTTTAATGTTTTTATTTGTGAACATTTTATTAGTAAATCTCTACTTGTCGTGAAATTAAATAAAACAGTGTTTTTGGTGTTTACTATTAAATATGAGTGTTATACAAAATATATTAAAATTGAAAGATGGACATAAGTTGGGTTATGAAGACCGAGTGAAATTCAAAGGTGGTAGCCGTCCAAAACCTATGACGATAAAGCAAACATCTCTTGATAAGAAAAAAATAAGTTAATAGGTATTTCTAATTAAAAAAAGTTATCCTTCAGAAAATCTTATTCATTGTTAAGCTCAGGTATTTCACGCAGATCGATTTAGAGATTATAAAAAAAGCTTTCCTCAAGATATGTTTAAATTAGTTAACACGGAGTATCCAGTCATAAATCATTTGAAACTTAAAACTGAATTAGAAGTATTATATAGCCGAGAAGATTTTTTCCAATAGTCAAGGTGCAGTTGCTTTGTTACAGCTTTTTATTAACAATAATTTGTGCAATACTTTTTCTGAAATTGTCAAATTGTTAAAAATCTTGTGAACGTTGTTTTTCCACCTTGAAAAGAATAAAGACATTTTTAAGAAATACCATGGGTCAGGGAAAGGTTATCTTCTTTAGCTAAGCTTACCATAGAAAGGGCATTAATAAAGAAGATAAAAGACTTTAATGAAAAAGTAATTGACCACTTTGCATCTCAAAAAGACCGGAGGATCGACTTGGAATTTAAATCACTGTAAAAGGTAGGTAATACAGTAAACTTTTCTAATTGACCTCCCTATCTCTTGACCCACGAACCGCCACTGTATCTAATATACTAGTTGTCCGTTTCATACAATTAAACATAGATGCATCGTTTTGTTTTTTTATTTTGCAATGTGAAGGTAAATGTATAATGGCTTTATAATTAGAAAGAATTTAGAGGTTGACACAATGTCAATGTTAAAGCGGTTGCATTGTTTGGTCTGTTACAAATGACAAAATCTCGGTCAATTTTCCGCATGGTAAATAATTAAAATTTATCATTCGTCAGTTAAATTAGATAATTAGAATAATTAGCTTACGTAAAATGGACCTATTTTAGTACGAAACAAAATAACTGCACCCAAATCATTTCGTACTTTGAATCTTTTAATTAAAATGATGTGATGTGATCTAATTCTGTTCTCTTGTAAACTATCACATTTCCCTGTCGGTACACTTTTACTAGTAGCAGTAGTGTAATGGTTATTTATAATTTATAAATGTAAGATATAAATAAAAATACTTAAATGCCTCAACTACTCAACTTAGTATTTAATCTTGAGATAGAAATAAAAATATACTCTGCAACACACAACACAGATTAACAGTCACCAATAGTATTTAGGCTTTGAGTTCATGCTGTTTATCATTTGGAACAGTGTAATGAACCAAAAAATATTCAATGACCACATTTAAGATTCCACAGGAAAAACCACCCGAGCGTTTATTTATAGACACACATTTTTTATTCCACTGCTAATGCCAATAAATAATGGTTTATTGTTTGCCAGAATGGTAACAGAAAATGATCAAATAAGTTATTTTTAAATAAAACTAATTAATGTAAAATTTTTGACAACAAAATATTAAAAATAAATACCAGAGAAGATAATTCTGCATAACATTCTATTTTCGTTGGTATATTACTCGACTGAATTAATTTGCGAAAATGTGCCCAGAAAATGATATTTGTGTTACGGGTGCCGTTTAAAATAAAAAGTCGATCGCCTCTGGTGGAAACGGAAGTGAGGGCAAACTATATAATACGCCAAGGAATGAAAGAGGTGAGTATGAGCATGCCTACACAAAGAGCACCCAATTGCAGGAGTGTTTTTTACAGAAACTGTTATAAAGGAGCTAATCCAAAACATATACGAGAAACCAGACTGAAAAGCTTTCGACTAGATCTATCGTTTGTTACAGGAAAAAATATATAAATTGGGCATAAGAGGCAATCGAAATTAATGGATTATACCATCTCTTACCGTGTAGCTGCACATGACGTCAAGTGTTTCAAGGTGGTTGCCTGGAGGATAAACAAATAACAAATCATAACCTCATTTTAGTTCCTTATAATATAAAAATACCAATGTCCTTATTATAATAACTTTCAGTTTATATCTCCTAACATTGTTAATTAAAATACTAAGTTTTTATACGGTGCGTGGATTGTGGCAGTAATGTGGCAAGAGACAGTGTCAGTTTTTATAGAATTCCATCAGCCAAAACAAAAATTTTCTTACACAGCAAACACTGGAATACGTTCACAATAAAATATTACAACTAGTCACAAAACTATACATGCGATTAAATATCATTTTTCTACAACCGAGCGAAAAGTGCAACTTTGCGCTTCCAAAAGAAAGCGCGAAGTTACACTTTTCCGAGGAGCGAGAGTTTTTTTGCTTTGTCGCGAGGGTAAACGAATAGTTTTGGACATAGGAGGCCTGTTGCCGCTGCTGTTAGCAAAATAAACAAATAATTATTTGATGTGCCAAAACGTTCTTAAAACCGCTATTGTGTCAAATAAATTTATTCTTATAATTATCAGATAATGGAAAGTTTTGAAAAGTATAATTTATGTGATACTTGTAAAAAATTGTGCCATGTTCAAATACGCCATTCCAGTTTAATATACTTAACTGCCCTAATTGAAAACTGCGACCAAGACATGTCAATTAATGGTTTGTTAAAGAAGATTCAAAGAAGTCTACTACAAATGTCGACCAAATATAATTATTTTTCCAGAAAAAGACTGAATACAATCATTTCAAAGTATTACATATATGTCATCAAACACAGACATTTCATACCCTTTAATTCTTCGCCTTGCTTTTCACCACTAAAGAAGGAGGAAGTGTTAGAAGAATTCCAAAAACATTTAGATTTTGTTATACATAGATATAAATCATAAGATGACAGTATTTAAATAAATAACTAATAGGTACTAAAGCAATTTTTTATTTTATTTTGCAGTAAATATCATTTTAACAAACATTTCTACAAAAACATGTGTAGCGCAAATTGATGCTCACATTTTGAAATCTGAACCGTCAAATTTGAGGTTTTCAATAATTATTAATTTTTACCAAACATTTTTATAGAAACACCGGTTGTAGAAAAAATCCTGTGTGTAATTCGAGCGCAAAGTAACGTTGCCGCTCTCGCTCAGAGCGACAATATATCACTTTGCGCTCTTAATACACAAATAGCTATTGAGGTTATGGCTTCTGCTTTGTTTTACCTCCAAGCAAGTTAGCCATGCCCATAAGGTCATGTGCTGCAGATGCTCTATTGGTAGAAAAATTACAGGGGAAATAGAAAGTTCTCTCAGACGAAGAGATAAACATATAGGAAATCCTCAAGGCTGTGTGCTAGGTATTTTGATATTCGTGTTGTGTCAATACCTTATCATGTTAACGTCTACATGTATGCTGAAGACACATAATTTTATTGTTATCGGAAATACACCTGAAGAATTGGAAAGAAATGAAAAGGTCCTTTGGTCTTGCTTAGAGACACCGAGACATGAGTGGTGGTAAGAACGTACCCAATAGGATGAGGCATGGAATCAAATAATGTTTGGTGATGAATTTCGATTCAGTTTTGTATAAAAAAAAGCTTTAATACCTTTTTTATTTCAATAATATACAAGGGAGTGTCCCAAAACGAATGAGACTTAGGGTGGACGGTTAGTTTCAAAACTGTCATTTGTAACGGCCAAACACTCAGTACTGTCCTCGGGGATACCTCAGAGTTCCATCCTGGATCCCCTTTTGGTCATTTTATTCAATAATGATATGGTGAGTGACTTGGATGTTTAAATCTTACTGTATGTTGATGATGCAAAGATCTTTACCAGCATAAAATCAGCAGCTGATTGTAAAAAGTTACAAAATCACCCTTTTTTACAATTAAAAAATGGTGTGATGCAAACAACTTTCCACTTACGCAGAGAAATGTAATGTTATGTTGTATAACAGAAAAAAAAATCCAATCTTATATGAATATAAATTGGCTGACCCGTCCCGAATTTATCAAAGACCTCGGTGTCACATTTGATGACAAATTAATATTTAAAACGTACAAATCGTACAGTCTTCGTATACAAATTTGGGTTTTGTTATAAACACTAAAGGTTTTACATACATTTTCCTGCCTTTTAACACCTTCGTGAGGTCAAAATTGGAATATGCATCTCTAATCTGGAATCCCGGTTATTTAGTCTATGTAGATTCGCCAGAAAATATTTTAAGACGTTTTTTAAAATTTATATCGTATATACGAGTAGTGGATGGAGTTTACCCTGAAATAGTTCTCGTTTTTTTTTGCTGTAGAAAGTTTTAAAATACATAGAAATAAACAAGCATTGTTGTTTTTATTTAAATTAATACATAATATGGTAATTGATCTCCTTCTATTAGAATAACTAACTTTTTCTCAACCACCTATTTAGTCTATACATGACAACACTTTCTATCTTGCCACAGCTAGGACAAATCTCTTACAATTGTATCACTTTTATTTTATTTGTAATACCTATAACTACCTGCAAGTCAGATTTGATATATTTTATACAAATATAAAAACCATAGAAAATGTAAAATTGTAAATGGTTATAATCATTTGTCATTTTTTGTACTTAATTTTAAATATATATAATTTTTACTGTTTGTCACCACATGGAGAAAGGTAGAAACATTACTTTCTAACTTTATTTTAATTGACTGTTCTTTTTGTTTTACTCAATATTAACACTGACGTAGTTTTCCACGAAACATCAAAACACTATATACTGTTCTCGAAGCGCGATTCGCCAACCAAGTCGGCATCATCTAGAAATGATTAAAACTAAACTTATACTAACAATCTACCCTATTTATACCTAAACTATTGTCACGGTTCGCCGTCACGGTTCGGTGAACCGTGACCCGAACCGTGACCCACTACCAATAAAGCCGGCTATTTGGGATAGGCCCTCTGTCATTATTCATACTATTTTTACACTTTATGATTTCTAAGCTTTCAAATGCATCCAGCTGTCTAGTATTTAAATTGCCAATATCTATTTTATGGTTGTTCTCAAACGCATGTTGAGTACACTAGACTTATCTGTTCTACCATATTTGAGATGGACCATATGCTCTTTGAATCTAGTTTAAATTGTTCGTCTAGTCTGCCCAACATATTTTTGATTACAATCCTTACAGCTAATTTCGTAAATCCCCGACATTTCCTTTGTTTCAATTTTGTCTTTGGATTGCCTAAAAGTTGTTGTAGTATGTTTCCCGATGAATGAACCACTGTCATACCTACATCTTTAAAAATCTTACCAATACCACGGGTGAATCGAAGATCGAATGGAATCGATACAAATTTCGGATTTTCTCTTTCATTTTGAAAGGTCCAGGAATTTCGAAGCGAGCAGAAATCAAATATCGACAAATATTGTCACTAAATAAAAAGTCAAAATCTACAAAAGAGAGAATAAATTATCAAACGGTTATGTAAAAAAGATTGTTTTTATTTAAAAGCTGATAAGGGCAATAAGGTTGTTATTTTAGATAAAGAGGACTATTATGAAAGGGTAGACAATCTGGTTAGTAATGGTCCTTATAAAACACTTTCTAGAAATCCATTACCAAAAATGGTTACTGAAGTAAAAAATGTAATTAAATCCTGCAACAACCTTATTACTCCAGCTTTAAATAGGAAGTTACATGTATCTAACCCAAGTGTATCTAGATTGCACTCGCTTGCCTAAGATACATAAACCAGGAAAGTCGGTACGTCCTATTGTTTCAGCAACCGAATCGTCGACTTACCACCTATCAAAATGGTTAACAGAAGAATTCGAAAATTTACCTATTGCACCACCTAGTTTCTCTGTTATTAATTCCAACGATTTCATTAATAAGGTGAAAAATATTCAGTTACAAGAAGGTGAAATTTTGATCTCCTTTGACGTTTGTTCATTGTTTCCAATTGTTCCGATACCACAGACCTTGGACTACCTTAAGGATCTACTCGAATTAAACAATCTCAGTCAAGATGTAGTTAAAGAATATCTTAAACTCACTAAACTTTGCATGAAACAAAATTGTTTTCGATTCAACGATAATTTCTTCGAACAACATGAAGGAACAGCAATGGGTAACTCTTTGTCACCATTCATTTCCAGTCTCGTCATGAACAGATTCGAGACGGAAGCAAAAGAAGAATTCGAGTATTTCCCCAGGGTTTGGCTTAGGTATGTGGATGATATTTTTGCAGTGTTCGATACAAAAGTCGCTGATATTGATAATTTTGTATATAAATTAAACAGTCGTTTCGCGTCAGTTAAAATCACAAATGAAACTGAAAACTTTGGACAACTACTTACCATTTTTAGTGGTATTAATAATTAAAAATAGTGAAAATAAGTTAGAATTTGACAGAAACATACAGAAAAGATATCAGTACTTTAAGATATATCCCTAAGGACTCTCACCATTGTACTCAACACAATATGGCGAGATTTAATTTTCTAGTCCATCATCTATTAAGCTTCCCCCTCAATAAGAGGTTTGAAAAAGAAAAGGCATTGATTAAGGATATAGCGACGAGTAATGGATATTCTGTAAGTTTAATTGATAAAATAATTAGGAAACGAAAGTTTAAAGAGTCGCTTCGAAATTCCTCGACCTTTCAAAATGAAAGAGAACATCCGAAATTTGTATCGATTCCATTCGATCTTCGACTCACCCGTGGTATTGGTAAGATTTTGAAAGATGTAGGTATGACAGTGGCTCAATCATCGGGAAACAAACTACAACAACATTTAGGCAATCCGAAAGACCAAATTGAAACAAACGAAAAGTCGGGGATTTACGAAATTGGCTGTAAGGACTGTAATCAAAAATATGTTGGACAGACTAGACGAACAATTTAAACTAGATTCAAAGAACATATGGCCCATCTCAAATATGGTAAAACAGATAAGTCTAGTGTAACCCAACATGCGTTTGAGAACAACCATAAAATAGATATTAGCAATTTAAGATTAATTAGGAATGAAAATTGTTTGAAAGTTTATTGGTTAGTGGGTCACGGGTCACCGAACCGTGACGCACGTCGAGTGCAGTATATGGTGTTTTGGTGTTTGGTGGAGATATAAATTTTTATTTTTTTTTAAATAAGTTTTTTTTTAATTTTTTCTCAAAAAATTTTGTTCATATACTCTATTTATTTTTATTTAATTCAAACAAACCAAAAAAAATTATTTCCATTCACCAAACAAAAAAATTAAATTATAAAATTTTTAAGAAAGAATAATAAATATATATGATCCAGTAATATTAAAAAAATTAATTCTTTCAAAAATTAGGAGAAATATAATTTTTTTTAATTTTTAAATTTTAAAATCTTATAAGATAAGTATAACATATATCTTTTTAAAATTATTTTCCGCCAAATAAATTATTAAAAAAATATTGATGTCATACACTAAATAAGTTCAGTTTTGGCAAATATCGGGAAAATAATTGTTTAAAAAGATATATGTTATACTTATCTGTATAAGATTTGTAAAAGTTAGTAAATAATAATTAAAAAAATTTTATTATTATTTTTATTCCACTCTATATTTTAACTTTTATCAAAAGAGGAACTTAATTTGTTTTTAAACTACGTCAGTGTTATCTTCAAATCAAAGGTTCCAACCCACTCCAGGCTTACTCAATATTCTGTATTTTCATTTGTGTTATATTTAATTTCAACTTTCATCTTTTTTTATTATCTACTTTTTTCCTCATCATGTAATTGCTACTTGTACTTTTGGATGGTGTATTTCTAATTAAATAAACAAATCTGGCAATCATGCGACAACCATTTACTATTAATATGTTAGTGTAAATATTTATTACAATCTTTTTGTACTGAACCGTCTCCGAGATAAATGGGAAAACCTGACAAAGGTCCCCCGAATCCGTCATTTTTTCAAGATGGTGGACAGAACACAGGCCAGATCAGTGAGGACTTTTTTACAGAATGTTGAGAAAGACAATCACAACAATTCTAAAAAAAAAAAAATATTTTTAATTTTGTCGCCGACTCACATATTATGTTAACTCGCCTGCACTGTTAGCGATTAAATCGATACCATAACACAATTACGCTTTTGTTACTTTTGAGCGCATTATTCTGAACATACGTATATGTACAATGTATAAAAAACTTGCGGTTTTTCGGTTTATATAGAAAACTGTGTTCATTTTTCATTATGCGGAGACTTATTTTCCTTCGGTAACGTTAGAACTTTGATTATTTTTTCTCTTGGGTAGGTAATCAATCATCAAAAACAATCAATCATGTTCCATATGCTTAAAAATAATAATTTTTGCTGATATAAAATCAGAAAGCTAACTGATATATTACTATTTAACATTTTCGACAGAAATAAAGCCGACCGACAAATATTATTCTACTTGGCGGAGGTGCAAAAATGAGGTCCAACGAAGATAAATAAAAATACCACTTTCTCTCCATAAAACCCATTATACGACTTGTTTAACACTGAATTTTAACATCCTTAAGTAAACAATTACACATCTAAAAACTGATTTGAAAATAATAACAGAAATTAAAAACAACAAACAAATCGTACAGTTAACTGCGCGGATGAAAGATCCATACTATATTAATGTAACAAAAGTATGGTCTATGGTAAATTACGAGTCATTTAGCATATACATCGTAAAATTTATGGATGGTATATAATTGGTTTTAACTATATACTAATATTGTTATACAAATATATTAATTACACAAATTCCATTTATGGCAGCTTTAAAAAAAAAAAGATAAAATATATTAAAATTTACAGTCACAGTGTTGTTTGTATAAAAAATATTTGTGATGTAACTAAATAGCTAAATATATATTTTTATTACTTTGATACGCCGGGTAAATAAAACCAAATATTTATTTCCTTCACCATTCATTTCTCTTAAGAGTTCCGTCTTCAAAGCAGATAACGATTGCGTCGCTAAATTATGATAGAAACACTGTACCGGGAGGTGGACCTTACGACCCAGCTGTTTCGTCGCTATTGGTCAATGTCACGTGTTGATTTTATTCAAGGCTGGATTTTGCTATTATTCAATAATGGAAAATGGTCACAAATTGCATATTTTTCGTAAATGGCACACCTTATACATTTTTTTAATACATTGTCAAGAGCTCATTGAGGCGATTCCAAAAATATGTGACTGTAATATATTTGTTTCAAAAATAAGGCAGATAGCTACTACTAAAAGAATAGTCAAATTTTATAATAATTCAAGCGACATGTCTATCATTTAGTTTCTCAAATAACAATTTCTATATAGAATAATAAAATTACAAATAAAATGAAAATAAAATTAAATAAAAAATAATAATAAAGAAAATATATAATAATTATAAAATTTGATCATTTTTTTAATAGTACTTTCTTTATTTACGAAGTGAATATATTACAGCTATATGTATATTTTTGAAATCGCTTCAATGGGCCCTGTCAAATTATCGAAAAATGCACAATGTGAAATTTAAAGAATATATATATTTTTGGTCAACCTGTATATTTTTTCTTGAATTTTAAATTTGAGTTCAAATTTAAAATCTACGAAAAAATTCCATAAAGACCACTAGAAAATGTTTTCAAAATTAACGACAGAAATGAGAGGGACATTTTGTGACTTACCCTGTATATACAAACTAAAATAGAATAAACTATGTTTACGATGAAGTTTTTTCTCTTTTTATTGAATACTGCTACATTAAGTACCCCTACTACGAATGGCTTCAATTAATTCACTTGGCATTTTTGAATATTGTACTATTAATGTTCTTACTAGAATAATACTCGGTAGTAAACGGGGCCATAAATCACACTGAATGCACGTAGAGGACCGCGCGAATATTCTGTGGAGGGCGCCTGCTCCTTGTATACTAAATCGGGAAAAGAGCCAAGCAATTAAAAATACTTAGAGTTGAAACATAAGAAAAAAAAATTTTTTTTGGTGCTGAATGTAATTATATTCAATGTCGCTGTGTTTTTAGTTTTTCAATTTTCATATTTTTAGATTTTGAAAAATTGTAGAAAAAAATCTAAATTTTTTTTTTTTAAAAACTCCACACAGTGACCCAGATTGAACTGTTATCTATATGTCCTCCAAATTTCATATTCATGTCTTCTCTAATAATGTTACATTTATTTGGCTACGCATTTATGTCTTTCACGGTCGCAGATGGAACTCTTAAACAAAAAAACCCATGAGATACGTACAGAGTGATCCACCATAAATTCATCCCACTCTTAACTTCGTCATTTATGAACGGATTTCAAAATTTCAAAAACCAAATTATAGTGTTTTTTTCAAAGATTTTAATATATACATTTAGAAAAATACATCTTCGAAATTAGAAGAGATACGAATTAAAACTTTATTTTTTTAATGGAACACATAATATTGTTTGAATATCAGATTCGCTGGTTCTTTCTGATTTCAAAAATACATACTTTTACATATTTGTCTTTATTAGTTTTGATGATATTGCCCAAATAATCATTTTATTATATCACATAAAATCGTCCGCAGAACAATTGAACTTAAAAGTAGGCTTTGATATTTATTGAGACAATTACCTATTGCAGATATGTCAAATCATTATTTATCTGACAATTTATTCAATAATTGTTTGCACATAATCTATATTTAAAAAATGTATTATTAAATCCAAGTAAGAATGGACATTTTTACGGTGTATGTAAAAAATATTAAAAATTCAAAAGCTGCCCACCGAGAATATCGGCTTTTATATCTAGATCGTCCAGTTCTTGACAAAAACACATTCAAAAATGAGTGGAATAAGATGGCAAATTGTGAATTTCTGGCAAATAGAAAAAAAATTAAGAAATATTAATGAAGGCCGACAGTTACAAGTCTTATTATATTTTCAAGAAGATCGCAAGAAGTTCATTAGAGATACCTCAAGAGATATAGGCCTTATACTACAACACAGAATAACTACACAAATATAAATATACTGCTAGAACGCCGAGACTATTACAAAAGTTGTTCCCAATGATAAGAATATAAGATTAAAATTTTGTCAAATAATTTTGGAGAGATACAGACATGATCATGAAATTTTTAGACGCATTTTTTGGAGTGATGAGGCGTCCTTTACAACTGCAGGCATATGTAACAGAAAAAAAATAATTACTGGGCAACAGAAAATCTTCCTAGTTTTAGAAACAGTTTTAAGGATGTCGAAGTTTGAACGTGTGGGCAGGAATTATTCATAATCAAATAATATACTCATTTTTTGATGGGAATATGAACGCTGAAAGATATTAGCAGATTTTAAGAGAAAATGATGAAAATTACCTAGAACCTATTCCATTGAAGGAAGTGTTCGATATAATTTGGCAGCAAGATGGTACACCTTGCCACAACACACCATAGGTAACAAATTACCTGAACCAACTTTTGACGAGTGGATAGGCAGGAATGGACCAATAAGGTGGCCACCAAGGAGCCCTGATTTGACTCCACTCGATTTTTTAATGGGGCTATGTAAAAATGGAAGTTTATAAACAATGCCCCAATAACATGATTATCGCTGTGTTTAATAATATAAATAACAGCACTATCCTTGAAGACGTAAGTAGAAATTTTTATAAAAGAATTAATCTATGCTTTCAAAATGATGGGTCACACGTAGAACAATTATTTTAACCCTTAATTTAGCTTAATATTTATGTTTGTATAGTATTCTCTGTATTGTACTATAAGAAATACCTATATCTCTTGAGGCATCTCTGATGGACCTCTTGCAATCTTCTTGAAAATATAATGACTTGTACTCTAGGTCCTCATTAATATTTCTTAATTTTTTTCTATTCGCCAGAGTTCCACAATTTGCCATCTTATTCCACACATTTTTGAATATGTTTCTGTAAGGAACTGGACGATCTGGAGATCTGTTTATGTTTATCTGTTGATTTAATTGGTTATTTTTTAAACATTTATTCTTTTAACACTGACGAAGTTTTCCACGAAACACCAAAACACTATATACTGCACTCGACGCACGTTTCACCAACTAAATTGGCATCGTCTGGAGATGATTCAAACTAAACTTATGCTAACAATCTACACTATTTATACCCAAACTAATATCTATTTTATGGTTGTTCTCAAACGCATGTCGGGCTACACTAGACTTATCTGTTCTACCATATTTGAGATGGACCATATGCTCTTGGAATCTAGTTTGAATTGAACGTCTAGTATGTCCAACATATTTTTGATTACAGTCCTTACAGCTAATTTCGTAAATTCCCGACTTTTCGTTTGTTGGATTTATTCTTTTACCTAATTCTGTTTTTTTTATTTGTAACAATCCGCTTATCAAGTGTGCATTAACTCAATTAGCATTGGTATGGAAAAATATACCATAAAGCATTAAAAGTCGGTTAATTGATCAATCATCAAATAATAATGATTTGACATATCTGCGATAGGTAATTGTCTCAATAAATATCATAGCCTACTTAAGTTAATTGTTCTGCGGACGATTTTATGTAATAAAATAAAATGATTATTTGGGCAATATCATCAAAACTAAAAAAAGACAAATATGTAAAAGTATATATTTTTGAAATCAGAAAAAAACAGCGAATTTGATTTTCAAACAAAACATAGTGTTTCATTAAAAAAAAGTTTATATTCGGATCTTTTCTAATTTCAGATATGTATTTTTCTAAAAGTATATAATAAAATCTTTGGAAAAAAACTCTATGATTTGGTTTTGAAATTTTGAAATCCGTTCATAAATGTCGAAGTTAAGAGGGGGATGAATTTATGGTGTATCACTCGGCACGTATCTCATGGTACTTAAATCTGATGAATTTTTAAAATTTACGTATAATGCAAAAATCACTGGAAACCATAAAACAGCTAGTCCCATTTCATGAAGTAAATAAAGGTCGATTCAATCGATTTGGTTTCAAATAGCATTTCATAGTCGAAAAAATTCCACTTTTAATTTCACACCAATATTGGGGTTTCATCCACCTACAGTTCATTCTCATTATACACCAATTGTACGTTTTGATATATTCTGTTGCATTTTATACTCTCCATGGCTACTAAACTGTATTATCTATTGCCCCTGCATGTATTGAATGGTATCGGATTTGATCTGAATGTAGCCTGGGCTGCTGCAATTCCCAGAATAAATTGTCAATTAAAATGATTTATGAACGTAGTTTAAATAATGCAGGCAGTCAATGGTGTAACGTTTTGGCAGATAAGTATTATAAAACATGTATTAAATGACAACAAGTATTTCAAAATAGTTGTTTACGTAACAAGACCGGAAAATGATTCTTCATAGGGCGAGCTGGCTCGTCTCAAATATGATAGAACAGATAAGTCTAGTGTTACACAACATACGTTTGAGAACGACTATAAAATATATAGCAGAAATTTAACACTAATTAGGAATGTAAACAATAGACAGATGGATGTATTTGAATGCTGGAAAATTACATCGTTTAAAATAGTATCAATAGTGATAGAGGGTTAGTCCCATAGAGACCGCTCTATTAGTTAGTGAGTCACGGTTCACAGAACCGTAACAATGGTTTAAGTAAAAATAGGATATATTGCATATGGTTAGTTTTAATCATCTCCAGATGATGCCAACTTGGTTTGCGACACGCGCCTCGAGTGCAGTACAGGGTTTAGACTTTATGTAGCTGAAAATATTCTCTGAATTACCGTACCTTAATGGCCAACATAAAATAATATAAAAGTCTCAAACAGAAATATGATAAACACCCGCTAAATAATCCGTCTTAACTTATCACGTGAATACCAACATTAGACTTACACATTACTCTAAGCATGCTTAGATTAGAGGTGCTTATTATGACTGTAGGGACTGCTATGTAGACGCAAGATACAATATGAAAAAATCATAAACAATAAAAAAATAATTCAAAATATTTTAGAAATGGAGACAAGTATGTCAAAAATGAGGATAGGTACGTTTTTTTTTAGACTAAAATGGTGTAATTTTTTTTAAATTTAACTACTACTCTTTTACGAATTATGGGATTCCAATGGTAAGTCGTCCTCCCAGTACATACAGAAAATAAAATGACTAAAAGCGTCTCAATGTTTCGACTAAAAATGTTTGAACTGAAGAATAAAACCATTTTTATTAACACGCTTTTATTAGCTTCACTTGTATGTTTGTTTGTTTGTTTGTAACCGACTCTTTGGACTCGATTTTGACCCACTTTAAACGGACAGATTTAATTGAAACTTTGTACATTTACGAAGAACCGGTAACAATACAATAATTTGATAAGTTTATATCATTATCCTGATTAGGATCGCCAGTCCTTTCCTCACGTATCCTTTGCGTGAGAGCAAGAGGCTTAATATTGTAAGTATATTCCGTGATTCTCAGTTCGGTGGTTGGCCGAGCGGGCAAGTCTTAGTCGACGCGAAACGACGGACTCCTCGGGCGTGAGTTCAAATCCCATGGCTGAAATAAAAAATATTTTTTTTTTCAGAAATATCTGTTGGATCGTAATATGTTATAATATCAGCATCAATAAGCAATATAAATATAGTTTAAAAAAAACTACAAAACACGCTTTCATAGCACATCAAACTAAAAAGTGAAAAATAAATATAGTTTAAAAAACTAAAAAACACGCTTTTAAAGCACATCAAACTAAAAAGTGAAAAATAATTATTAATATAAACTGAAAACAATAATGAACGGAAAATACTAGTATTATTGTGAAAAAAGCGTGGGTTGCTCGATATACGAAAAATATGGCACAAAGCGCCCCACGCTTTTTTCACAATAATACTAGTATTTTTCGTTCATTATTGTTTTCAGTTTATATTAATAATTATTTTTCACTTTTTCGTTTGATGTGCTTTAAAAGCGTGTTTTTTAGTTTTTTTAAACTATATTTATTGACTTAGAACTGCACATGTATTGAACTTGAAAAGATAACATTAACGTCACTGGCGGTGGCCACAGTATGGTAAAGTGATTAGATTATGATCAAAAGATGATATGTTGTGGTTATTATAAATATCTGTATAAAAATAATATAATAAAATAACAAAGGCACACACAAAAAAAAATTCTGTCCGGCAGACAACACTACCGTACCCCCATGTATTTTGAGCCTCTGAATATGAATCCGGAGTTAGTTTTAACAAGTTAGCTCTTGGTTGTTCCCTAACCTTAAAAAAACGTCTAAAAAATCACTAATATCGCACATTTTTTTGAAGTTAGGGAACAACCATGAGCTAACTCGTTAAAACCAACTCCGGATTCATATTCAGGGGCTCAAAATACATAGGGGTAGGTAGACTTGTCCGTCGAGCAGACAACTTTTTTTTGTGATCTAAGTGTTAAAGGAACAAAAAAACGATGAAATCGGGCTAACAAGGGTCATTGAAATTTACTTCGTTTATTTTTTGTGCATTAGTTTTGCGGACCAGTGTATAAATAACACAGGCACACACAAAATAAAAAAATGTCTGTACTTTAAATCAAAATCTGTTTCCTTATGTATTTTGATGTGCTGAAATCGAATCTGGTCATAAATTTTACATTTTAAATTATACAATTTGCGGTTTGACAATTGGCAGCTGCCAAAAAGGCTATTTTGATGTCAAAATCATATTTAGCACCCATGAAAACGTAGATTACGATGATTTACGAAAAAAAAAATGATCCAACAAAATCGTAATTTTTTTGTTTAAAAAAGGTGATTTTTACGATTTAATTTAAGTACAGAATTTTTTTTATTTTTGTGTGCCTGTGTATTAGTTTACTCGATGTGTTTGCGCAGTTAGTGACGTATAAACACCTCGTCTTTATATTAGGTATATAATTATACTCCCACGATTTGCACCTCTATAAATTAAACACTCTTTTATTACAGATGTTTTTTTTTAACACATTTAACAAAACCCACTAAATTCAACGCAATTTTAGAAACTGCACACACGCGATCACGAGTTTTCCTAAACTCACTAATTTTCTTCACTAATTACATAGTAGATCCATTATTGTACTTATCAAGTTGATCGCCCGCGAAGGTTATTTGTATAGCGGTGCTCTGCGTTACTTCGAACTCGTCGAGGATGACTAATATGTCCGAGTCCGACCCACTAAAAGTTTGTAGGCAAATTTAGAAGTTTGGAATGAAATATGCGCCAAAGCGCGGCGCTGGCGTCGCCAACTTAGTTGCCATACAGCTAAATATAGGACGAAAAACTTAAAAAGTGCTAACCCAACGATTTCTTAACGCTTCACTGAAATATCACTGCAATTTATCCGAAGAAAACGAAATGAACATATTAGTCCAGTACTTTAATATCCGTTAAAGAAAAAAGTCTAAGAAAGCTGCCTTTTTAACACTTTGATTTCATCGTTGTAAACAACACACAGAGAGAGGGCCAGAAAATTCGAAAAGCGGCCAAAAATCTGAAAATGGGTTAAAGGGCTTTAGAATCCTAGACTTTACATGGAAAAAAATAGTTAAAAAATTAAATTACCCAGGGGTAACTTTTAGGGGGTATAAGGTTATTAACTGAATTTACTAGACTTTTTGATCATTGTGCATTAAACTATTTATAAACAACAAAGAAATTAATAACAAAGATAATCCCAATAAAATTCGATAAATTACTAAATACAGTATAATTAATATTAAGATTAATACTAAAAATATGTATATGTCATTGACATCTTCGTCTTCCTCGTTGGATGAAGAAATTTCGATGCTTCGCATCTCAGGTTGTGGAACTCTAGGAGAATCCGATTCCGTTGATTCTAGCGAGTGTGCCTCTAATAAAAAAATAAGTTCAGGAGATATATTCGAATATTTTCGTGGAGGGCACTGCCGCAAAGATGAAATTACTGGATTGAAAGTTATAAGGAGTCTGGAAATCAATGCCTTTTCTTTTTCAAACCCCTCGTTATTGAGGGGGAAGCTTAATTATCGATACAGCTGCGAGTAATGGATATTCTGTAAGGTTAATTGATAAAATAATTAGGAAAGAAGTTTAAAGAGTCGCTTCGAGTGCCACAGGGGAGTATCTTAGGACCTTTGTTATTTTCTATGTATACTGCAGATTTTAATTCTTGTTTTAATTTCTGTAATATACATCAATATGCAGATTGTACTCAACTTTATTTTTCCTTTCGGATGGATGAACTCAGAGATTCTGTGGAAAAAAATTAACTGAATTAAAACGTATTGCAGAAATAACTCAAGCTTATAACCTAGTACCTAACGAATCTAAAACTGTTATGTTGCTCTTTGGGCAGCATATGGAAGATGTAATAAATTCCCTAATTGTCAAATTAAGCTAAACAATGTAGTTTTAAACTTTAGTGCCTCTTCTAAAAATCTTGGCTTTTACATAAATGTGGGCTTGAGATTTTCTAAACATGTCGGCCATATAGTACAAAAATCCATTGCAAAATTAAAATTTCTCTATATGCATAGAGACTATCTAAGCGTGGATGTGAAATTTCTTTCTAATATTACTTACTGTGATGTAGTTTATTGACCTGCCTTAACAAACAGAGAACAGCTTACAAAAAATACAAAATGCCTGTGTAAGATTCTGTTATAATCTTCGTAATTTCGATCACATATCCAGTAAATTCATAGAAACTAAATGGTTAAACTTAAATGAAAGATTTCAGATTCATAATGCATCCCTTATATACAAAATTAATAAAACCCAACTACCTGAATATTTATTTAATAAGCTTGTAACTGATGATGACACACATCAATGTTCCACTCGCTACTGTAAATTTATTCAGTGTGCCCAAACACAGAACTGCTTTATTTGAAAGAGGATTCTTTTACAATGCAGTCAGTATATTTAACAGGATACCCCAGAATATCAAGGACTCCCAACAAAGTGTTACTTTCAGAAGACATGTCAAAGACTTAACACTATCTGGTAGAGTGCTTAGCAATATTTCATAATTCTTATTATTTATCAGCTTTTTTCTCTTCCCTTAACTATGTTTTGTATTACAATATGTATTGCGCATGATCATATATACTATTAAAATATTAACTCTATGCTATGATGGTTGCGTGAAAGAGCATTTATATGAACGCCGCCATCAATTTATACTTCTTTTTTGTAACTAAATGAAAATATAAACACATTATTATTATTATTTTCGAAATATCCGATGCCGGACAGTCCTCCTGTGGCCTCCAACGCCGCACGGGAGTCGCGTCGGCGCATTAACTACAGCCACTCCCCACATCCCGCAGCGTTAGTGACTGTAGATACCAAAGTCGTGTGCCCTAAGCAGACGGAGAGAACCCAGGATGACCGCCTTCTGCATTTGGCCTGCCAGCCACTCGGCTGATTTTTGGCAGGCCGGTATGATCTAAAGTTCCGAGACCAGCGTAGGTTTTATCCCTCCGAGTACACCGATAATTAGGACGACTAGTTTTACCAAGTTGCCTCGGTACAGCACTTGAAGCTCGTACTGGAGATCGCGATATTTGGTCTTTTTCTCCTCCTCTTTCAAGGTGATGTTTTTCTTCGCAGGTGCCGAGAACTCGATGACATACATCACCTTGCATTGATGGTCGAGGAGGACTATGTCAGGCTTGTTGGCTTGGATTAGCCTGACCGTCGGGAATGAGTAGTTCCAGTAAATCCGGCATTTCTCATTCTCGACAACGAACTCATATCTCCGGGGACGTAAGGCAGCACTGGTGTCTGGTCTACCCCGTAACGAGTGCGTTAGATGGTAGTATAGCACTCGTAACGCTGTGTTATGTCGGTGGATGTAGGCCGAAATCGCGTATACGGGGCATGCAGATAGTATGTGCATGAGCGATTCCGGTGCCTGACGGCAGGTCCTGCAGTTGATGTCAGGAACCTCTACACGCCACACGGGGCTACGGTAGACCAAGGTGTTGATAACATCATCTTGGCAAGCCATAATGAATCCCTCGGTCTTCGACTTAAGCCTGGCTGACCTTAGAAAGACGAATGTCAACCAGGTCGATAAACTCAGTGTTTATATGTTCTTATAGAAGACACCATGCTGGGGTTTATCGACGTGCTACCGAAAGAAATTTTCCTGTTCGGCAGCTCTAATTCGGGCTTTCAGTCGATTTGGCTGAAGTTCAGTAACTGACTCTACATCGGCACCTCGTCTGATGTCGAATGCGAGACCGAGTTCATCTGCTGCTCTTTTTGCTGCCTTGAACAATTCTGCTCCCACTCATACAGTTTCGTGATGTTTTACGAACCGCAAGAGGGGATCAGAGCTCCTGAGTATGTTACATGCCATACTCCATACTCAGTACCAGTACTACTCTGCCATGCGTACACTCTAGGCTCAAGAGTCCTCGCCCAACCCCCCTTGACGTGGGAGGTATACACGAGGAACGGACGATCTAGGATGAATTCTTCTGTGAATATTCATCATCTTGTGGGTATCTTTGTCTAATTGACGCAGCTCATCTACTGTCCACTTTATTACTCCGGAGGAGTAGAGCTGAACCGGAACGGCAAGCATATTAGTTGCAGACACCTTGTTCTTCCCCGAAAGTTCGGAAGACCAAATCTTTCGGAGACGGTGTCTGTACTTGCCGCGGAGAGAATCCTTTATTTGTTTTATATCCTGGATGTGCCTTTGGTGCATACCCAGATATGTATTTATAGGTCTCTCCGGCATCCAGATGTCTTAGGATGCTTCCGTCTGCGAGCTCCGCATCTTCAGAGAATTTCCCGCATCGTCCTCTCTATTTTTTTTTTTTTTTTTTTTTTTTTTCCGGAATATCCGATGCCGGTCAGTCCTCCCGTGGCCTCCGACGCCTCACGGGAGTCGCGCCGGCGCATCAACTACAGCCACTCCCCACATCCCGCAGGGGTTAGTGACTGTAGATACCAGAATCGTGTGCCCTAAGCAGACGGAGAGAACCCAGAATGACCGCCTTCTGCATTTGACCTGCCAGCCACTCGGCTGGTTTTTGGCAGGCCGGTATGATCTTCAGTTCCGAGAGCAGCGTAGGCTTTATCCCTCCGAGTACACCGATAATAAGGACGACCATTTTGACCGAGTAGCCTGGGTACAGCACTTGGAGCTCGTACCGGAGATCGCGATATTTGGTCCGTTTCTCCTCCTCCTTCAAGGTGATGTTTTCTCCGCAGGTGCCGAGAACTCGATAACATACATCACCTTGAGTTGATGGTCGAGGAGGACTATGTCAGGCTTGTTGGCTTGGATTAGCCTGACAGTCGGGAACGAGTAGTTCCAGTAAATCCGGCATTTCTCGTTCTCGACAACGGACTCAATATCTCCGGGGACGTAAGGCAGCACTGGTGTCTGGTCTACCCCGTACGAGTGCCGTAGATGGTAGTATAGCACTCGTAAAGCCGCGTTATGTCGGTGGATGTAGGCCGAAATCGCATAAATGGGGCATGCAGAAAGTAAGTGCATGAGCGATTCCGGCGCCTGATGGCAGGTCCTGCAGTTGATATCAGGAACCTCTACACGCCACACGCGGCTACGGTAGACCAAGGTGTTGATAACACCATCTTGGCAAGCCATAATGAATCCCTCGGTCTCCGACTTAAGCCCTGCTGACCTTAGAAAGGCGAAGGTCAGCCTGGTCGATAAACCCAGTGTTTCTATGTTCTTATAGAAGACACCATGCTGGAGTTTATCGACGTGCTGCCGAAACAGATTTTCCTGTTCGGCAGCTCTTATTCGGGCTTTCAGACGATTTGGCTGAAGTTCGGTGACTGACTCAACATCAGCACCTCGCCGGCCTCCTCGCCTGATGTCAAATGCGAGACCGAGTTCATCTGCGGCTCTTTTTGCTGCCTTGAATAATCCTGCTCCCACTCCTACAGTTTCGTGATGTTTTACGAACCGCAAGAGGGGATCTGAGCTCCTGAGTATGTTACATGCCATACTCAGTACTACTCTGCCATGCGTACACTCCAGGCTCAAGAGTCCTCGGCCCCCCCGTTGACGTGGGAGGTACACACGAGGAACGGACGATCTAGGATGAATACTTCTGTGAATATTCATCATCTTGCGGGTATCTCTGTCTAATTGGCGCAGCTCATCTACCCTCCACTTTTACTACTCCGAAGGAGTAGAGCAGAATCGGAACGGCAAGCATATTAGTTGCAGACACCTTGTTCTTCCCCGAAAGTTCGGAAGACCAAATCTTTCGGAGGCGGTGTCTGTACTTGCCGCGGAGAGAATCCTTTATTTGTGTCACATCTTGGATGTGCCTTTGTTGCACACCCAGGTATGTATAGGTCTCTCCGGCATCCAGATGTCTTAGGATGCTTCCGTCTGCGAGCTGCGCATCATCAGAGAATTCCCCGCATCGTCCTCTCTTGAGGTGGACGACTGCACATTTGTCCAACCCGAACTCCATACCAATTGCCCGCGTATATTCTTCGACCACCCTAAGAGCGTTTTGTAGTTCACGCTCACCGGAGGCATAAAGTTTAAGGTCATCCATATAAAATAGATGGGTGACCTTATGCCTCCGGTCGCTGGGTGGCCCACATTGATATCCGCGGGTTTGGCGGAGCCCAACAGACAACGGCAGCAGTGAGATGCAGAAGAGGAGAGGACTCAGGGAGTCACCCTGGAAAACTCCTCTCCTAAATGCCACCTGCTCTGTCGTGACCCGCTGTGCACCTGATGTTATGGTGAAGCGGGTCTTCCAGAGCGGCAGCAGCTGTTCTATGCATCTCACTAGTGGTGCTGGTACTGCAAGACATTTGAGCAAGTACAACAATAGCTCATGTGATGTTGTATCAAATGCCTTGCGGTAATCAATCCAGGCCATCGATAGATTCCGCTTGTATTGCACAGAATCCTGTGTAATACAGCGGTCTATCAGCAGGCTGTCCTTGCAACCTGCCATGCCCTTCTTGGCACCACGCTGTTCGTGTATCTGCTGGAAGACCGGATCAACAGACCTCAGCGTCCTAGCATACAAGATACGTGTAAATATCTTGTAGCAGGAGTTAAGGCAAGTGATCGGCCTATAATTCCTCGGGTCGGAAAGATCCCCCTTTTTGGGGATAAGCACAGTACGTCCCTCGACAAACCAGTCCGGAATCTGCTGCCCTCGTTCAACCATGAGTTGAAAACTGCGCCAGACGGCGGTGAGTGGAAGGAAATTTCTTCCACCACCAGTTGTTAATGCCGTCTGGGCCCGGGGCAGCGAAGTTCTTGGTACCAACAAGTGCTTGTTGGACTTCCTCCGTACTGATTGCCGGGCACACTTCTTCTGGCTCTTCAAGATGTCTGTGACACAGAGCCTCGAAGTGTGCAATTGATGGAGTGTCGCTATTGAATGGACGCGTCGTTTCGTAGATTCCCTTCCAGAGGGTTTCGACATCTTCTACAGTCGGCGGATTCTCGACAACACGCTGTGGCTCTTGAAAGAGGCGGGATGGATTCGTACGGAACAAATTGTTTTGTTCCATACTCCTCACCCGCCTCTTCAATGTTTTCTTTATCGCCATGAGCGCTCGGATTCTATCTAGACAGTGCTGCTTGATGGTAAGCATCACTGTCAGATTTAGAGTATGGTGTTGACGTCTTAATCCGGCAGCTATGCGCCGGATCCTGGGAGTAAAAACTCTACCAGTCGTCTTATATTCCACCACACTCTGGATCCGAGAAGCGTGTTGTCTGGCCGACTGTATCTTGCCTTCGATTTTTGTACACGCCGCTTGGCTTTCTCGACCCCGTGATTGGTTGACCTCTCACGGGGGACGAGTTGCTTCGCGGCGTTGTACACGGCACAGTTGATTTGCCAGATGTCTACATCTTCCGGAATTTCCTCATCGATGACCGCGTCCATTCTAGCCAGGTCTTGTGGCTTTAGGTTAGCCCTGGTGTTAAGGCTAACCCTCGTCCTTAAGTCTACATCGGTGAACTCTAAAGGATGTTCCCCATCAGCTGGTAATTGCCGCGGTGGTACTGCGGCTGGCAGTTCTTCCAGCTGACGGGGTGCCCTTACGTAACCTGTCCTGAGCAGAAAGGATACTTGATCTCTCAGATGTTGTTGAGAGAAGGCGCGATGCTCTGGGTGCATTTCGCACCAAAGTGCATGCAATCGCGCCATGTATCCCCTTCGCTCAGGTTCGCTACTCTCGCGGCAGGTCAGCAAGTCATCCCGAAGTTCCCTCGTCCACTTAAAGCGTCCGTGTACAATGCCAATGTCGTCGTTGTTGAGACTGTCCGGTGAGGCACCTCCCGCCTGTCCCTGACCCCCATCCGCTTGGGGCCGATCGTGAGGGGCCCTTCTTCTGAGATCGTAAGGAACCAGAAGTAGGAGGGGCACCAGGTGGTTAGCCTTGGTACCCCCGGCCGACATTAGTCAGGCAGAGTTACCTCTGCCTGTCCAGGGTGCACCAACGCGGAGGTTGCCGGCCCTGCACCACGTCCTCTCTATTATTATTATTATTATTATTATTATTATTATTATACAGAACAGTCATAATTTGAAGAAATAACAATAAACTATCTGATCTTGTTACATCTGTCATATAGTGTTGGTATTACTGACGCTACAGATGGAATTTTAATATTCACGTTAATAATAATTATTCTTATATTTATTTTGAATGACAATATGTAGGCGCACCAATCAAACAACGCAAAAAAACTGAGAATAATAAACAGAGGTCACTGCCAGATAACAAGTCAACATGCACTTACATGGCTTTTCCACCACAGATACTTCAGAAACAAAAGGAGAAGCAAAAAGCCAACACACAATACACACCTTCAGCTAAACACCAAACTTCTACCAACCAACACTAATACACCAATGAGAAACAACACCGAACAACTACAACATATCACAACAAACAAACACTGCAAAACATAAGAATGTTTCCCTGTAATAATGTGTTCCCAAACCAACTATCGTGTAAACATTTTTTTGCTTCTGGATACAAAACTCTTGTTTTAATCTTTATAACACACTTTTCACATATACAGTTATCGAAACATGTTTACTGTTCACCAGCATTATTAACCATTAATCAATTCGTTACAATCGACAGCGCCCGAGAACTGTTACTAAAACTTGTTAGGCAAAAATAATCCATGGGAAAAATAATACACAATTAGTAACTACATATAATCAAAAGTCTTTCTTTAAATAACTTTGGTGAAATATATCCTGCATAAATTTAATAAAACAATAAACAAACGTCTGCTCCTGTATGTGTGACAAATAGTTTCATGCACAATTAGAACCAACATTTTTTTTTATATAACTTCATATAACGTTATACGCCTTTAATGTAATTAATACTGTGAATTTATTTACATTGTTTATGTTCTATGATGGCTGTCTGTTTACGACTGTAAAAATAGACGTGATGTAATATTTTAAGATGACCTCTGTCTACATGCTACACAATACGTAATCGACAATTTTATGCAATTTCCATTTGTATTAGGTACGACTGCCTAACCATTTAAATAATTATTTGGACAGGAATTTTGAAAGTGGAGACTTATTGGGAATTTGTTGCCATCTTTACAATTTCAAACCATAAACGATCATTTCCAAACGGCCACTTAAATAATTGTTCTCCAAGCAAATCCTTTTACTTTTAAAAGCAAATGCATCGTTTTGACCGTCGTTGGTTCGATTTGAATTGTTCAGTGTCAAACAAAATGGCTTTGGTAGTCTAGAGTACAAATAATTTCGTGTTTTTTGCAATTAGATGGGAGTAACAAAAAATAAACCCGCACCACTTGATTTATTTGTGTATTGCTAAACTCTCGCCAATAGGACACGCCCAAACAGATGTTTCGTTGGTTATAGCTGGGTTTAAAGCTTTACGTATGTATTTTTTCTTGAACGTTAAAATTTATAATTAAATGCCAAATTACAGAGCGATACAGTAATTATAACCTTCTATAAACAACAATAACACAACTCTTTAAAAATAATGCAAATGATTACAAACGAGCCAACAAACGTAAAGTTTATTTCAAACTTATTTCTGAAGTGGATGAAGAAGGTGAAATTTTGATCTCCGTTGTCGTTTGTTCATTGTCTAAGTGTTCCGACACCAAAGACCATGGATTACCTTAAAAATTTACTCGAATCAAACAATCTCATATGTAGTAAATGAATATATTCAATCTGAATGAAATAAAAACTTAATCGTTTTACGATTTTCACAAAAAAAAATATTTATTAATTTTTTACTAAATATATAAAAGCATGACAATTGTTTCGCCAACACCGTGATTTCTTCAGTGATTATATTCAACCCGCTAAACTTAAACATAAAACAAAATTGATTTCCATTCAAAGTTCGTATCTTCGAACAACATGAACTCTATTATCATTCAATGTCAGTCTCTTCATGAACAGATTGGCAACAGAAGCAAAAGAAAAATTGAGTATTTCCCCAGTTTGGGTTAGGAATGTGGATGATATTTTTCCAATGTTTTGATACATAAATCACTAATATTGACAACTTTGTTTCTAAATTAATCAGTCGTTTCGCGTCAGTTAAATTCAGATATGAAATTGAAAACTGTGGACAACTACCATTTTCAGATGTATTAATGATTGGAAATAGCGAAACTAAGTTAGAATTTGACATATACAGAAAAGATACTCTAAGATATATTCCTAAGAACTATCAGCATTGTGCTCAACACAAAATGGCGAGTTTTCATTTTCTAGTCCATCGCCTATTAAGCTTCCCCCTCAATAAGGAGAGATTTGAAAAAAGAAAAGGCATTCCGAAATTTGTATCGATTTCACATAAAACGCGATTTCACCCATGGTAGACTTTTAAAGATATAGGTAAGACTGTGGTTCATTTATCGGGAAATACACTACAACAAATTTTAAACACTTCAAAGGACAAAATTGAAACAAACGAAAAGTCGGGGATTTACGAAATTAGCTGTAATGACTGCAATTAAAAGTATGTTGGATAAAGTAGACGATCAATTCAACCCAGATTCAAGGGCTATCTCAAATAAGGTAGAACAGATAAGTCTAGTGTTGCCCAACATCATCGGTTTGAGAACAACCATAAGGAACACAGAATATTTCCGGATCGTTGAATCCCATGTAACGAGGTGTATACAAATGTTCATAGAAGGCATCGTGAAATGGTGTCTTTCCGAAACATACATAAAAAAAGAATAAAAACTCTTCCTGATCGATAGAAGCCGATCGAACCACCAGTGTAAAAAAATATTTCTCGAGAAAACTTACATCATTACCATCATCAAAAAGCATAGAATTTGCTAGAGGACTATCGCATCCGTGTATACAATTCATGCAAGAAACAATTTTCGTGGCTTAAGTTTGGGACAGTTACAACATCTGTTCTATGTAAAGTTTATTTAAAATTTATTTGCAACATAAAAAACGGCGGTAAATAGATCAAAGAAACCGACTATTTTTTATTAAGTTGCAAATAACTTTGAAATAAACTGTACCTATATGTTTCGTGTGGACTTATTGGGCAATATTTAATAGGTCCTTATATTGCTGAACATACTTTAAACGGACCCAGTTAACTAGATTTTATAGAACGTCATTTAAATAATATATAAGAACGTGTTCCATTATCAGGTAGACAAATAATTCAATTTCAGCACGACGGGGCGCCCGTGGCATTATCAAATAAATGTGAGGAGTTATTCAAAATAAAATCCTATCCACTGGATTGGTCGTGGTTTGGTCACCACGTTCACCATACCTTACCCCACTAAACAGTATATTATGTATGTGGTGATTACAAACGTATTCTTCATAATAACAGACTAACCCATTAAATAATTGAAGAATTAAAAAAAAACATAATAGCTAGAATTATGTACGCAGCAGATGAAATCAGGAGTCAGGAAAAAACAATTCAGTGTTAACAGTATTGTGTATAGAACAAAATGGCGGACACTTGAATTATTTGCTATAATGAAACCCATCATAAAATCTATGTATCATACATAGATTTCTTTTTAATATTTTATGTAGAAATTTTTTCATATGATGATAGTGTGTTCAATATTTTTATAATAGAAAAATAAACCTGTTATTTTTACCTCGAAATTATTTAAATATCCTAAAGCCAATATTTAAAAGAAAAGTTTATTGGTAGCTTATTATTATTTATACGAAAAACCTGCAAAAATACGCATACTCCTTTCATATTCAATACCGTGGAAACAGGTCTGGCAAATTCTTGCAGAAGTCAGGCGTACCACAAGGTTCGATATTGGGACCACTTTTATTTGTCTTGTTTATCAACGATATCACATCTAATCTCCATCGAGTACATTATCTATTATATGCGGACGACTTAAAACTATTTTGCGAAATTAAGTCTGAAACAGATTGCGAATATCTTCAAACGGCAAAAGATAACATAATACTTTGGTGTGCGAATAATATATTACCGTTAAATGGATCAAAATGTAATGTTCTGACATTCACGAGGAAGGTAACCTCAATCAAATATAATTATAAACTGGATGATTTAATATTACAAAGGCCAGATTACATAAAAGATCTTGGAGTTGTTTTTGATCCTAAATTATCTTTCATACAGCATATCGAAACGACTACTTCGTCGGCTTATAAAAGCCTTGGACTTGTCATACGCAATTCAAAGGGGTTTGGTAGCTTGCACACGCTTAGAGTGCTCTATGTTTCATTTGTTAGATCACGGTTGGAATATGCATCAATAGTGTGGCGTTCCATTTATAATATACATATTTGGTCTTTAGAAAAAATACAACGACGATTTGTAAAATTAGCAGTATACGTATTTGATGGTGAATATCCGGAAAGTGGCATTCAACTCAATATTTTACTTGCACGTCTCAATATATCCGAGCTTGCAAAACGTAGGGCGGCACAATTTAAAATTTTTGGTATACAAGGTGGTTAATAATTTCGTCGACTGTATATGAATATTAAACCAAATTAATTTTAAAGTTCTACGAATATCATCACGTCACAACCACATTTTTAAATTTCCTACAGCTAATATTATGATAGTATCCTCTTTATATCAAATGATCGCAAACTATTGCAACATGGAGGACAATATTGATATCTTTTCTTGTACCATTGACAAAATTAAAAAAGTTTTACTTAATGAGTGAATGACAAAATTTTAATTTGTGTAGTTTTGTGCAATTTATATTTATTTTTATTGCTATTGTGTATTGTTGTATTATTATTGTTGAATAGCAATATTTTAATTAAAGTATAATGTATTGTTAGTTAGTGTTAATTTATTACTATGTATTATATTAATGTTTATTATTTCATTTCCGTTGTATTATTTATATATATATATATATATATATATATATATATTTTTACTCTAATTGTTGGTAGATTTTCAATTTTTTTGCTTTTTTGTTACTTAAATTTATATAAGTGTTTTGTATCCTGTAATTGGGTTCTACCTGTAGAATATGTATATGAAATAAAATAAAAAATAAAAAATATTCCACCCTTATATACGTAACATTTTGTATGTCCCTTCCGTAAAAAAAGAAAATCATACGACAAACGAATGGAACCCAGAAAGATTAGAAAAGAGGAAATTTGTACAGGTTTTTTCTCCAATCCGGGTTAGGGAAGGATCGTATCAACTGGAAAAGTAATTAGGAATTGGTAGAGCATAAAATAGGATATAAAAAATCTAGGGCAAGGCTAATGGCATATTTTATATCCGATATTGTGGAAACGACATTCTATTACATTTAAATAGCATTTCTACGTTATACGGTGAGAATAAAACGTATAGAATAACTTTGCTAGAACTGAAAATGTTTTTCTATACAAACCTAACTGATTTAAAAGTGTCAAATTACTCCATTGGGAAAAGAAAGGAAAGAAACTTGATCTATTAGAACAATTAGAAATAAGTAAAGCTGTTAAAAATAATAAAAAATTTACGAATGAACAATAAATTTTTACCAGTCACCATGTTTTAAATAAAATAATTTAGATTTAAAAAAATAAAGTAATGTCCAACTCATAAAAACATATTTTATCTAACTCCGTTATGAAATGTCAAGTTTTAAATGCATTTTTGATGCTACGAAACGTCACATTTTTCATAACTGTCAGTCCCATTACATAACTGAGTGATGTAATGAATTTTTACGTAACTGATTATTATTTTTTCCTATCTTAAAGCGGGATTAGATAAAATGTTGTACTTAACACGTTATGAAAAGTAATTTTATTTGACTCATGTACTTTGCAAAATGAGCGAGCGAAGCGAGCGAGTTTTGGCAAATATTACAATCGTCAAATAAAATTAGTCTTTTCATAACTGGTTACGTAAATAACTATTACAATAGTTTTATAGTAGGTACCAGATGTGGTTATATATAAGCAATGAACACAAATTTTACTGTTCAGTATTCCCTGTACTCTTGACAAAAGCTTAAAAAGCCGAAACACGTGTAGAGTTTCTAATAAAATATTTTTGAAACCTTAAAAAGCAAATTCCCTTGATATATTTTAAATAAATATAGTTTAAAAAAAATAAAAAAACACACTTTTAAAGACATCAAACTAAAAAAGTGAAAAATAATTATTAATATAAACTGAAAACAATAATGAACGAAAAATACTAGCATTATTGTGAAAAAAGCGTGGGTTGCGCGATATACGAAAAATATGGCACAAAGCGCCCCACGCTTTTTTTCACAATAATACTAGTATTTTTTCGTTCATTATTGTTTTCAGTTTATATTAATAATTATTTTTCACTTTTTAGTTTGATGTGCTTTAAAAGCGTGTTTTTTTAGTTTTTTTAAACTATATATTTATTTTTTCACTTTTTTAGTTTGACGTGCTATGAAAGCGTGTTTTTTAGTTTTTTTTAAACTATATATTGCTTATTGATGCTGATATTATAACATATTACGATCCAACAGATACTTCTGAAAAAAATATATATATATATATTTTCAGCCATAGACGAGATTTGAACTCACGCCCGAGGAGTCCGTCGTTTCGCATCGACTGTGACTTGTGCCTTAGCCCGCTCGGCCATCGAACGAACTGAGAATCACGGAATATACTAACAGTAATAAACCACTTGCTCTCACGCAGAGGATACGTGAGGAAAGGAAATTATTTAATTCTGGCGATCCTGATCAGGATAATGATATAAACTTATCAAATTATTGTATTGTTACCGGTTCTTCGTAAGTGTACAAAGTTTCAATTAAATCTGTCCGTTTAAAGTGGGTCAAAATCGAGTCCAAAGAGTCGGTTACAAACAAACAAACAAACATACAAGTGAAGCTAATAAAAACGTGTTAAAAAAGACATTTTCTATAAACTGAGCTTAAAATCTAGGGTGCATTTCGTAAAATAAAAATGTTGAAGTAACTTAAACCGGAAGTGAAAAATATATATGTGATATTTACGATATTTATAATTCGTGGAATGTCACATGACCATTTCCGCATTGCAGAGAGGCACTTAAAATGATCACCCTGTACACTTATAACACTCGTGGAAGGGATTTTATTCAAAATTTTTTGCATTTTCTATTTTTTCCTTCAGACCACCATTTTTAAAATAAAACAGAAATTCCTAAATCCCCTTGTCCAAGAAAAAGGGAAACAAATTAAAATGATTTGTTCTCTCAGTTAACTTTGAAGTTCATTTCGATCACCTTTTAGTCTTTTACTATAACTTTTATCAGTTTCGAAAATTCTCTTATTGATTTATTATGTATATTATCTTATTTATGACATTTTATTCATTAAAGAAAATAACAATTAAATTTTTTTATTTTTATATTTAAACTTTATTTTATTAGTTTTAACCTGAAATAAAAGAACTGCAAAATATGGTCTGTTTTCACACAAAATTTAAATTTTATTTTAAATGAAAAAAAGAAAAAAAAAACGATACAAAAAAAAGGATTTGCTGTCAATTTCCTACAATACGGGTGTAATCAGCTATTCGGAAAACACAAAGGAAAACATGCTCTATTTTCAACTTAATGGGTTAAGATACACCTTTCTTTCAGGGTGCGTTTTTCGGTAGACATAGTTTAAGCTAAATCAACCAACTTTATTTGACCTAAAGAACCTGTGGTTAAGTGACTAACATACCTTTTACAAATACCATGGATAGATGTTTTTTTTCTACATACATGCATACGCATTACTCACATTAAATTAACATTAATCTTTTTTTAAATAATGCAATCAACATCAGAGTGCTACTTTGGAAAATGGGCGTATCATTTTGTGAATTTGATTTAATTTCTAACTTCTCGATTTTTTACGAAACCAAGCATTTGTTTGATCGATGAAGCGTTGGGAAATTAACACTGTTCGAATTATAATATAGTATATTTTAAATACCTCATCGTGCCATAGAATTATTTTAAATTTAACGTAGTATATGAGTAGGTATATATAAATATTAATTTTTATTCTAGCAAAAATGAACACTTTTATCCCGGAAACATTGTTTTAAATATTTGGTCTATAGATTAATATTTATTCGTAAAGCACCACATGACATCTTCGGGTCGGATTATAGCGAATTAGTTCCGTATCCGCACCGCCATAACCACAGACAACACTGACAGAACAGTCATGGGGGCACCCGGCCATCGATCGCACGACATCCTGGTGCACACACTGTCGGTTCCGAGTCTGCGCCTCCTCGTCTTGCAGTGATGGTGCTCTACGTCACCCCATTGCGAAAACCTCATTTTTCATTGTAATAATATTGTCGGAGAAAAAAATTATTTTTTTTTGGAATAAAGCCTTTTGATTACAGAAATGACAAGCAAAAAGTTGTAACATTAATAGAACAATATGGGCAGGAATAATAATAATAATAATAAGTTTATTTAAGAGAAGATACAATACACAATATATAGATATAAAATATAATATATAAATGGCGTATAAAATACAAAAAATACATAAACTAGGATAATCACAGAAGCAGTAGTACATGAATTACTGCTGATTGTGCGTGATTTTACATACACAAGACTTTTAGAAATGTAGCAAGCAAATTAAATAAAAAGAATAAATCAATAAAGCAGCAACCTGAATCAATAGAAGCTGAAGTGTAATTTTATAATGTTTTTAGATATTTAATTAGGTATGTAGAAATTTTAAATCTTGAGTTATATACACACAATACATATTAATTTGTGGCATATCTTGGATAATTATTATTTGCTGAGGTTATTTCTCTGGTTAACTATATGGTGTAGAAGACGATATATCAACAAAAATATTGAAAGATGCATTTATAATTATTGGAAACCGTTTCCTTGATGTTATAAACAACTCGCTTCAAAGTGGTAAATGTCCTACTGAATGGAAGTTGTCTGTTATTCCTCTACCCAAAGTTACAAATACAACTATGTGTCAAGAATATAGGCCAATAAACACAGTTCCAGCTTACGAAAAAGCATTTTGAATAGTAGTGAAAGAACAACTATTAGAGTATTGTGATAAAATTCAATAATAGTGCCGAACCAATCTGGTTTTCGTAAGGGTCACTCTTGTGAAATGGTAATTCTAAATATATATGATACATGGATTAAAGCTATTGACAATAGTGACATAGTTATAGCAGTATTTTTGGATTTTCATAGGGCGTTTGAAACTGTTGATCGTGAGTTGTTGTTAAAAAAATTGGAGAAAATGGGGATATGTGATAATGTGTTAAAGTGGTTTCAGGATTATTTAGATCATAGATCACAAAAAAGTTAAATACAAAAATTGTACATCGCCAGCAATGATAACCAAATATAGAGTACCTCAAGGTATAGTCCTAGGACAAATTTTGTTCATTCTGTACGTTAACGATATGATAAAATGTGTAGACAAATGTAATATTAAAATGTTTGCAGACGACACAATGTTGTACATCATAGGAAAAAATGTTGTAGATTTAATACGCATAATAAATCAGGAACTTAATGTAATATATGAATGATTGTATGATAATAGTCTCTGCATAAATGTGAAAAAATGTAAATATATGATTATAGGAAGTACTTATAAATTAGATAATATTGAAGACAATTATAATATAAAAATTAATGATATCAATTTAGACAGAGTTAATGATATGAAATATCTAGGAGTTGTAATTGATGAGAACTTAAACTTGAAAAAACATGCAAACTATATAATGAACCAAATGTCAAAAAAAAGTATTTTTTTCTTAAATAGAGTTGGAAACTCACTCTATGTTTATTCAAATATTAATATATAAATCGCATATCGACTTTTGTTCTCCAATATTATTTAACTTGAATCAAAATCATACTCAACAACTCCAAAAGATTCAAAATAGAGCAATGAGAATTATTTTCAAATGCAATAGATACACACCAATCAGAATGATGCTAGAGGTGTTAAATTTAATGAATATAAAACAAAGAATTGTATACAGAACATTAATAGTCATTTATAAAATAAAAAAAAATGTTACCACCGTACTTATATAATGAAGTAAGGTACGTCAATGATGTTCATAATTACCCAACCAGAAATGCAAAGAATTTTTTTTATATGTACTTTTAACAAGACTAATACTGAAAAGTCTGTGTTGTCAAAAGGTTTAAAATTATATAGTAACTTACCTGCCACTATTAGAGACTGCCAAAATTTAAATAACTTTAGGAGCATTCTATACAAGCACGTGGTGAAAGAATTTTAGTTCATTTAGAATTTAAAAATTAAGTTTATTAAAGTGTTAGTATAAGCAAATGAAATATTGAATATATATACCGACACGTGTTTCTGGCAGAAACACGTGTCGGTAGATATTTTAAAGTTTTTTAAAGTGAGTGTCAACTGGTGAGTACCTTGTGTTTTATTTGTTTTTGGTTTTACTAGACAGAATAGTTGAAATTAAAAATAACATTATTGAGTTAGTAGTACTGAACATAATGTGCATATTATCTTTTTTTGTAATCCAAGTTTCAGCGTTTTGGCAAATAGCCGGGAAAATAATTGTTTAAAAAGATATATGTTATACTTATCTGTGATAAGATTTGTAAAGTTAGTAAATAATAATTAACAAAAAATTTTCAGTTAATATTATTTTTCATTCCACCCTTTTAATATTTGTTGGTAAAATTTCATATAGACGAGGTCCTAAGATTCTGTGTTTATTAGAATGTCCTCCTTAAAGACAACTATTTTAAAATACTAAACAAGAAACCGTGTGATTATGGGAATTCCAATGGGAAGAATCTTGTAAAGATAATGTTTTTATATAACTGCCGACTCTGAAAAATGGCTATTATTTCCGCTGCCAAAATGTCTAGATGATAATTACAATGTCGGTTCTATGCCTGATTCAAAAACTAAAATGCCAAGAAAATTCACAGTTACAACTGGAAAAGAGCCAAGCTTGCTTCAATTCTATAGAAAATATACTGCACTCAGACCCGTTAATATCAATAATAGACGATTATTTTTCTTTTAAAGATCAGAAAGATGTTTTAATCAACAGTTGCTTTAAATATCACTAGTAAAATACTACAAAAGTAGCAATATTTTTTTAGAATTGCCAAATTCTTTCTCTTATCCTGGTCAGTTTCCGTCGATTCTCAGCAACTTTACTAGTTGATGTTGGAGCCGACATTACAACCCTCAAGAGGCATGAACGATGGAAATCTATGGCTGTTACAGAAAGCTACATCGAGAACTCTATGGAAAAAAATGAAAATCGTAAATAAAATCCTGGGTGTGTGAGGTAAATTCTTGATATCCAAGTTACTGGCAAAAACAACTTTGACGTACAGATTACACAACCATCTTCGGCGAATACGAATGCTGTAATCCACACAATATACAGTATGTCCCCAGATGAGGTTTACAAGAAGTGAAATTGTCAAAATATTTAACTTCTCCAGAAAAAGTCATTATACATAAAAGTTTTTACTTTCCCAAAAAATAAACTTCCCGTTGAGAACGTTTTTTATACAGGGTGCTCAAAAATTACAAAAAAAATTTGAAATTATTCTAAGAGTATATTGGCCTTATCTTTAATTTTGGAACAAAATGTTGAATAAAAATTTTTATTAAATTTTATATTCAGCCAAAATCCAAAATTTCGATTGAACATTATTATTTTTGTACATTACGAGTTACAATGCATGCTGAAACATATCTTCCTATAAGGCACCATTTAATTGTTTGATATTCCATAAATTCAGAATTGTTTATCTGATACTTATTCGCCTAGGTGGAATACAAAATTAGCTAAACAGAAAAGAAGGCAAAAAGTAAAGGCATTTCCCTAGAAATTTTCTTATTTTGACAAATATTACAATATTCAAAAGAAATTTTGAATTTTGACTGGCTATAAAATTTAAAACAACTTTTTTATTTAACATTTTATTCCAAAATTAAAGACCAATTTACTCTTAAGCGAATTTCTTGTTTTTTTAATTTTTAAGCATCTTGTATAAAAAAAAAATAAAAACGTGAATCGTATTTTTTAGGAAAGCAAAAACTTTTCTGTTACATAACTTTTCCTCGAAAAATTTTGGCAAATACTCCTATTGTAACTAGATTACTTTCCACATACTTTTATGAGAAAAAGTGTGTCACAAAGTACTTTTTTACCGGAGGGAAGAAAAATGACACCTTTCCGGTGTGTTTTTGGTTAGCAAAATAAAGTTCATTCACTTTCTGTAGTCCTAACTAAAGATAGATTTTTGTGTTGTTAAGTTGGTTATAATTTTTTAGACGTTACCTGCAATTTACTTACTAAATTGTCATTTTCACTCTCATATTCTATGGTGCCATGCAAGCCAACTGACATTTGTGTTGTCAATTGTTTTTAGAATGTAAACATAGTTGAAAGTGAGCAAAGATAAAACGAGCATTGTAAAATGTATTCCGCTTTAAATGACGACAAGCAAAACATGTTTTCAATTCATGGTAAGTACCAAGTCTTCAAATTTTATATGTCTTTACTTTTTAAAACCCTTGTAAATACAGTTCCGTTAAATAAATTAAAAAAGGCTGACACAATAGGTTATGTTACATTATAATTTAATGGCATTTTTGCATTCTTATCACATACAAATTGTGTAAAAGTTTTAACGAATATGTTAATATATTTTAAAAAATCGTAACTGTCTATTCATGCTTCAGAATATGTCAAAAGTGTCTTGTCAGTATGGCTGTTGGAAAACGGCAAAATAACTATTTTTATTTTCAGAATTTCAAAGATTTTATCCAAATATCATTAATAACGCGGAAATAACGATAGGATATAAAGAGACATTTAATGCAGAGGACGACGTAAGTTACGATGATATATCTTCAAGTAGTAACTTCGGTGAAGGTGAATATTTTGAAGAATCTGAAAATGACATGGAAAACTTTGATCCATCTTTGTTTTGCCCAGATATTATCATGGAACTAGGCGAGAACCCAATTGTAATTAACACTGGTAAATAATTAACAACTAGCTATATTAATTTTTCTTCTACTATTGGGAGATTTCATTATTTAAAGATGTGGTTTTTGTAACAATTATTTGGTAGGTAGATACTTGACAACATGCTTAAATTTTCCGAAATTTCTCCTACCGTGTCATCGGGTAAAATAAATAAAATATATGATGTGTCCAGCACATAAATTTCTTATACCAGTATATATCATCTTGATCTAAAAAAATCATTCTATTTAATTCTTTACTTACCCCAATTAAATTTTATTAGCGTATCTTGAAATGTTTCAATAAAATGTTTAAATAATTAATTATTATCAGCGTCGTTCAATGCTCTCAATAATAATTCATGTCTTATATTTTACTAATTTCTTCTTATTGACATTGACATTTTTTGTAACTAAATTACATATTTCATAATTGTCAAACTGCCAAATATATCCTAACCCCATTTTATGAGGTTAAATGTGTAAAAAATTTCAGTTTGTAAAGTTTGGGTCCCGTGAACCTCCTCTCAGCTGGTCAATTCTGCTCATCATCGAATTTGTCATTGTCTTTGGCCTTTAGAACACGTGTACCAAATTTGAAAGCTTTATCTCAAAAACTGCGGCTGCTACCGCGATACTACAGACATGCATTTTCCATAGTTATATTTTTTCACATAATTCTTCGAGATTGGTTCAGAAATACAATTAAATTTTTTAATTTTTTTCAAGAATTTGTACCTTTTACTTCCTTACCTCTCTAAGTGAGGTAGTTATGTATTCGTGAAAAAAATTTTGAAAATTTTAATTGCATTTCTGGACGAATCTCGACGATTTATGACGAAACACAAAATTTCAGACAGTTTCTGTCTGTGTGTGTGTTCGCGATAGTAGCTACAGTTTTTGAGATAAAGCTTTCAAATTTTTTTCTTCTTTCATTCATTATGTCTCTTCTAGTGGTACCACATTCACCAAATTTAATGTGTCAGCTAAAATCTCGTTGTAAATCATAATTGCCAAATTTAGGAAGTCTCCCATTAGTATTTTTTGAGTTATCGTGGCCACACACATACACATACACACACACACACATGAACCGACAGACATCATTCGGAAAATAGTCGGAATGGACTCAGGAGGGTTCAAAACGTATATATCAATCAAAACCTCGAGGTCGAAAAAATCACGATCACTATATTTCCTTATGTTGTGTATAAGAAAGTAAAAATTATGTTTTTCTGCTAAAGACGAACCATATTTCTAAACAAAATTAAATTATCATTTTTATATTTGCACTATTTATACCACAACGAACCTCACATTTTGCCTTTTTTTTTTCATGCCAAAAGGATGTGGATGATGATGAGTGATGACAAGATGATACGTCCTATGATTTTTTGAATATAATAACAGTGAATACTTTTAGAGATATTTTCGAGAAATAAATACATCTAGTGATGTGAGGTACATATTAATCAAAACAAAAATATTTTTTGAAAGCCGGAGAAAAAAATTAGATATTAATGGAAAAAAAAATGCATCGCGACGCCTAGCGTTGATGTGATGAAAATGTACAACTGATCTTAACGTGTAGTTTATATAAGATACTTTTGATCGCCGGTAATAATGTATTTCGAGATATTATTCGTGGGAGTTGAATTCACCGTGTTGTACACGTTTTGGATAATCTGCGTGAAATACTACTTTATAAAAATCTAGAAATTAAAAAACTTTTGTTCTTCACATTTTTAGATGAATTATCAAATGTTGATGGTGCTCGTGAAGAATCTTCACCTGGAGACAAAACATCTGACGGTATGTTGGGACAATCAAAAATTTTTCAAATTTGGCAACTGCATTTTTGCTTTCTTTACAGGTTTCCTCGATTTGACATCAGAGGAAAATCAACTTGGGAAGAAAACCTATGGGACTGGTAAGTAGGTACTTAATAGTCTCGTATTTAAAGTATGATACTGATAACCTAAGACAACTTAACTGGTAACTTTTTCTCAGGTATGATATATTCATTTTTGATGGATCCTTTTTTTAGGCAATCCTGTGCAGTACACAAGAATTCACTGCACAGCTTGCAACGATCACCTGGGTAGTGCTTTATGTGAAATGAGCAACAGACTTGTCCATCCGTTATTAAAAGTTTTGATTTGTAAAGAATGTAACGATTTTTACACCAGTGGAGAATTTGAAAAAGACTACGATGGCAGCGAAACATACTGTCGCTGGTGCGGACAAGGTGGCCTGGTTATCTGTTGTTCTAATTGTGAATTTGTTTTTTGTACGGTGAGTTTCTTTAACTAGGTTTAATTTACCATCCATCTGAATATCATTCTAATTCATATAATTTTAATACAAAAAAAAAACTTAAAGACACATCAGGGGGGGAATCTGCTTCTAATAATTTATTTCTTTTGTTTCGCCATTAAGAAATGTATTAGGAACAATTTTGGCAGAAGGATCTTGACAGAAATTAGAAGCAGTGACGATTGGACTTGTTTTAAATGTGATCCTTCGCAGTTAATTAATCTCAGAGTTCACTGCGCCGAGTTCATGGAATATTTACGGAGGGAGACAGTGTAAGCATTTTTAAATTTACTTAGTAATCTAAATTAAACTTTTTTTAAGGATAATACATTATTTATTAATGGAGCGAGATTTAATTGTGACAGCAGTATGTCGTAAACTCAGGGTCCCATACTGGATTTTGGGACGTAATCGGGACTATAATTTTTTTGAAGGCTAATTGTACAGGGTTATTCATTATAAATTACCCACCCCTTATCATTGTTATTATTGCCTATAGAAAAAAATGTTTTAAATAAAAGTTGTGTGGTTATGACTGAATTTTGGTAAAATGCTATCAAAAGTACAGTAGCGTGCAGATTTCAGGCGCTACAATAAAATAATATATTTTTTTTAATGGGACATACAGGGTGGTCCGAATTTAAATCGGGAAACTTCGTCTGCTGATACTACGCCTAAAAATAATAACTTTTTGTCATATAAACATATATCGAAAAACGAATGGATTTCAAGATACAAGGTGTTGAAGTTAGAGGAAAAAATTTTTTTTCCCAATATCTCAATAACGAATAAAGATTTTTTATTGAAATTTGATATACAGGTATAATTAAGGCAAGCACACCAGATAAAATAAATTTTGTCCAAAATATTACACTGGGTGCTTATTTCTTTCTGATCGATTACCACTTAAACCACAACGACTTTTTGTTTGTACGCCACTGGTCAAATTTAATAGAAACATTTTAATCTACGTTCCTTTTAAAGCAAAAAAAGTATTTTTGGCTCCTTTTCGAAATTCTTGGTTTTTGATAAAATTGACATTTTCTACAACGATGCATTTCCGCAGCATTAAATTTGAAAGTGGAAATGAACTGTCAGTTATAAACAATGAAGTATAAAGTTATGTTTATATTTCAATGGTTATAAACTTGTTATTTACATTTTTATATTAGCGTCGTATTTCTTTTTAATTTGTGATTTACTTTAAATCTTCTCTTTTATATTCATCATCTTTGGCACTACAACCCTGGGTGGGTTCTTGGCCTGTTCCAGTATCAGTTTCCATTCTTCCCTATTCTTCGCCTTGGTTTTCCAATTTCTAATTCCTAGCGTTCTTAGATTTTCCTCCACCTGATCCTTAAATCTAGTTCTAGGCCTACCTCTCTTCCTCTGTCCAGCCGGTGTTTGCTGAAATATTTTCTTTGGTGGCTCCATGTTGTCCATCCTTTCAAGGTGTCCAAGCCACCTTAGCCTATTTATTTTGATGGATCTGACAATATCAGGTTCCTCATAAAGGAGATATAGCTCAAAATTGTAACGCCTGCGCCACGTCCCATTCTCCAGTACTCCTCTATATATATGACGCAAGATCTTTCTTTCAAAGCAGCCTAATATCTCTTCATCACTTTTGTCATGGTCCATGCTTCCGATGCGTAGGACAGTACTGGCTTAATAAGAGTTTTATATATCAATATCTTGGTTTTTTTGGTCGCTATGCTTGATGTTATAAGCTTTTTTAGTCCAAAGTAAGCTCTATTAGCCAAGTATATCCTTCTCTTGATTTCTGCACTTATTACGTTATTTTCATTTATTTGAGATCCAAGATATATAAACTCTCTTACTCCCTCAAATTTATATGTATCTATCACCAGGTCTTCGGGTGGTGCTACTTGAGTGTTGTTAGTAACTTTCATATACTTTGTTTTCGATATATTAACTTGTAGCCCCACTCTCTTCGCGGCTGCTTCTAATGATTTGAAGGCTTGTATTAAGTCTCTTTTTGTCCTTGCTACTACATCAATGTCATCTGCGTACGCTAGTATTTGTACGATTCTATTTATAATGGTACCCCTTGTCGCTACACCAGATTCCCTTATAGCTTTTTCCAATGCAATGTTCAATAACAGACATGATAGACTATCTCCCTGACGTAGTCCTGTGTACGTCTGAAAAGACCTTGACATGCTGTTTTGTATCCTTATTTTACATTCGATTTTAGTGAGGGTTGCCTTTACTAGTCTTACTAATTGTATAGGGATGTTAAATTCTACCATGGCGTTATAGAGTGAGCTTCTGTCTATGCTATCGTAGGCACATTTGAAGTCTATAAATAAGTGATGAGTATCAATCCCATATTCGTATGTCTTTTCCAGAGCCTGCCTGAGGAGGAATATTTGGTCAGTTGTAGACTTTTCCTTCCGGAAACCACTTTGATATTTTCCTACGATTCCTTCACTGCATATAGCTAAGCGGTCATATAATATGTAGGCCAATACTTTATACGCCACGTTTAGTAGTGTAATTCCTAGGTAGTTGTCACACTTCATTTGGTCCCCTTTTTGTGTATAGGTATAATTATACCTATATTCCAGTTATCTGGGAGTTTTACGTGTCTCCAGATTAGTGCTACTAACCTACATATATATGCTCTTTTAGCTTGGTCACCCCGTATTTCAGCAGCTCAGAGGGTATACCATCCATACCAGGGGATTTGTGATTTTTCTCTTTTATATTATCATGCCGAATTTATTTACTAATGAAGAGTATGCTGATATACATTTTATGTATGGTTATTGTGATGGAAATGCAGAAGAAGTTTCGAGAATACGAAATAAGATTTCCAAATAGAGTACAACCAAATCCTCAAGTTTTTATTAACACACATCGTCGTTTTCGAGAGTTTGGGTTAAAAAATAATCATAGGAAGTAGATGTGAGAAACGTAGAGATGCAAGGTTTTTGTGAAAAATTTTGTGGACAGATGAGGTGAGAAGAGGTGTGGTAAACTATCACAACTTACATGTATGGGCACAAGAAAATCCCCATGCTATTCGTCCTAAATCATTTCAGACTGAACTTAGCTTGAATGTTTGGATAGGAATCGTAGATGACAACCTTTGTGATCCATATTTTTTGCCACGTAGGCTAAATTCAGCTTTATTTTTGAACTTTTTGGAAAATAAAATCTTAGATATTTTCGATGATGTGCCCCCTATTATAAGACATGAATTTTGGTTCCAAATGGATGGAGCTCCAGCTCACTATGGAATTAATGTGCGTGAATGGTGTAACGTTCATTTTCCATGAGGTTGGATAGGCCGATCAGGATCAATCAACTGGCCACCTAGATACCCAGATCTCACTGTTTTAGACTTTTTTATATGGGGATACTTAAAAGACCAAGTATATGCTACGCCAGTGAACACAATAGAAGAATTGAGATTGAGGATTCAAGAGGCTTGCAATAATTTGCTTAATAATCACCACATGATTCCAGCTGCTGTAAATGCAATGCTTCGAAGATGTCAAAAATGTGTCGAACTGAATGGTATGCATTTTGAGCAACTCCTTTAATTGAAATTACTGTTAATAAAATTTCATTAGTTATAAATAAAAAACTTTAATATTTAAATGCTACAATCGTTATTCCAAACATTTTTTGTTTAATAAATTCCAGGAACAGTAGATAAAAGAATTATCTCAGATAAATAGCATTTTATAATGATTTAAAACCACATCATTTAAAAAAAGAAAAACAAAATTATGACGCAACTTTGAAGTAGATACAAAATTTCCACTTGCAAATTTAATGCTGAGGAAATGATGCATCGTTGTAGAAAATGCAAATTTTTTTTTTTTTAATTTTTTTCCCCAACTTCAACATCTTGTATCTTGAAATCCATTCGTTTTTCGATATATGTTTATATGACAAAAAAGTTATTATTTTTAGGCGTGGTATCCGCTGGCGAAGTTTCCCGATTTTAATTCGGACCACGGAATGATCCTTTATTATAGATTTCAAAAATATGCCATATGTTACCCCTACCATATACCGTTTTTGAGTTATTAAACGTCGAATATTTTAGATAAACCAGTTACTGTAAATATGGAAAAGTTAACTTTATTAAAGTGAGCTATGAAAATGACAACTATTATGTTTGATAAGTAACATTTCTTTAATGAAATAATCAAAATGGTTTACAGTGAGGAAGAAAAAGTCAAAATATTTACTTGTTGTATACAAAATAACATTAAGGATTTTGTATCTAAATCGTTCAACACCATCAGAAAATACGTTCAAAAATATTTACCATTTTAAACAGTTGCGTTAAAGGTTTTTGAATTATATTATGAATATTGTGCGGAACTAAATCACCACCCAGTATATAATTTTTATAATTTGCAGGCGTGCAACTACTCTCGAAAATTCCGCATCATTTATGAACACTGACTATTCACGGTGCTGCGTGTCCACCAACAATCGGACAAGTGAACCTAAGAAGATGAAGCGGAAATACTCCGACGATCATGATTATGATCCAGACACAGAGCAATTATCACGCCCTTCATCATCTTCCAGTATCAAAAGCGTTTCCTCGATTTGCAATGAAGTAAATACATCCATTCTTCGAAAACCGTTAACAACAGTGTCAATACCAAACAATCTAACAAAAACTAGCGAAATTATCACTCAAAAATGTCAAAATATCACGACAATAAGTGCCGCAAATCCAACAATCAGACCCAAAATGACATTTGTTTCCCAACCCAAACCCATACTTAAACTGGTGAATCCATCAGTTACTGCCTCGGGTGAGTATTTTTTTACTTTTGTCATTTTCCGTTTCTATCGGAAATTCGTCCTCCGATTACAATTTTACTTCCCTGGAACTCTGATTTAGTTGCTGCTTAAAATGCCAATATGGTAATTAGAACAAAATTTTGTTTTAAAATATTTATTATTTACATAGAATTATACATACGTAAACATCATTTCTCTTGAGTGTGGGAGTTAATTATTATAATTTTGTTCTGTTTTATGCGTTGGTAAATGAAAAACTGCTTCCTAAAGTACTCTTTTATCACTTAACATTCTACACTTTATCAGTAAGTTTTATACACCGTAAACTTTGGTCCATTTGTATGTGTCAAATCAAGCCTGAAACTTTATAAATTCTCACGTCCAGGGAATATACAGGGTGTCCCAACCAAAAGTAGGCATCCTGAATAACTTTGGAGATAAAAATGTTTTGAAAAATTGGTGAAACACGTCGACCTTGTTTCCAAGGGGGACATATTTTAATGTAATACTTGTATACCTATCATCCTCCCTCTACCCTACACGGCCACCCCTCAAAAAAATTCAAATGGCAAGGGGGGTCGAGTGATACATCTTTTGAAATGTCTTTCAATTCCCTACATAACTGTGTATTTTTTTTAACTTTTATCGATTCGTTCTTAAGGAAAATAATTTTATTTTTGATGATTACACACAATCGAAATCGTTTAAAAAATCTAATATTCGGCACTGGGTATTGGAATTTATAAAAAAACTATATTTTTTAGTGCTCTCAAATCAACACGAGTTTTTTCGACAAAAAACACTTTCTTTGTCCGTTTAGTTTTAGAATAATAAAAGACTCATAAGTATTTGATAGTCCTTGAACACTAATTTGCTCACAACCAACTTTAAATCGAGATACATTTTACCACAGTGTTCTCAAAATGGTTTATACCCTTCAGGAGAGAATAGAAATTGTTAGCATTTATTTTAAAAACGATAATTGTGCTAGAACTACGGGGCGCATATTCAATAGAAATCACCCAGATAGAAGAGTTGGTTCTCAGTATGTTTTACAATTATTGACAAAATTTATGGAAACAGGTTCTGTAGGAAATAAAAGCATGAACCTCAGAGACCGATTAGGACTGAAGCAGTCGAAGTGGCAGTTCTGGGTCATTTGCAGATGGATAATACTCAATCGATCAGGAAAGTAGCTGAGGCTTCCGGTGTATCACGAAGCAGTGTTCATCGAATTGTAAAGGCCCATAAATTTCATCCATATAAATTTAAATTGGTACACGAATTAAACGTGTAAAGATGATCCCGATCGTCGGCTTGAATTCTGTGAGATTTTTAGTGAACAATTAAACGGTAATGCCAATCTACTGTACAATACGTGTTTTTCTGATGAATCCACATTTCAGTTAAATGGGGAGGTAAACAGACACAATTGTAGGTATTGGAGTGAATCCAATTCACATTTGTTCATGGAAACTCATACCCAAAGACCTCAGAAGTTAAATGTTTGGGCTGGCATCTTAGAGGAGGATCACATTGTCGGGCCGTTTTTTATTCCTGACAATTTAAATGGCGAAAGGTACCTCGATCTGCTAGAAAATAACATCGACCCAATGATTACCCAAATCCTCGAAGAAGACGATAATCTTTTAGAGGGCGAACTGTTTTTTTAACAGGATGGGACACCCCCACATTTTGCTATAGCAATCCGTGAATTTTTGGATAATCAGTTTCCTAAGCTAGATCACCCGATTTAACTCTCTTGGATTTCTTTCTGTGGGGACATTTGAAATCGAAGGAATTTGCAACAAAACCCGCATCTCTGGAAGAGTTACGTGAAAGAATTGTTCGAGAATGCCGTTTATTGACTCCAGATGTGTTCAGAAATGTTCGTACAGAATTTCAAGACAGATTATACAGATTGTATTACTGTATGGAAGTCGGTGGGGGTCATTTTGAACAATACATACGATAATTTAAACTGCTTCTTTTATTTTTATTTCACGAACCTAAAATAATGAAACAATTATTTCTCAGGAACGAATCGATAAAAGTTTAAAAAATATACAGTTATGTAGAGAACTGAAAGACCTTTCAAAAGATGTATCACTCGACCCCCTTTGCTATTTGAATTTTTTGAGGGGGGTGGCCGTGTAGGGTAGAGGGATGGTGATCGGTATACAAGTATTACATTAAAATATGTCCCCCTTGGAAACAAGGTCGACGTGTTTCACCAATTGTTCAAAAAATTTTATTTGGTTTTATTATCTTTATTTTATATCCAAAGTTATTCCGGGTGCCTACTTTTAGTTGGGACACGCTATATAACATAATTTATAAGATATACTCCGCATGGAAAGTCCCGCAGTGTTAGAATGCTGTTTTCAAAATTAATTTCTCAATTTGAACAACTATTAGAGGATATAACCACAAATTTAACGAGTACATCCATATCATTCGTCCCAATCATCACGGTGTGCGATCAGAGAATGCTCACTGATCATTTCACGCGAACTGCTAATATCTGACTGATCACAGGTGATCGCTAAATTATCGGCAGCTATTTTATGCTAAATAATTGTATGATACACGATCCGTTATCACTAATCAATTTGAATAAATTAACCATAACTCACAACTGTCTTGTCCACAACATAACCTAAATTAGAATTTTCTGTCTGTGCTGAGTGTATGCCAAAGAAGTCACAAAAATTAATCCAAAATTTACAATCCAAAGACACAAAATTTTTACACAGTACAGAATAGATAACAACCAAACATCAAACCTTTATTCTGACATTCTTGACACAAAAAAAAACGTCTAATAAACTTTGAAAACACAGTGGTAGAAAACACCATTCAGCTCACAACTTATCAGTCACGAGATGATAACTGATCGCTTAGTTTACCGCTACCGCGTGATGAACGCGACCATCAGCAACTTCTCTTGCAGTAGAAATAGTTTGTCAATAATTCTTTGCCCCACAGAGACAAACCGTAATGCGTTAGATCCATCACTACTACTGTTACAACTTAGGTACACTAGATCAATTGAGGGCCCATTAAGCAGCTTTTGCTTTTATTATTATCATTAAGTATACCATACGTATAGTGTGGCCAGTTAAAAAAATAATACGCGCGATGGCTGCGAACTAGGATGAATCGAGATGATATAACACACCCAGCGAACATAGGGACACGCTCAGTCTATGTCCCACCGGCCAGACACAGTTGCGTCCATTTCGCTTGTTCAATCGGTCTTTGTTAACAATAGGCCACAATAACCGTTTTACACACGGTATAAGTGGAAAACAACCTCAAATCTCAGAAACCCCAAAGGATTACACGTAATCTAAGTTGTCCTTTTTTACCAATGGTGATTATTAAGATGGTTGTGATTTGTTACTAAATCAATCATCCTTTGGAGATGGAGAATATCTTTGATTTTGAGCAAAAGGTTAATTAATTCATTTAAAAAATTTCGTTTACCCAGATCTTGTTCGATCTTTCACTGATGCTACAAGATAAACCTGGCTATCTTTTCTAATTATGAAGAACGAATTTTATATGAATTCCTGCCTAAACATGTCACTAGCCTCCAACATTGTATTGTTATATCATGTCTACTAGGAACCCCAAAACTGCCCATCTAAATAATTTTATTACTCCAAGTCCATACTCTACTTATGTACTGATAGTAACTTAACCTATAATCTCTTTTCAGATATAAATGGACGGCCCATGGATCCAAATCAGAAAAGAATGCTGCCAAATGGAGAAAGACTCACTATTATAACGCCTCGAAACTTCGTATCTTCATCTGCTGTTCCGGGTCAAACTCCTAACCAAAAAACAGTAAACCAACAAAATGGCAATATCGACCAGCAAAGAAAAAGAACTTGCTATGAAAAGGCTGTTAGCGCCGCTACCAGTATTACCTCTGACCTTTCTTGTAATCTAATAAACCTCAGACAAAATAAGTTGACTGCTAAAAAGTTGGACGATTTCGTTGCTGTACACAATAAGTTACAGGAAGTACTGAATACTTCGATAAACTCGTTAATTCAGCTGAGGAAAACTTTAGCAGGTAAAAAATATACTTGTTTATATGAAAAATTTTCTTATCTAAAAATATTTGGTAAAATGAAAAATAATAACGCTGAAAAAATTCTTTTTTACTAATTATTATTTACTACTTTTACAAAACTTATCATAGATAAGTACAACATACATCTTTTTAAACAATTATTTTCCCGGCTACTTGCCAAAGTACTCACCAGTTGAACAATCACTTTAAAACTTTAAAACTTCTACCAACACGTGTTTCTGCTTTTAGCTTCGTGTGGACAGCTCATTTAAAGGATGCAAAGCAACTAAAAACTAGTCATCATTAATGGTTTCAGAGAACAGGATAATTGAAATTATATAGTGGAAATTTCCCGTAGGGTAGAATAATTTAAAAATAAATTAGGTATCCTCTTGGTAAAAGTTTAAAATGTAGTGTGAAATTAAAAATAACGCTGAAAAAAAAATTTTTTTTTGCTGATTATTATATACTACTTTTACAAAACTTATAGATAAATACAACATATATGTTTTCTTTATTTTTTGGTTTTACTGAACAGAATAGTTGGAATTAAAAATAACATTATTGAGTCAGTCGCACAGAACATAATGTGCATATTATCTTTTTTGTAATCCAAGTTTCAGCGTTTTGGCAAATAGCCGGGAAAATAATTGTTTAAAAAGATATATGTTGTACTTATCTATGATAAGTTTTGTAAAAGTAGTAAATAATAATTGGCAACAAAAAAAAATTCAGCGTTATTATTTTTCATTTCATTCTATATTTTAAACTTTTTTCCAAGAAGAGGATACCTAATTTATTTTTAAAAAATATTAATGTCTTATTTTAGCCTTTATTTTAGCTGTTGATACGAGATGTAGAGGTATGGCATACACACATCCTTCGCAGCAACAGTTAGCATCAAAGCAATTCCTCGGTATTCCTGATCCTGTTTCAACCACCTTCAAATTTACACCATCTCAATACTTTGGATATTTAACTAATAATGAAGAGAAAACGATAGTCGGTATCAAAGAGAAAAAAATAATGAGACGCAGATAAATACGCAACTCTGGTATAAAATATTGAAAATTTCCCGTTTAAAAAAAAATATATATTTATAATCAAATCGATGTGCGATATACTCACAAGAAGAGTTTAGTTAATGGTTTCTTAATTAATAATTTTATTGTTGATACATAATTATTTCAATGTTATTTGTTTACAGAATATATTCTATTATGTTATTGCTCAAATGGTTAACCAATTTTTTAACATAAAATAATCTGCACTATTATGAGGATATAACTTGTACCTAATAAAGTCATTTATTGGAATAAACATTCCTAACTTTATTTATTACGGTTATAGTTTCGCCAGCTGTCTACCCTTGAAATTATAAATCGCTGTTAAATTTGTTGTGCTGTTTTTAAACCAAAATAAAAATCAGGCTCATTAGTTAGAAATGACCCAAATGTTTAACTCTGTTAACAAAATGTAGTTCAATAAATCTAATTGCACCAAGTGCTGCAACAGTGCTTAAGCGCTCCGGAGTCGCCAGGCAACCCAATTTTTGCCCATAAATCTTGTAAATGTAAATTTTTGCAAAAACGACAAAACGTCCTACATTTTACAACTTCATTGCCATGTGGACAGATTATTTTAAAATCAAAATTACATTTCATAAGAACGTAATTTTCAATATCCTCATTTCCAGCCAAATACAAAATTACGTCTTTATGAAATGTAATTTTGATTTTAAAATTATCTGTCCACATGGCAATGAAGTTGTAAAATGAAAGGTCTGTCGTTTTTGCATAAATTTACTTTTACAAGATTTATGGGCAAAAATTGGGCTAAGTGTATGCTGGGTTGTTGGGTTGCCGGAGTGCTCTAAACCAATAAACCATTAGTAGATATAGTCCATTCACTTTCTGTAGTCGCAACCAAAGGTAGATTTTCGTGTTGTACAAACATATTCCTTTTAATTACAAATTACTGTCAGTGCTTGTTGCAACAATCGTAACATTGGATTTTAAACGAAGTTCAGTTGAACTCTGGCTGAACCACGTCGATACAACCGGCCCTTAATTACTTAACCAAAAAAATATTGCCACGAAAATCTACCCTTAATTAGAACTACAGAAAGTGAATGAACTATGCGTTTTACTGTACTACAGATGTCTATACATTTAAGACTCACCCTGTAGTTTCTTTGTATTGATATAATAATAATCATTTATGGCACCCATTCCATGAGAATACCTTTTCTTTAGGAATTGTTTTATACCGGGACATCAAAAATGATTGAAGGTGACGTAAGCACATCTCATTCCTTTTATTATCAAAATATTCATCCAGCGGCTTTCGGATTCGAGGTAGATTTTATTCTGATTTTGATCCGCGACCAACCTTTGCAAATAATAGTACCGCTAATAAATCATTGGCGGAGTGTGCGCTACTAAAATTTCCGGCTATGATCCCCACTGCAAATAGTAATTGCTACTACTCCGCCTGTGGTGTAGGAAACATTAGATGTTTTTATTATAATGATGTTTCGAAAGAGATGTAAAAGTGTGGGTTCCGGATATCTGCGATGTGATCACGTTACAGAACGCTATCCACGACAAAGTGAGAACTCGATAAAATTTTCAGGTTAGAGGTGCCTACGCCTATGCAAGCACTGATGAGCCTATCTCCTGGCGTTGGTGAATAGCCTTGGTAGTGGAAATAGGCCGACGTTAAATTAGCGATTTAAAAAAAATGATTTAGAATATACTGTTTCAGATTTAAATATGCCTTGTTCGTCTTCAGAAATAAGTTCTTTGCTATAGTATAGTAGCTAGATGTTTGTAGAAAACTATTTCAATGTTAGGGCCAGTTGTATAAATCTGGGTTAGTTTTGAAACCGGTTTAACTCCTTGATTACAACTGTCACAATTATAACCAAAGAGTTAAAACTGGCTCAAAGTTGACTCACCCGTATACAACTGGCCCTTAAGTGTTGCAGCAAAAGTTCAAATTCTTTATGAGACGTAGCACTTTGCAGTATGCTGCAACCTAACCTTGGGCATAACAGCAATCGCCAAAATGAAGCGTTAAGATAAAAAACTAACGTATCATTGGGTACTTAAGAAAACTTTTACGCGTATAAGCTCCATCCTTAAGAATCTGATGTTTAACTATAATAATCCTCAAATAAAACTCACGTGGCTAGCCTAAATTTCATTTTTATTAACATCGAAGTAGTTTACACAGGAACTAAATCATTACGCACTATACTCGACGACGCATTTTCCGAACTTACATTACTGGGAGGAGATTAAATCTCACAGTGCCTATTAGCTCAACGCAGGCGTCACTAAATATGTAGGCATCAGCACATTATTAAAACGCAAAGCTTTAGCCGTCACCTGATGATGCCATCTTGGTTAGTAAAGCACGTTGAGTATATTGCGCAATGTTCTATACCGTGTTTAATGAACAGAAATGGTTAAGCCACTCCCCACTAATTTATGGTTGCGCAGAACAGTGTACGCAACAATCAGTGTCACACACTACAAATTTATAAATGAGGGAATACAAAAACTATGTAATGTGATATATAATTTCTTGATGAATTAAAATGATGAAACGTCAAGTAGTGTCAAATTAGTATATTTTATAAAATTTAAAATTATTTATTACTTATAACATTTAATCAATATTATCGTTCTGGAAAAACTGATCAATATATTTGTGAGCGTTTCTGACTATGTAGGTATAAAATACCAGTCCTATGTAATTGATCCCAAGTTATCTGATGACAGTGCAGTCGTTATAGACATAATCAACCTAAATACCATACTAAGAAGACCAAATTTTACTTTTAATAGACCTATAAATGAAGTGGGTTTACACAATTTTTATAACTTAATTGTAAATGCAGACTTTAGCTTTATTAAAAACTCGGCCTATCCAGTTGAGGAAAAATGTAAATTATTTAAAGATATTCCAATAATAAATGCAAATACAGCTTTTCCCACCATAAAAAAAAAGAATAACAAAAAACAACAAAATAAAACGGTATACACCGGAACTAAAACAATGTAAGGATACCTTAGATTTTTTAACCGATTTTCATAAAAAATTTCCTTCAGCAGAACTAAAATTAGAAATAAATCGTCTTCGTTCCTTATATAGAATTGTTCTTACCTCGGCTAAAAAACAAGCGAACAAAAACTATATAGAAGAGTCCGAAAACAAACAAAAATCAATGTGGAGGTTAATAAATGCAGGAAGAAAAAATATAGATGCAAAAACGAATGTATGTGAAAACTTGACAGCAGATAATTTCAATAAATACTTTATAAATGTACCAGACCAAATAACAGAGCAACTTCAAACAATCAAAAATGTCAATGTTACTCAAAATCACTTAATAAAGTAGTTTTGAATTTAAAGAGGTCACATATAAAGAGGTAAGAGATGCTATACATCAACTAAACAATAAAAACTCCATGGACATATATGGTATAAACTATAAAATGATAAAATACATAACAGATCTTATTATAATTCCTCTTACTAAATTATTTAACTTTATTATAAACTCCTCTGTATACCCAGATATCTTTAAATTAACGAAAATAATTCCTATCTATAAAAAAGGTGATGAAGAGGAACTAGCAAATTATAGACCCATTGCTCTACTATGCGTAATATCAAAAATTCTAGATATACTCTTAAAAAATCAAATAGTACAATATTTTGAACACAACAATTTACTATGTCTCGAACAATTTGGTTTCCGGAAAAACATTATGTCATTGGTGGAAATCATTGTTGAAGGATTTGAGAAAAAAATATGTCGGCCGTTTGTTTTGTGACTTAAGCAAGGCCTTTGACTGCGTCTCACTCAGCATTTTTATAAAAAAACTATCTGGGTACGGCTTTCTCCAAAAGAGTGTTTCGGTAATAAATTCCTATCTTAGCAACAGGCAGCAGACCTGCTACTATAATGAAAACTTTTCAGAAAGCCTTACTCTAAAAAGTGGCGTTCCTCAGGGTTCAGTGCTGGGCCCCATACTGTTTCTAATTTACGTAAACGATCTTACCGCTTCACTCCCTTCAACTAAATTTGTACTTTTTGCAGATGACACAACTGCAACAAGCTCAAGTGATAACATGCACCAACTACTCATTCACATTGAAAATACCAAATCAGTCTTAGCGTCATGGTTTTCAAACCACAATCTTCTTTTGAATGAACACAAAACAAATCGAATCATATTTACCAATAGAAACTTACTTGGATATGAAAATCTGGAATCCACAAAATTTCTGGGTGTTGTTTTGGACCCAATCTTCTCATGGGAGCCCCATTCAAACTATGTATGCAAAAAACTTAATAAGAATCTTTACTTACTAAGAAAACTGTACTATTTGTTGCCTCAAGAAGCAATGCACACCAGCTACTTCTCACTCTTCCACTCTGTTCTCAAATATGCAATCTCCCCACAGTTCTCGTATCTTCCAAATTCAAAAACATGCAATTCGCACTATATGTGGTTTGCCTTTTAGAGAAAATGTAAAAAAACAAATTTTCTGAATTAGGGATACTAACCTTATTCTTCGTCTATATCCTAGAATGTTTAATTTACATAAAAACTACTCAAAACAAATATACAATCATTTCTGAAGCATATAATCATCATACTAGGCAAAGTAACAACATAAAAATAAATTATACAAGATTAACCCATAGCAGAGACGCCTACAATTATTATGGTCCAGTATTTTATAATCACCTCCCGCTCTCAATAAAAACATGTGAGCTTACACAATATACAAGATTACTAAAAAGTTATCTTGCCAAAAAAATCATTTTACAGTCTCAATGAATTTCTGGAGTGCAACTTTAACGATTTAGTGACCAACATCACCGATTGAATGCACGTGGATGTATATGTCTGTGTTTGTAATTATATTGTTGTCTATAGTTATTTATTTTGATTCAGTGTATTGTATATGTATACATGTGTGTGTGTGTGTTTGTGTGTGCGTGCGTGCGTGCGTGTGGGTGTGGGTGTGTGTGTGTGTGTGTGTGTGTGTGTGTGTGTGTGTGTGTGTGTGTGTGTGTGTGTGTGTGTGCGTGTGCGTGCGCGTGCGCGTGCGCGTGCGCGTGCGCGTGCGTGTGCGTGTGTGTGTGTGTGTGTGTGTGTGTGTCTATATGTACAATTATTATCGACAAGTATGATTACAATATGTCAATTTATTAATGGGCTTTAAATAGACTTAGTATATTATTTTGTTATTTGTATGTATATATCACCACCTTTATTTTTTATATCTGACATAGTTATAACATTGTAAATGTTTTTAAATCGAATAAACCAGACCAAACCAAACCGATAACAGAAAAACGAAAAAACGAATAACTGTGGTCTCTACAAAACACTAAAACACTATGACCAACGTCGAATCTGAGCTCTTGAGACAGTCATGTCAAGCGATTTCTTGTGTTATGAGTTTTAGAAATATGACTAATAGAAAAATTCTATTCAAATATTGCGCGCATTTGTGGGTAGTGGCTTACGTAATTCTGTTCATTAAACTCGGTACAATTTTTATAAAAATCTTCATTATTAGTGCCATATTAAAATTTTCTCCTCAATTTTTTATTTACATATTTTTTATTTGCAACAACAAGAAATCGATCAGTGATGAAAAATGCTAGATAAGAATCTCATCAATATTATCATATCAAATATGTTAATATTAACTGTACTTGTACAGCATGGCCGTGTTTTTCATGCTTTCTAATTTTTACTTGTCAAGATATCAAACTGATTGATTGTTGACTATTTTCTTTTCGTTATTTTGAAGTATTTGTAAAAGTAACTCTCACAATAGAATGAATGTATCCTTTTCAACTTCTGTAAAACCCTGATAGCTCATGAAATATCTTGAAAAGAATAGTATTTATACCTGCAGAGTGGGCAGTTTTTATATTTTACTATAATCAAATTGCAAAATTTTTCAAAATTGTAAAAATGGAATTATTTTTATAAAGTTATGTTAATAACAGTTCCTTATTTGTACACGATTATCACGCTAGAGTTCCCACCCCAGTTTCGAAGTTGAAATAAATATTTCTATGGAAATTCCTCTTTTATGAAGTCTGCGTTTGCCGCCATATTGGAAACACAGTCAAAAGCGTTTTTGCCTATACATTAGTGTAGCGATAATCCGGATCAATTAAAATCAGGGCGAAACGAATGAGGGCTAACGTTTTTAGGCTCACCAGTTAGCGCCAATGGCGAGTAAGGTGGCTGTCAAAAGTTATTGTTAGGCGCGGAACAAGTTTATAGGATTCTATTATAATTATTTCGTACACTAGTAAATAAAAAACTTGTTAATTATGCCTCAGTGTAGTGCAGTTCCATTTTGTTCGGAAACAAAAGGCGGACATATGTTTCCGAGAGACTAAACTCGCCTAAAACAGTGGTTCGTAGCGATTCGCAAGGATAACTTTACTCCTTCGAAATATCCGCGTGTTTGTAAGAAACATTTTAATCCTAACATTTATGCGTTTTACCAAAGGAGCCTACTACAGAAAATCGTAAGTAATAATCAAAGCTGCAAATCGTTTCTGTGTATCATGGTCGTAGGGTACAAATGTACTTACTGTCGCCGGCATTCACCTTGACCGCGAAACTTTCTCCAGTCCAGTCTATTATTAGCTTTCGAGTTGTGTACACATTAAGTCACTTGGGCGTAGTGCATATTGTTTTTGTGTTTTTATTTTATTTGTTGTACTGCATTGTTGATATTAATTTAATAATAAAGCATGGCAGACGTACGCAGGGGTAGAAAACGGCCATTTGCTGACAAAGTGAATAAATTCATAGGTGAATTCCCGGATTTATTCCATGATGGTGCTAAAATAATTTGTAAAGTGTGCGAGAAAGATTTGATGCGCTGGGATAAGCGTGATTGTGGACTTCACGTAAATAGTGTACACCATAAAAATTAAAAAAAATGGAGTGCTTTCGACAACACAGTTTATGTTTGATTTACTATTAATGCTGATTGCCTGTGATGTTCCGCTGCACATACTCGATAAACAACCATTTCGAGAGTTCTTCCCAGGTGAAGTTACCAAGTCGCACAACGTTATGTAACTATCTACCAACTGTACACGTAGACATGGTAAATAAGATGAAATGTGAATTAAAAAATACACGGCTGTGGTTATCTGTTGATGAGACAACAGATTGTAAAAAAAAATCTATTTTAAATGTTATAGTACGAGTACTGGACCCTCTTAAACCGACAGTTCGTTACTAGCTAGCAAATGACTACGTCAGTGTACTAGCGAAACAATTACCAGGGTGGTGCTGGAGACGTTAGAAAAATTTAAACTGTCAAAAAGTCAAGTGTTGATGTTTGTGACTGATAGCGCCGTGACAATGCATTCGGTAGGCCGTTCTTTGCAAGAACAAGGTTGTACGTTTATACATGTTACGTGTAAAGTGCATGATTTACATCTTGTGGCAGAAACTATTCAAAAAAGGTTTTCCAGAGGTGGATGCATTAATAGCAAGTACAAAAAAAGTGTTTCTTAAATCTCCTAAACGTCTCCGTGCATTTCATAGCAAGTGTCCCGGTATTCCCTGAACCACCACAGCCGATTCTTACACGTTGGGGAACATGGTTGCAGGCAGCTTTTTATTATGCTGAATATTTCCAACAAATAAAAGCTGTGATACTACAATTCAATCCAGATGAGGCTGCAGCTATTAACGAAAGCCAGACAAAATTCGAGGATATTTCCGTTGAAACAGCTTAAAAAAATATTGCGAAGAACTATAAAGCATTACATGAAAGCATAAAAAAATTAGAAAACAGTGCGTTGTCGTTAGCGGAGTCACTGCAAATAGTGGACGAAGTAAATCTACTGCTACACGCTTATCGGTGATGCAACAAATGAGCGCGTTAAAGAAAAGTTCGCAAGTGTGTTAAATAAAGACACCGGTTTTACCAAATTAAGACAAATATGTGATGGTGCAGCCCCAGATCCCTTAAATACGTTCAAAGAGTATTTTACGTATGCGTGTATTACATCAGTAGATGTCGAACGGTCGTTTTCAAAATATAAGAATATATTTTCACCAAAGCGAACATCACTCATGGAGACAACCATATAAACATACCTGATGCTGCAAAATGGCTACACATCTTCTCCAGTTTGTAATAAGCAAGCTAGTTCATCAAACTAGTTAAGAGGGTAAGTTTTACATACATTGTTATAAATTGTAACAGTTTATTGTTTCTCGTATAAGTTAATTTCGCGTACGCCACTGTCCCAAGGAACATTTTTGACAGCCCTAGTAATAATCATGCACATTTGTTGTTTTCATCATGAACATGATATAACCTAACCTTAATGACATAAGACACTATTGAATTAGCTGTTCTTTAGGCCCGCTTAATTTTGCACCTCTTTCTTACATTCATCAACCCGTACCGTATATCTCCCATATTTCATCAGAAGTATTACAATGTTTATAAAAATCACCAAAAACCCGCGTTAAAAAGCCATAATAAACATGTACGTTGTGACATTTGAAATTTCTGTACCTTATCCTACACTAGCGCCTCTCGTGGTGAATTCAAGCGCGGTAGCCTTCAGTAACGTAATGGAATCCAGAGTACCCAATAGGAGCAGGAAGCTAGTGCGGATTATGGGAACATCCGGATCACTGCGGGTTCGGACTATCGCGCCACCACTCACTTCCTTTCCCATTAGTTCCACAGTAAAATATTACCAATATGAAACAGAGTAAAGTTCTTTACAAAAAATTTTGAAGCGTTTTTCGTACGACGGATGTTATTTAGTTTGACACCAAGCGGTGAGTATATGGACGCATTTATTTTGGATGGTATAATAAGGCCCACCTTAAGATACATTACTGGTTAATCAGATCCCGTTGTAATTCAAATCACATTTATATAATTTTCCGTGCAGGAAGTGACCTATTCTGAAAATAATACTAGAAAGATGAAAGCAGTTATAAAAGGTGTAAAAAATGAGGTTAATTCAGCGCCAACCTTCAGAATGGCATCAAGATTATCCGGAAATAGATATCGTGCAGCTAATTATCCTGAAAAATGTTTGTACGTTGAATGGCAGATTAAGGAAATTACTATACTGACTGTTAATGTTATATCATAGTCAGAAAATTATTAGTATTATTACGTTACTAAAATCGGCTCGATTGAAACAAAAATGTGTGGTTATTTTTGGTTAAATAATATTAATATGGTAAATAATTAATTTTTCTTCAAGCGTATAACAATACTTACATTATATATTGCAACACGTCCTGGAGAAAGAGCCTATTTTTGTACTAATACAAATATTTTTCATTTTTTTCCTAGGACAAAAATGAAACAATGTACACTGCTGTGCAAAAGTAAGTAGGACAGTGACAGTAGTGGTGTAATATGTAATATAAATGTATATGATTTTCCACGCAGATAATTTAATAATTGCCGATCGTATTTAACCATCATTTATCCTCCCAGTTAAAGGCTTTCTTTTAATACTTCTTTCTTCTTATCTCTCTTTTTAACTCTTATAGGTACAGTAATAAGTGCTGCCCTACTTAGTTTTGCACAGCAGTGTACCTATCATATAACGAATTAAAAATCCAAGTAGCTATGACTTGTCATAACTGTCAGTTTTAAATTTCACGTCGGGTCGGTTTTCAAATTTTAAAAGCAAAAATGTCTGAAGAAATGCAGTGCACACCTCCTGAATTACTTGAAATTGCAAATTCATCAGTGGCAACATTAATTCCCGCGAAATCCAAAAAAGTTTACGATAATACGTACGATAAATTTATAAAATGGGCCAAGGACAACAACGTACATATGTATTCGGAAAATGTGATGATAGCATATTTTACACATTTATCCAAAAAACTGAAAAGTTCAACTCTATGGGCGCAATATTCAATGGTAAAATCTAAATTAAACATCGAACACAATGTAAAAATTGACAACTATTCTAAATTAATTGCCTTTTTAAAGTGACGAGGCGAAAATTATAAACCTAAAAAGTCAAAAGTTTTGTCTAAAGAAGAGTTTGATGAATTCCTTAATAAAGCACCTAATGATAAATATTTAGCAACAAAGGTATGTACGCATTTTAAAATTATATATTTAACCCTTTCATATCTATAATATAAAATTTTGTTATAATTTGTGAAATTCCAGTGATTTTATATCTATCCGCTATGAAAGTAATAGATAAAAGAATTGAATGATTCGATTAAGTCCGGATATAGCTCAGTGGTCAGAGTGTTGGACTCGTAATTTGAAGGCCCCGGTTCGAATCTTGTACTTTTAACTTTCTTTTTTGCTCTTTCTAACTTTATTTTACTTTTATAAAATTAATATAGTATATTTTTTAGGTTGTACTAATATTTGGTGTCACAGAAGCTTGTAGATGCGATGATCTTGTTCATATAAAAATCAATGATATAAAAGATTTGGGAGATTTAATTTTGGTAAATATTCCCAACACAAAAACTAAAAAACATCGCTCATTTACTATAATTGGAGATTTTTTATTTAAATTTATACAGAAAATATGCTACTCTTCGACC